>OZ007500.1:88776123-89297153 GCA_963931805.1 Microdon myrmicae
ACATGTAAGTAGTAGGGATATAGCGGTACTGGCTCACTTTTCTGGCTCAAAAGCTCTTTTCTGCCCCAAAGCTCTATGTGAAGGTGAAGATGTGTGTGTTGTGTGGTGAGTGTTGATAGTGGTATGTGGTTCATGGGTGGTGGGATTCTTATGTGAGGTGTAAATAGTAGTATTTAGTGTATTTCTTATGAGTATTGGTATTAATAGTGATATTTTGTGGGTTCTTATGTGGGGTGGAAATAGTAGTATTGGTATTAATTGGGTATAGTTTGTAGTGTTCTTATCGCTGTAGTTGTTGGATTTTGTGCTTTTTTTGTAGGTGGTGTTGACTATTGGGCTTTTTCTATGTGGTGGTGAGTATTGGGGCTTGTGATGATATCGGTGCTTTTTTTTGTTATGGGTTTATGTTTTTGCTAATGGATTTATGCTTAGGTGGTGATATCGGGGCTGAATGGGTAGTGCTTTAGGCTTTTGTCTCGGTTGTAAGCTGTTAATTGTGGTAGAAATAAAAAACGTTGTCTGGGTTGTGCTTTTGGCTTTTGTCTCAGTTGTAAGCTGTTAATTGTGGTAGAAATAAAAAAAAACGTTGTCTGGGTAGTGCTTTAGGCTTTTGTCTCGGTTGTAAGCTGTTAATTGTGATGGAAATAAAAAACGGTGTCTTTGGTGTGCTTTTTAATCTTATTGTCATTAAGCTGAGTAATATAAACGGGAATTTTGTTGTTGGTGGATTTGTATGGGAAATGGGCTGTTTTTGCTGGAACTTAAAACTGACTTCCCCTAAGACGCAGAGCTAAACTAGTTGAATTCACCTAAGACGTAGAGCTAAGCTAGTTGACTTCACCTAAGACGCAGACCTAAGCCAGTATTCAAACAGATGCATTAACAAGGCGGGGGCTTTTTGCTCTATGATATTGATGTTTTTTTTGCTGGATCTTAGTGTTGTTATTAGTTGTTTCAATTTTGTTCGGGTGTGATTCATGATTGTTTGGCTTGTTGTGTTGTTAACAGTTGAGCAAATCTTTAGTGGGTCGTGGGTTTGTTATATCAGTAAGTGAATTATGTATTATTATTATTATGTATGTGTTTTTGCTGAAGCTTGGATTGTATGGAAATGATTCATCATCACAGTCGTCCGCAAAAATAGATCCACCTTGTTTTTTTTTGCTGGATCTTAGTGTTGTTATTAGTTGTTTCAATTTTGTTCGGGTGTGATTCATGATTGTTTGGCTTGTTGTGTTGTTAACAGTTGAGCAAATCTTTAGTGGGTCGTGGGTTTGTTATATCAGTAAGTGAATTATGTATTATTATTATTATGTATGTGTTTTTGCTGAAGCTTGGATTGTATGGAAATGATTCATCATCACAGTCGTCCGCAAAAATAGATCCACCTTGTTTTTTTTGCTGGATCTTAGTGTTGTTATTAGTTGTTTCAATTTTGTTCGGGTGTGATTCATGATTGTTTGGCTTGTTGTGTTGTTAACAGTTGAGCAAATCTTTAGTGGGTCGTGGGTTTGTTATATCAGTAAGTGAATTATGTATTATTATTATTATGTATGTGTTTTTGCTGAAGCTTGGATTGTATGGAAATGATTTATCATCACAGTCGTCCGCAAAAATAGATCCACCTTGTTTTTACAGTTGGTTGGGAGGCCGGTGTGTGTATAACAGTTTGGTATTTTGAAATGGGTGGCTATTTTTGTTGATTCTTTGGTTTGGTTGTTATTATTAGTCATTAAGTAGAGTAATATGCTGAAGCTTGGATTGTATGGAAATGGTTCATCATCGTCATGGAAATTTTTGGTGATTCTTTATAGCGATTCTGAGACACTTTTTGTATGGGAAAAAAAGCCATGCCCATATATGGTAATTCCGGAAGTGCTCCCCTAGGAAATGAGGTAATCGGAGGGGGGCGGATGATTCATGATCGTTGTCTTTGTGTGATAGATATTTTTTTAATTTTAAGTTGTGGATTTGTACTTGTTATCAATTGTTTTAATTTTGTTCAGATGTGGTTCATGGATGTTTGGCTTGTTGTGTATTTGTTATCAGGTGTGTACATCTTCAGTGGGTTATGGATTTGTACTTGTTATCTCGGTAAGTGAATTATATATTAGGTTTGGGTGATTAGCGTTCAAGGTTAATTGTGTGACATGAGCAGATGGTATTTTTGAATTGGGTGTGTGAATAGGTGATAGGTGATTCATGATTGTTTGGCAGTGAATATATGGGCGTATGTTTTAGTTGTTTCTTAATATATAGACATTTTTTGTGATTCTATCTGCTTTTGGGTTTTGTTTCGGTTGTCGAGGGCTTTTTCAGTAAATCTAAGCTGATTCTTAATATTTTGGGCTTTTTGCTCTATACTGAAATGGTACCACTTGATAGTAAATCTATGTTGAAATGGACTTTTTTTGCTATATTGAATATGTGCTTTTTTGGGGATTGTCTGGGGTGCTAAAGGCTTTTTTATGAATATATTCACTTGGCAGTAAATCTATGCTGAAATATATATATAGAAATACGGGCTTTAAATTTGAAAAAAAGAAGAAAAAATCATCATCAAACCCAATATTCGACGTGGGATTAGATAGGAAATAAAAAAAAATCAACATCATCAACTGGTGAGTTACCTTATTTATATATTAATTGTTATTCCTTTTTTGACGAGGTGCTAGTATTTATTTTTGTGTATTGTATCGTGAGTCTAGCAATAATAATAATAATAATCCCGATGTTTTTGCTATTGCTGTATAATGTATGGAAATGGTTCATCATCATCGTCGTCGTTATCAGTTGTGTATATGAATAGGTGACAGGTGATTCATGATCGTTTGACTTGTTGTGCTGTTATCATTTGTAGTAAAATAGAGGCGTGTTATCAGTAGTTGTTCGTGGATTTATATGGAAGTGATTCATTGCCGTTTGGGATTCTTTCTTATCTCAGTATGTGAATTAAGTCTTAGGGTTGGATGATCAGCGTACAAGGTTAAAGTTTGGAGTAGGTTAATTGTATGACATGGTTGGTCGGCGATTTGTCTGGAAGTTGAGGACTCTTTTATATATTATTATTAGTCATTGAGCTGAGTAATATATATAGAAATTTTTGTTGTTCGAGGGATATGGTATGGAAGTGATGATATAAGACTTAGATTTGGATGATCACAGCGTTCAAGGTTAAAGTTTGGGGATAGGTTAATTGTATGGAAGTCATTCGTAGTCATTTGACGTCGTGGTTTTTGGGATTCTTTCTTATCTCAGCATGTGAATTAAGTCTTAGGTTTGGATGATCAGAGTTATTTTTTAATCTGTATTTATTGGTATATTGTTCGAATGTTTTTATTATTATCTAGTGTGGTTATATTAGGCTGTTGTTGTTGCTGTATTTAGTTTATTGTTATAATGATGTTATGTTTTATTGTTCAAAGTTTTGAGATCTTTTGGGATTCTTTCTTATCTCAGCATGTGAATTAAGTCTTAGGTTTGGATGATCAGAGTTATTTTCTAATCTGTATTTATTGGTATATTGTTCGAATGTTTTTATTATTATCTAGTGTGGTTATATTAGGCTGTTGTTGTTGCTGTATTTAGTTTATTGTTATAATGATGTTATGTTTTATTGTTCAAAGTTTTGAGATCTTTTGAAAGTTCTTTGTTTGCTTATAATCATATGGGGTATTTTTGAAAAGCACAGGCAGTTTTTATATGGATATATTAGTATGGATAGACTTTTTTTAGCGCTACAATGTTGTTAATAGCGAATATATTATTATTAGTCATTGAGCTGAGTATTATAAGGGAATTTTTTTGTAGCTTGTTGTTATATTAATTATGTGTGTATGTATGTGTGTGTATTGATGGACAAATATCTGAATTTCACCTGTTGAGCTGTTGTCAGTTGTACACATCTTCGGTTGTAGTGGAGGTGTTGTTAGCATTAGTTGTTCGCGGATTTATATGGAAGTGATGAATTAAGTCTTAGGTTTGGGTGATCAGCATTCAAGGTTAAAGTTTGGGGCTAAGTTAATTGTGTGGCATAGTTGTTCGTGGATTTGTATGGAAGTGATTCATTATCGTTTAGCGTAGTGGTTTGGAATTCTTTCTTATCTCAGTATGTGAATTAAGTCTTAGGTTTCAATGATCAACGTTCAAGGGTATAGTTTATAATTATGTGTATGTATCGACGTCAGGAGAGAAAGAGAAAAAGAGAGAAAGAGAGAGCAAGAGAGAGAAAGAGAGTATATTGGTGGACGAATGAGATGTGTGTATGCGTAATAATGAATGAATTTCGGTATAGATAAGGCCATCTTGACTAGCTAGAAATCATTGTGTCACTAAACCATTAAAGAAAAACACTAAAAGGTTCCATTGTGGTATATATTTGGCTGAGCAGGAAAATTGTTGCCATAGGATTAAAACAAAAAAAAAATCAACAACAAAAACGGTAAGTTAACACCTATCATGAACCATTTTTAGGATTTCTAATTTATTTCTTCAAATGTTATTATTAGATTCGAGGGATTTTTATCATCGAGACAGCTGTTGTTTTTTTCTGAAAGCGTAACAAAGCAAAAGAATTAACAGTAAATTTTTCATTACTTTTTTAGAGAAATATGTCTGCTAACGAGGTCAACACCAGCAACAACTACAATATTAACAATAATAATGTCAGAAAAAGACTGAGGCAATTTTTGGAGGAACGCCAACAACAACAACAACAACAACAACCTGCAAAGAAATTAAAACAACAGATCTATAAAAGATGCTTGTTTTGTGATGAGGATGTTGAGGGACGGCTTTGGGTCCAACATCATAGAAAAAATACCCACAAAGCAAACGCCCAACAAGCTCTTAATGAAAACGTCTCCTTAATAGCAAGCGCATTCCAAAACCGTATCAAAATATTTGCCATTACCAACAAAGATGAGAGTATGGTAAATGTGAATACGTTATTTGAAAAAAATATTCCATTGATTAACGAGTTACTACAAGATGAATTGAAAGTTTTGAAAGCTTTTAAATTTAGTATGGAGCTTTTTGCTAACTTTGCGAAACTACCCAAAGAATGTGAAGAGACAATGCAAATAGATATAAAAAGCATGCAAACTAAAATGTACACGATTGCGAAAGAGGAAGACATAAGAGAAAATTTGAGCACGGCAATTGAAATTATCAAGGCAAAATTGGAAGAGTTCCAAGAAAAAGATAGCGGATGGGCGTTGGCAGCATTTCAGAGGATCGAAATTAACATCAACAAATACGAGCCATTTCGAGCTTGATAGATAAGGGCCGATATAATAAATCTTTTAAAGAACTTGTAGCTGTATCAAACAAGAATAAATAAAATGTATTTATGTATTAAAATTAATTGATGTTTTTTCCCTTTGGCTAATTTTGTGGGCAAATTATTCGAATATTGGTCATTCATTTTCCCCCCATGAGTCTTAGAGTATCAAATATAACCCCACCAATATATGTGAATTTTCGGCTGTAAGTTGCTTCTTAATGTATGGGAAATGTTTTGTTGATTCTATCTGCTTTTGCCTTATGTCTCAATACTTGACATGGTTTGTGCTTTTGCTACTGGTTTGTGTCTTTGATCTCTAAACTTTCATCGCTTTCTGCTAATGGTTTGTGTTTTTGATCCCTAATGGTTCTTGTTTTGACTTCTATAGAACAATTTTCTAAGTACAAATGATTATTCAAGTCCACATAGAACATAAAAATGATCTGTTATCAAAAAAAAACATGTGGGGGTGCTTGCCCGATCCCATGACCTTGGATGCTATATCAAATTCTTGATGTCTAAGTGTTTTTAATGAGTCTCCATTATTCTTATCTTACCTATATGAATAAAACCGCTGATCATTGTTCTTTAAACATTAAAATTAATTGAGGCCATTTTTTTTTCCATGAGTCTTGGAGGATCAAATATAGTCCACCATAACATCATATGATAAGACCTGCTTACAGCATTGAAGAGTTATCAGAGAGGGATAGTTATAATACAGCCTGTTTGCAACCGCCCTGTTTGAACAAACCGCCCTGTTTGGAACCACCCTGCTTGAAGAAACAGCCTGTTTGGAGCCGCCCTGTTTGAAGAGACAGCCTGTTTGGAATCGCCCTGTTTGGAATCGCCCTGTTTGGAATCGCCCTGTTTGAAGAAACCGACCTGCTTGGAATCGCCCTGTTTGAAAAGACAGCCTGTTTGGAATCGCCCTGTTTGGAATCGCCCTGTTTAAAGAAACCGCCTGTTTGGAACCGCCCTGTTTAAAGAAACCGCCTGTTTGGAATCGACCTGTTTGGAACCGCCTGTTTATAATACAGCCGATACATAGAGATCTGTTTACTGCTTTGATTCGATGCGGCATCAGAGAGGGGAGGTTATAATACAGTCAGTATGTCTTTGAATGCAAACCATCTAATGGGTACGATGACGCATATTTCCTTGGGTTAGGTGTGATAGAACTTTATGTGTTACTAATCGTTCGCCAGCTCAAACAAGTTCGGGATTCCTTTTGATCGTTCGCCAGCTCAAACAAGTTCGGGATTCCTTTTGATATTACAGAGGAAATTTAGTTATTCGACTATCTAGATGATTTTAGCAAAGGTCGTTCTATGAGTTCCGCCAGGTCTGTGTCTTATGCGTAATCAGTTTTTGGCGAGGAGATCTCAAGAATTCTTCTTAGTTATTCGGCTATCTGGATAATTTTAGCAAAGGTCGTTCTATGAGTCCAGCCAGGTCTGGGTCTTAAGGTCATGGGATCGGGCAAGCACCCCCACATGTTTTTTTTTGATAACAGATCATTTTTATGTTCTATGTGGACTTGAATAATCATTTGTACTTAGAAAATTGTTCTATAGAAGTCAAAACAAGAACCATTAGGGATCAAAAACACAAACCATTAGCAGAAAGCGATGAAAGTTTAGAGATCAAAGACACAAACCAGTAGCAAAAGCACAAACCATGTCAAGTATTGAGACATAAGGCAAAAGCAGATAGAATCAACAAAACATTTCCCATACATTAAGAAGCAACTTACAGCCGAAAATTCACATATATTGGTGGGGTTATATTTGATACTCTAAGACTCATGGGGGGAAAATGAATGACCAATATTCGAATAATTTGCCCACAAAATTAGCCAAAGGGAAAAAACATCAATTAATTTTAATACATAAATACATTTTATTTATTCTTGTTTGATACAGCTACAAGTTCTTTAAAAGATTTATTATATCGGCCCTTATCTATCAAGCTCGAAATGGCTCGTATTTGTTGATGTTAATTTCGATCCTCTGAAATGCTGCCAACGCCCATCCGCTATCTTTTTCTTGGAACTCTTCCAATTTTGCCTTGATAATTTCAATTGCCGTGCTCAAATTTTCTCTTATGTCTTCCTCTTTCGCAATCGTGTACATTTTAGTTTGCATGCTTTTTATATCTATTTGCATTGTCTCTTCACATTCTTTGGGTAGTTTCGCAAAGTTAGCAAAAAGCTCCATACTAAATTTAAAAGCTTTCAAAACTTTCAATTCATCTTGTAGTAACTCGTTAATCAATGGAATATTTTTTTCAAATAACGTATTCACATTTACCATACTCTCATCTTTGTTGGTAATGGCAAATATTTTGATACGGTTTTGGAATGCGCTTGCTATTAAGGAGACGTTTTCATTAAGAGCTTGTTGGGCGTTTGCTTTGTGGGTATTTTTTCTATGATGTTGGACCCAAAGCCGTCCCTCAACATCCTCATCACAAAACAAGCATCTTTTATAGATCTGTTGTTTTAATTTCTTTGCAGGTTGTTGTTGTTGTTGTTGTTGTTGGCGTTCCTCCAAAAATTGCCTCAGTCTTTTTCTGACATTATTATTGTTAATATTGTAGTTGTTGCTGGTGTTGACCTCGTTAGCAGACATATTTCTCTAAAAAAGTAATGAAAAATTTACTGTTAATTCTTTTGCTTTGTTACGCTTTCAGAAAAAAACAACAGCTGTCTCGATGATAAAAATCCCTCGAATCTAATACATAACATTTGAAGAAATAAATTAGAAATCCTAAAAATGGTTCATGATAGGTGTTAACTTACCGTTTTTGTTGTTGATTTTTTTTTTTTGTTTTAATCCTATGGCAACAATTTTCCTGCTCAGCCAAATATATACCACAATGGAACCTTTTAGTGTTTTTCTTTAATGGTTTAGTGACACAATGATTTCTAGCTAGTCAAGATGGCCTTATCTATACCGAAATTCATTCATTATTACGCATACACACATCTCATTCGTCCACCAATATACTCTCTTTCTCTCTCTTGCTCTCTCTTTCTCTCTTTTTCTCTTTCTCTCCTGACGTCGATACATACACATAATTATAAACTATACCCTTGAACGTTGATCATTGAAACCTAAGACTTAATTCACATACTGAGATAAGAAAGAATTCCAAACCACTACGCTAAACGATAATGAATCACTTCCATACAAATCCACGAACAACTATGCCACACAATTAACTTAGCCCCAAACTTTAACCTTGAATGCTGATCACCCAAACCTAAGACTTAATTCATCACTTCCATATAAATCCGCGAACAACTAATGCTAACAACACCTCCACTACAACCGAAGATGTGTACAACTGACAACAGCTCAACAGGTGAAATTCAGATATTTGTCCATCAATACACACACATACATACACACATAATTAATATAACAACAAGCTACAAAAAAATTCCCTTATAATACTCAGCTCAATGACTAATAATAATATATTCGCTATTAACAACATTGTAGCGCTAAAAAAAGTCTATCCATACTAATATATCCATATAAAAACTGCCTGTGCTTTTCAAAAATACCCCATATGATTATAAGCAAACAAAGAACTTTCAAAAGATCTCAAAACTTTGAACAATAAAACATAACATCATTATAACAATAAACTAAATACAGCAACAACAACAGCCTAATATAACCACACTAGATAATAATAAAAACATTCGAACAATATACCAATAAATACAGATTAGAAAATAACTCTGATCATCCAAACCTAAGACTTAATTCACATGCTGAGATAAGAAAGAATCCCAAAAGATCTCAAAACTTTGAACAATAAAACATAACATCATTATAACAATAAACTAAATACAGCAACAACAACAGCCTAATATAACCACACTAGATAATAATAAAAACATTCGAACAATATACCAATAAATACAGATTAAAAAATAACTCTGATCATCCAAACCTAAGACTTAATTCACATGCTGAGATAAGAAAGAATCCCAAAAACCACGACGTCAAATGACTACGAATGACTTCCATACAATTAACCTATCCCCAAACTTTAACCTTGAACGCTGTGATCATCCAAATCTAAGTCTTATATCATCACTTCCATACCATATCCCTCGAACAACAAAAATTTCTATATATATTACTCAGCTCAATGACTAATAATAATATATAAAAGAGTCCTCAACTTCCAGACAAATCGCCGACCAACCATGTCATACAATTAACCTACTCCAAACTTTAACCTTGTACGCTGATCATCCAACCCTAAGACTTAATTCACATACTGAGATAAGAAAGAATCCCAAACGGCAATGAATCACTTCCATATAAATCCACGAACAACTACTGATAACACGCCTCTATTTTACTACAAATGATAACAGCACAACAAGTCAAACGATCATGAATCACCTGTCACCTATTCATATACACAACTGATAACGACGACGATGATGATGAACCATTTCCATACATTATACAGCAATAGCAAAAACATCGGGATTATTATTATTATTATTGCTAGACTCACGATACAATACACAAAAATAAATACTAGCACCTCGTCAAAAAAGGAATAACAATTAATATATAAATAAGGTAACTCACCAGTTGATGATGTTGATTTTTTTTTATTTCCTATCTAATCCCACGTCGAATATTGGGTTTGATGATGATTTTTTCTTCTTTTTTTCAAATTTAAAGCCCGTATTTCTATATATATATTTCAGCATAGATTTACTGCCAAGTGAATATATTCATAAAAAAGCCTTTAGCACCCCAGACAATCCCCAAAAAAGCACATATTCAATATAGCAAAAAAAGTCCATTTCAACATAGATTTACTATCAAGTGGTACCATTTCAGTATAGAGCAAAAAGCCCAAAATATTAAGAATCAGCTTAGATTTACTGAAAAAGCCCTCGACAACCGAAACAAAACCCAAAAGCAGATAGAATCACAAAAAATGTCTATATATTAAGAAACAACTAAAACATACGCCCATATATTCACTGCCAAACAATCATGAATCACCTATCACCTATTCACACACCCAATTCAAAAATACCATCTGCTCATGTCACACAATTAACCTTGAACGCTAATCACCCAAACCTAATATATAATTCACTTACCGAGATAACAAGTACAAATCCATAACCCACTGAAGATGTACACACCTGATAACAAATACACAACAAGCCAAACATCCATGAACCACATCTGAACAAAATTAAAACAATTGATAACAAGTACAAATCCACAACTTAAAATTAAAAAAATATCTATCACACAAAGACAACGATCATGAATCATCCGCCCCCCTCCGATTACCTCATTTCCTAGGGGAGCACTTCCGGAATTACCATATATGGGCATGGCTTTTTTTCCCATACAAAAAGTGTCTCAGAATCGCTATAAAGAATCACCAAAAATTTCCATGACGATGATGAATCATTTCCATACAATCCAAGCTTCAGCATATTACTCTACTTAATGACTAATAATAACAACCAAACCAAAGAATCAACAAAAATAGCCACCCATTTCAAAATACCAAACTGTTATACACACACCGGCCTCCCAACCAACTGTAAAAACAAGGTGGATCTATTTTTGCGGACGACTGTGATGATAAATCATTTCCATACAATCCAAGCTTCAGCAAAAACACATACATAATAATAATAATACATAATTCACTTACTGATATAACAAACCCACGACCCACTAAAGATTTGCTCAACTGTTAACAACACAACAAGCCAAACAATCATGAATCACACCCGAACAAAATTGAAACAACTAATAACAACACTAAGATCCAGCAAAAAAAAACATCAATATCATAGAGCAAAAAGCCCCCGCCTTGTTAATGCATCTGTTTGAATACTGGCTTAGGTCTGCGTCTTAGGTGAAGTCAACTAGCAGCAAAACCATTCACCTCCTAAGCACAAATCCATTATCAAAAACACACACACACACACACCCCCCAACAAAAAGTTCAATAGAAAAAAGCCCCCGGCCCCCGCCTCCTCCTTGTTATTGTTCGTTTGAATACTGGCTTAGGTCTGCGTCTTAGGTGAAGTCAACTAGCTTAGCTCTGCGTCTTAGGGGAAGTCAGTTTAAGTTCCAGCAAAAACACCCCATTTCCCATACAAATCCACAAACAACAAAATTCCCGTTTATATATTACTCAGCTTAATGACAATAAGATTAAAAAACAACCCATTTCCCATACAAACCCACAAACAACAAAATCCCCGTTTATATTACTCAGCTTAATGATAATAAGATTAAAAAGCACACCAAAGACAACGTTTTTTTATTTCTACCACAATTAACAGCTTACAACTGAGACAAAAGCCTAAAGCACTACCCAGACAACGTTTTTTTTTATTTCTACCACAATTAACAGCTTACAACTGAGACAAAAGCCAAAAGCACAACCCAGACAACGTTTTTTATTTCTACCACAATTAACAGCTTACAACCGAGACAAAAGCCTAAAGCACTACCCATTCAGCCCCGATATCACCACCTAAGCATAAATCCATTAGCAAAAACATAAACCCATAACAAAAAAAAGCACCGATATCATCACAAGCCCCAATACTCACCACCACATAGAAAAAGCCCAATAGTCAATAAAAGCATTCATCACCACCACCTGCAAAAACCCAAGAGCATCAAAAGCACAAAATCCACGGATCCACCACGCTGATAACGATTAATCACTAGCCCAAACAAACAACTACAGCGATAAGAACACTACAAACTATACCCAATTACTACTAATACTCATAAGAAATATACTAAATACTACTATTTCCACCTCAGTTAAGACACACCACCCATGAATGACAAAAAGCACTGATATCACCATCTAAGCATAAATCCATTAGCAAAAACATAAACCCATAACAAAAAGCACCGACATCACCACAAGCCGCAATACTCACCACCACCTACAAAAAGCTCAATACTCAACACCACCTACAAAAAAAGCACAAAATCCAACAACTACAGCGATAAGAACACTACAAACTATACCCAATTAATACCAATACTACTATTTCCACCCCACATAAGAACCCACAACCATTAATCGCAACCACAAAATATCACTATTAATATCAATACTCATAAGAAATACACTAAATACTACTATTTACACCTCACATAAGAACCCACCACCCATGAACCACATACCACTATCAACACTCACCACACAACACACACATCTACACCTTCACATAGAGCTTTCACACAGAAAAGAGCTTTTGAGCCAGAAAATTGTCCCAGAACCGCTATATCCCTACTACTGAAGTCGCTTCCAAACCTTTCTCTGATTTTTCAGTTTCCTCCACCAGCCGTAAGAGGTGGTTCAACTGGATTTTACTCTTACAGGTTCCCCAGAGCACTTCCCCGTGCCATGGGTAAGGGGTGTTTTACATCAATTCCTCTGCGCTTAGATACACAAAAAGCGTTTCCCAACTGTCGTGTATTTTGGCGCTGAGTTTGAGTGCCATTTGCCCCTAGTTTGTTGTCAGCAGACAAAGATATTAGTTTACCTCAAGTGTTATCGGCGATTTTTACTCTGGAAAAAATATTGAGCAACGAGTGTGTTCAAAATTTTGTGTTACGAAAACAATTTCTTGTTCGGGGGCGCTGAAGATGTCGGAGAAAGCCTAACCGGACACTGTAATATCGAGAACCAGGGCATTTGAGTGGTATAAAGCGTTCAAAGAGGGCCGCATCATCATCATCATCGGCACTACAACCGGGAACCAGTCTTGGCCTTATTTAGCAAGTCCTGAGGCTTGTTAAATTTTCCATAATGATTTGTTTTTTCCGGGCAAGGTCATTAGTCTTGCGCCAGAGGCTCCCCGACGGGGAATCGAACCCCGGTCCGCAAAGTTGTTAAAAATTTGCCTCTTCCGAGACGGCTTGGAGCGGCAATTACTGACGAAAACATCGTTTTGGTGAAGTAAATGATGCTCGAAAATTGTCCTTATAGTTTGAGACCAATTTCACAAGAACTATGTTTCTCTCAAGAGTCCGCCCGCCAAGTTTTAGTTGATGTTTTGTGCATGAGACGCTTCGCAGTACGACTTGTTCCAAAGGGCTGAAATGTAACATCGCAACAGAATTGCTGAAGACCAAAAATACGACCAATATGATCGACCAAGCATCGTATTCTCAAAATACTGCACGTTGTTATTTTTTGCTATTATCGAAATTCAAATCATCACTTCGTGGAACCTGTTGTGAGTCATTTGAAGATATAACATAAAATTCGCTGAGAGAACTGCGGCGGCGAACCCCGAATCGAATATGCCTATAAAATTATATGAGCGATTGATGGTTGGAAAAAATGTACGCTTTTGAACAGAGCTTATTCTGATGGAGGCGATTGATTTCCGTTTTTTCATAACCTCAATCCTATTTACCTAAAAAAAAGTACTTTATTTCTTTCATGAAACTTCATTTATGGTATTCTAACGCTGTTGGCCCAAGGACAAGTATGTTATCAAAGACGATGGGAAAAACCTGTATATTTGTTGTAGATAATTAGGTTTATACAACACCAGTGTTCAATCAGGAGTGACCCGCATTATACCGATCTCGCAGCACTGAGAATGGTACGTGTATATTTTTTAGGAATGTGATTGGTGTCGTTGATCCTTTTGCTCATTTTTCTGATCACACGGGTCCCTCCATAACAAGGAAATCCCCATTCAAACCGACATTTCATCCCATCGCTAAACTCATGCTATCAGTGCCGTGAGCATTATTACTCTCGAGAGATACTCGATCATGATCGTAGCTGACAGGGCGGAAGGTTATGTTTGGTGATTGTGTGATACTGAGCAGTTGAGTGGGAACATGTTGCCACAACATGTACGCAAATAAGCTGATCACAGTGTCTTTGCTTTATTCAGCGACAACTGATTTGTGCCTGGGATTGAAGCCAACAGTCTGGCAAACGTCTACCTTCCTATAGGGTGTGATCGTTGTGAGTGGGTGAAATTAGAAGTGAAAATCAAAACAAATCCCGTACTTTAGTGTTGTGCATTTAAATAGTTCTTAGCAAATCCTTGTCCACTGAGTACGAGAGCGACGGTAAGTTGTTTGTATTGCTACAGTAAAAAATAGTCATATTCGAAAAACGCAAATTAGGTGTGTGATCTTTGAATTGTTTGCAGACGAGATAGTATATTCAAAAAGGACCTGCTTTTTAACATTAGTCCCATGTCCTGTCTGCCTTAGCTTTCTATTAAAATCAAAGGACAGAACTAATTGCCAGTTGTGCTCGGTCTAGTGGGAAGTATTTTAAAATGGTCGCAGCAAATTAAGAGCTTAAAAGGCAAAGACAGGCACGTGACCCACGACTCCCAGCGTGATCGCCAGTATTATTATCTTACAATATGCTCCATCAAGGTGTGTGCGGTGCACGGAGGCGGAAGCTAGTAGGTATTTGATAGGTGATCACCTGCAAGTGGCTGCTAAGCAGGCACCTCTACCCGAAACTGGGATCTGTTGTTGCCATTAAACTATAATCGTTATCACGAACCTTCATGTGAACTTATTGTGGGGGTTTGGAACCATACAAGTCAAGAAATTGATGCTTCATGTAATTTTGTTGTTTGGCTAATAAGTTATATAACATCAGCTCAGCTTTGGAACTTCATTCACGCTTGCGATGACAAATTTACGAGTAATATCTAGTTTACGTGACAATGATGTGGTATTCAGTCTTGATACGACATTGTTGGGTAAGGGGTACGGGCGTGTGTTGTCCACATGTTTGGAGTGCTTTGCTGGCCCCGGTTTGGTTTCGAATAAAATACATTTTAATGAATACCAATTAAGATATTTGTTTTTGTGAGCTCTCGCTTGGCATTGCTGGAGTTGCGATGTGTTCGGTGAGCAATTGATCGTGTAAGGTCGCTTGACTTCATATGGGACAAGTTTTGAGTCGATTTCTGGGTTTTCGAGTTATTCGAAATGACTTTTATTTTGAATGGAAATCTTATTTAAATAAACGGAAACTAAAAAACTAAAACTAACCTTTGATTCTGCAAGCAAATCTTAAAGGTAGTTAGGGAGTGTTTAAAAATTCCTTGGATGCTTTTAAGTCAAGATGTACTTTTTTTTGTTGGTATAGTTTCATTACAGCTTTAATCGGTTGTTAAAATTTTAAGTTAATTGTTAATTACAATGATTTCTACACGGAGACTTTTTTTTCAAAATATGTTAATGCATAATATATCAAAAATGTTTTTTCTTCGGATATTATATATAAAGTGGCGATGTATTAAATAACTAGTCTCAGAGTGGCAGTAGATAAGAGGGTTGAATTGATTGTGTGCCTTTGAGATGGGTGGCTGATAAACCTACTATTCATCCATGTAAAATTGTGGCATTTTCTCTAAAATAAGAAGCGCGTGCTAATTGGATTTTATTAGCACCCTTCTGATATCAAAGGCTACTGTGCTTACTTACTTACCCGGGTAAACATTCGGGCTCGGGGATTGCTTGTAAGCAGCCATCTTTTTCAATTAGTCGTGATCTAGGATAGATGTCATGTATTGTGGCATCTTAATGCTTTTTGCATTTTAGATAACGCCTTCTCTCAGGAGGTGTGATATTTTCTGCTGTCGTTCATTTCAAATTGTAAGGTAAAAAACGCCCCAATCAGGTTCCTCGTCGGTCAGGCCCATATGAGTTGGCTATGTTGTCCACCAAAATATAGTGAGCTTCTGTTTTCTACTCCTTCAATGTGAGGTAACGCTCGTAGACTTCAATTTTGTAATGGCATCGGGATCATCATTTCTCATATATAGGACCAACTATCCTTCGAAGCACTCTTCCCTCAGACATAGTTAAAATATTAAAGTGCGTTCTACCAAGTACTGTTACACAAAGATGCTTAGCAGACTGAATCCACTTCGTTTAAATAAAAATTTAAAATAAAAATAAAACAACAGTATTTGTATATATCATCGTCATCATCGGCACTACAACCGGGATCCGGTCTTGGCCTTATTTAGCAAGTCTCTCCACCGGTATCCGGTCCACATCCGAGACTTGTTAAATTGTCCATAATAATTTGTTTTTCCGGGCAAGGTTATTAGTCTTTGTATAGATAGGGTGGCGCAGAATTAATCATCCATTTTGTTTTTGAATTACCGTTTTACTAAATAAAAAAACGATTTTGAGTGATGGAAGTCTTAATTTGGACCTTCACATATTTTTTCTGTTAAGTAAATAAATGACTGCAGCTGTCTAGTTCACAAATGTCAAATATGACTGACGTACGACGCCATTTGAAAAAATTATAACATCTTCCGATAGGGTCATTAATTTCGCGCCACCCTATATAATTCAACAGGGCCCCTCGATAGTATAGTGGTTAGTATACCCGCCTGTCACGCGGGAGACGGGGGTTCGATTCCCCGTCGGGGAGCCTCTGGCGCAAGACTAATTACCTTGCCCGGAAAAAACAAATCATTATGGAAAATTTAACAAGCCTCAGGACTTGCTAAATAAGGCCAAGACTGGTTCCCGGTTGTAGTGCCGATGATGATGATGATGTTTCTCTCAAGAGACCGCCCGCCAAGTTTTAGTTGATGTTTTGTGCATGAGACGCTTCGCAGTACGACTTGTTCCAAAGGGCTGAAATGTAACATCGCAACAGAATTGCTGAAGACCAAAAATACGACCAATATGATCGACCAAGCATCGTATTCTCAAAATACTGCATGTTGTTATTTTTTGCTATTATCGAAATTCAAATCATCTCTTCGTGGAACCCGTTTTGAGTCATTTGAAGATATAACATAAAATTCGCTGAGAGAAAAAACAAATCATTATGGAAAATTTAGCAAGCCTCAGGACTTGCTAAATAAGGCCAAGACTGGTTCCCGGTTGTAGTGCCGATGATGATGATATAATTCAACAACTCACTGGAACCACTAGTGAATCGAAGTCCATGAATACAAAGCTAATACTTCGCACTCCGCTTATTTAAATAAACGGAAACTAAATGTATTTTGGTAACAATTATTTGGTAAACATTTAAGCAGACTGGTTTATTTTTATTAAACGGTTTTCTGGTTTTTTTTTTATATGAAGTCTGCATTTATTTTAATTTTTTTTAATATACTTCTCTCGGGAAAGGTGAACCTAACCGCCGATATAGCGCCCCAAGATGCCGCCAAATAACTGCTACAGTTCTTTTTGAACAGCTGACAAACCAGTCACCACTACAATAGAGAAGGCGAATCTACTTGCTGCACATTTTGAAGCCAACTACGCTGCCTGATACCACACCAGTTCCACATCAACTTGAGCATGAGCAGCACACCATGAGCCAGATTCGCTTCCGAACGCGTACTGTTGCCCGCCATAGAGCTAAACGCACACAAATCCGCTGGTCCGGATGGCATTCCCCCAAATCCTCTTGAGGAGATGTTCCTCTTCACTCGCTAAACCACTGCGGAAACTCTTCTATTTGTCTTATTCTACTGGCCATTTCCCAAAAAGATGGAAGTCAGCGAATATTCAACCAATTCCCAAAAAGGGTGACAAATCGTCCCTCTCTTCTTATCGACCCATAGCACTAACTTCTATTCTCTCCAAGGTAATGGAATCACTTATCAACCGTTAACTTTCGAAATATCTGGAATCAAATGACCTCCTCAATGACCGCCAATATGGCTTTCGTAGCAACAGGTTCACAGGAGATCTGATGGCGTACCTTACCGAAAAGTGGAGCCATTCCATCCACTACCTCGGTGAAAGCAAGGTAGTCGCATTGGGTATTTCAAAAGTCTGCGACAGAGTTTGGCATCCAGCCCTTTTGTCAAAATTGCATTCATATGAAGTGGACCATTCCCTGATCCAATGGATAAGAGACTATCTTTCTGGCCGTTCAATCCAACTGGTTCTTGATGGTGTCAAATCTGTCTCCCATCAAATTAATGCAGGTGTTCCCCAAGGTTCAGGACTCTCACACACTCTCTTCCTGATCTTTATAAATGATCTCTTGTCAATTTCTCACAACCCAATTCACTCGTTTGCTGATGATAGCACGTTGAGTTTCTCATACTCATACGAACACTCCCGTCCAAACTCTTCGAACGTCACTACCAACCAGCAACTTATGCTTGATACTTTGAATTCAGACCTCAACAAGATATATCGATGGGGTTTATCTAACCGAGTAGAATTCAATGCCCAAAAAACTCAGTGCTGTCTCTTGTCGCCAAAGGCGAGCCCCAAAGTAAATATACTGTCTATGAACGGCACTTGCATCGATGAAGGAACTATCAATCCTCGGAACTCGAATTAATTCGAGTCTTAACTGGCATGAGCACATATTCGAAGCTGCGAAAAGTGGGCCTAAATGTATGGGGTTCCTTAAGAGATGCAAAAGATACTTCACTCCATCCAACCTGGCCAGTATTTACAAGGCGTATATTCGTTCAAAAAAATGGAGTTCAACTCCCATATTTAGTCAGGCGCATCCAAAACTGCACTACACGTGCTCGACATGATGCAAAAACGAGTAGTGAAACTTATTGGGGACCTAGCTGTGAGTCGATCAATTCTGTCGTTAGAACACAGGCGCAACGTATCATGCCTATCTCTTTTCTATAGGTATTACCACGGTCGTTGCTCAACTGAACTTGCTGAATGTGTTCCGCTCCTTCAGACATTGTCCCGCGATACCCGTCAATCTGTGAAAGCGCGTTAGTTCACGTTGAAAGTGGACTTCAGGCGCACAAATAAACATAGAAAGTCATTCTTTAGCCGAACCACACGAGTGTGGAATGTTCTGCCTGATCATGTGTTTCCTGGTCGTTGTACCGTATTATCTTTATTTTATTCTATAATACTATTTACTCTGTTACGATCTCTTTACTTAATTATTTCACCTCCAGGCCGGACTCTGCTCTGGATTACGGGGGCTGTAGACTTTCCCGGTGCTTGAGTTGTGCTGGTTGTACTCAAAAAAAAAAAAAAAAAAATTGTGGCGAGAAGGCCGAATTTGGCGAGACAGGACATATGTGTCCTTCATCTTGTCTCTGCCTTCTGGTCATCTTGAGATAACCAGAATCACCAACATCCGTGAGGATATTGGGCTCGGTCTCGCGGCATCTGAAAAGAGAAGAAAAAAAGGGGGGTATCCAAGGATAGTGTGGACAGTGTTAGTCCAAGTGTTCTCTAACTACTTTTATAGAGGGATGGTGGGAAAGAAATCTTACAAGACCGGTGGGTCTTGGGTGCGGTAGTAAACGCAGATCACGTCTTTGGCGTCTGATAATCTGCTCTTTGGTCGGTGGGTCAAAAGCATCATTTGGCGCGTCTGCTGGTTGTACTCTCCAACTGCCGCTGCTTTTATTCTGTTTTTTGTCCTCGTTCCCTTGTTTGCATGTTGTCACAAGAACCAAAGAGCGGCTGGTATAAATTGCCGATCCTCAGTCGGCCAGTCAGCAGTCGTGTGCTGCTCCGTTCTCGGCTTCGTATGTTACGTCGCCAACAGACAATGTTAGGTTTGACCTTGAGGAGATCGGGTCGGATGGTCAAGCGTGGAAGGAGAGTGCACAGGACAGGGGACGATGGCGGAGTCGAGTCGGTGAGGTCATGAACTTCCGGGTTCCTAGAAGCCAATAAATAGTATACTACTAAAAGAAAAAAAAACAGCTGGCGATAATAAAAAGAGCTACAGAACAATTGCAACAGGCAATCGACGATTTCCACATATCTCAACGGAGTTCCAGCTCCAAAAGCAGATTCAGCGTAATATCTCGTTATACACCTGGATAGCAGACTAAACTGAAGACATCATGTGAAACAAAGAGCTGAGCAAATAAAGCTGGCACGTAGACACGTGAACAGGAAAACCTCTCCAATAAAGTTGTCTTCTTAGAATCCACACATAAATCCGAAGAATCATCATCTACAAAGACTGAAATCTTCTAACGACGTCCAGGGCCAACAAGTACCTTTTGGTCACGCGGGTGCTCCGTCCCTCTGGGGGAGTTGTAGCACTCAGGCTAACCCAGCTCTCCGGCAACTTTTTTCTCCATGGACGGACTTGTGAAAACCACTGAACCGTGACTGCCGCCCTTATCAGGACCTCGGGTTCGGGATCCCCCACTGTCAAAGAGGACGATTCGCCAATAGTTGGCGAAAGCGGGCGGAATGTTTCGGATTCACAATTGGATTTATTGGAGAGTTCTATCTATCCTCAACGATGCTATTCAACGGTTATCCTAGACGCTACTTACGGTGGACGCAACCTTATCACAAAAGTCGCGTCCCCAACAATGTGTATATTTATTTGCGAGGTTGGCATGACTGTTGTGAACAGCTGACAGCACTTTCATGACATTTGTTTTGCTAGGTTATAAATAACAGCTTCGGCGCAAGGCTAATAACCTTTCCCGTAAAAATAAATTATTATGGAAAATTTAACAAGCCTCGAGACTTGCTAAATAAGGCCAAGGCCGGATCCCGGTTGTAGTGCCGATGATGATGATGATGATAAATAACAGCGTCTTTTGTCTTTGTTATGGAATCTTAAAAATGGATAAAGCTGTGAAAGAAAGTATTGCATCAAATCGGGTTGTAAAAACTAAAATATTGTGACGCATATGGCAATCAGTACTAGAATATTCTAGAAATTCCAAAACAAAGTACTAGAATATTCTACAGAGTACTGGAAAACTGGAGACTATGAACAGCAGAAAATTCGAGGTTATGAAACGGACGGAAATGAAACGCCGAATCAGAATGAGGAAACGTTATAAATACGTTGCACGCAGATCGAGCAAGAAGAATAAGTAAGAAGTAAGCAGTAAAAGACCGGAATCTGGATAGCAGAGGACAGAAGCAAATTCTTCGACAGCGTCTGCAAGCAGCAATGGAGGAAGAGGGTTTTGATGTTGTTATGTTTTAATAAATGAGAAGTCTTTATGATTCGTTTTGTATTTTAAGGTATGCTTTATATTTTAGGTAACTTTTAATATAACTATAAACGTGGGCAGCGCTAGCCATGAACTTTGTCCGAATGACATAGATCGTTTACACTGGGTATTATGACAGATACAATAGATTGTCCGCGCTAGGTGGCACTTCATATATCATGACAGATACAATAGAATGTTTACGCTAGGTGGCACTTCATGTATCATGACAGATGTCGAGACATATGTTTTTACGATTGGGCCAGATTGTCCGGATGGAGAAGAAACAGCGAGTCAAGATGGTGCCAATGTGATGGAGAAGAGTTCGCCACAGTTGGACATTTCGGAGATGTTCAGGATGATCATGATAAAATTGGACGCGCAAGCTGCAGATGTTAATGCAAAGTTGGATGCCCAAAATTCAAAATTGGACGCGCAAGCTTCAGATATTAACTCAAAATTGGACGCGCAAGCTACAGACATTAATACAATATTGGACGCGCAAGCTGCAGATGTTAATGCAAAGTTGGATGCCCAAATGCAGTGGATGAAATGTAATTTTCAACACTTTAAGGAAGAAATTCGAAACGAAGTAGAAAATCTGGATCTAAAAAACGAAGCTGAATTTAAGAAAGTCACCGATGAAATAACGCGAATCGAAAAGAGACGTGAGTGTGTTGAGAGAAATAAGACATCGCCTAGCAATCAACATGACTACAAAGATACAAGGATGCAACCGCCAACCTTCGATGGAACGGGACCCTTCTCCGTATTTATACGTCAGTTTGACGCTGCGGTCAACTATAATAAGTGGTCGGATGAGCAAAAGTCAACATAACTAATCGTGTCATTCCGCGGGGCGGCTGCAGAATTGCTACAAACCATACCAGCAGAGAAGCAAACAGATTTCCAAGCGTTAAGAGATGGCCTTGAAGCTAGGTATGGAGACAACCACATGCAGCAGGTCTACTGCTTGCAACTGCGGAGCAGAACGCAGAAACCTGGAGAAAATCTTCAACAGTTGCAGGCAGACATTGAGCGATTGGCAAACTTGTCTTATTCAAATATGACTAAGGAATTTCTGAACGATGTAGCAATGGATGCATTTATAAATGCACTCCAAGATCGGGACTTGCAACAAGCCGTTCGTTTGGCAGGAAAGAAGACGACTAATGAAATACTGGCGTTCGCATTGGCATATGAATCTGCTAAACTGGCTACCAGGAGTACATATATAGTCCAAGAAACGTCCGTCGAGGAATGTTCCTGCCAAAGAATCGGGCATGTACAACGGAGAACTCCGAGACCTGATATGAAGTGTTGGACATGCGGCGAAGTCGGCCACATCTCTGTTGACTGTAGGAAACGTCGACGAATGAATGAAACATCAAGGGAGAATTGTTATTCATGCGCTAATCACAAGAGAAGCCGTCAGCGTGATTCAGACTTGGACAGCACCACGACCGAATGTAAATCCTTGTATCAACAGATAATTGCTCTTAAGACCAGCCGAGAAAAGGTCATTGAGGAGAACAATCGTTTATCAACTAATCTAGCAGAGAGGCAAGCTGAAATTTTGACCCTAAAGCGTCACCTTCAGGATTTGGAAGTAGAAATTGATCGTTTAAAACAAGAGGCGTACGACCTCCGAAAGGTACAAGTAGAAGTACTAGATGGGTGGACGAGTGATGCTAGACGCGCTGCTCAACTTCAGGATGAAGATATGTTGCTAATCCTGGAACACAAAGAAAAGAACGAGCGGCCAACTTGGAACAATATTTCCGACAAGAGTGAAACATTCAAAGCATATTGGACACAATGGAATTCCTTGCTGGTGGAAGATGGAATTCTAAAGCGTAAATGGGAAGCCGCGGACGGAAAATCCCATCGAATGCAGATTCTAGTCCCACCATCAAAAGTGAAGGATGTACTAACAGAAATGCACGATGGAGCTTCCGGTGGACATCTGGGAGTTAATAAGACACTCAAAATTACGATCTCTATTCTACTGGCTTCACAGGAGAGATGACGTGGAGTCTTGGTGTAGGAAGTGCACAACTTGCACTACGACCAAAGGACCAACAGCAAAACCAAGGAGCGCTATGAAGCAGTACAACGTGGGTGTCCCTTTCGAGCGAATTGCGATTGATATCTCAGGACCATTCCCAAAAACAAACGACAACAACAAATACATGTTGGTTATCATGGATTACTTCAGCAAGTGGGTGGAAGTCCTTCCAATTCCAAACCAAGAAGTAACAACCATCATTGAGCAGCTTATCAATAATTGCATTCCGCTCAGGGCCGAAACTTCGAATCACAGATATTTGAAGGCATTTGTGCGGCACTAGGCGTAAGGAATACCAGGACCACACCCTTACATTCGCAGTCAGACGGAATGGTCGAAAGGTTCAACCGAACAATGAAAGAGCGTTTATCGAAGGTCGTTAGTGATCACCAACGAGATTGGGACAAATATGTACAAACATTTCTTATGAGTTATAGATCAGCTAATCACGAGACGACAGGCCATTGTCCAGCAAGAATTATATTTGGACGAGAGATACGATTACCAGCCGATCAGCGATTCGGAATACCTCCAGACGCCATAGATAAGACTAAAGACTACGTAGCCGAATGGAGAAATCGCCTCGATGAAATTCATCATTTGGTTCGAAAGCAAATCAAGGTATCAAGTGACAGGATGAAAACAAGGTACGACGTTCGAGCCAACGCATCCGGATTTAATGCAGGCGATAACGTGTGGCTTTATAACGCTCATCGGCAAAAAGGAAGGTCTCCGAAGTTGCAGCAACATTGGGAGGGAAGATTCTCACAAGAATTATCGACGTTGTCTATAGGATTCAGCGAAGACCGAACGCCAAGATGAAAGCGGTACATCGTGACCGACTGGCGACTTTTGTTAACCCAGGAGACCAGTGAACTTAGTTCTGGACGAACTAATCTAGCGGGGGGGTTTTTTTTTTTATTTGGTTTCGGTAGGAAGGTGGAAATCTTCAAAAGATACCTCTAGACCGATTCAGGGGCATGTCGGGGTTTTACCGACTAAAACCACCTCCCGCCAGGCGCATATTCCCGTTGATCCCCGCGGAACTTTTTTTTTAGATATTCCATCGCGGGGCGGGACGGGGTTTACCTGGTACTCCGCCCGTCACGTCGCAACTGCGGCATCATTTCACAGAGAATACCATTGGTTACGGACCATGCCTGTTTTGAACTAAGCATGTATTCTATTACTCCAGCCAGAGTAACTGTCCGTCTCGTGTGTCACTCCAAAATCGTTCGTGCGGTCTCGAATCTCCCGCACTCTGTGAATACGTGTTTCGCATTTTCTATTTTGCCTTCACAATACAAGCAGTATGGATGATTCGCATGCTTATACTTGTGCAAGTATTGCCGGAAGCAGCCATGTCCCGATATTAGCTGAGTCAAGTAGTAATTCAGCTCGCCATGTTTTCTTTTCACCCATGTTTCTATATCAGGTATCATGGTGTGGGTCCATCTTCCTTTGGTGGAAGAATCCCACCTTCGTTGCCATTCTCTTAGGCTTGAGAGCTCTAATTGTGCCCGCATTCTCCGACGATTCTCTTGGGAGACCTTATGCAATGCAGCGTTTTCTTTAGCTGCAATGTCAATTGGTGTCCTCTCGGCCAAAACATTTATGATATCTTCGGATACCGTTCGAAATGCACAGCATACTCTTAGTGATGCCAGTCTATGCGCTGAGTTCACTCCCCTCATGTATGACTTATACTGTGCGGCTCCTGCCCATATGTGAGCTGCATACATTATAGTGCAGGTGTTGACACTGGTTATGAGTTTCCTTATGTGGGGCCGGGGTCCTCCAACATTGGGTAGCAGTCTCGCCAAAACTTTGCATACTCTTGCCGTTTTTTCACTCGTTTTCCTCAGGTGTTCCTTGAAGCTCAACCTGTTGTCGAGTATAACACCAAGATATTTAATATAGGGACTGGATCTGATTATTTGTCCTTCTATTTCCAAATCAAGGTGTTCAACTTTCTTGCGGCTGCTTATTAGAACTGCCTCCGTCTTATGTCCAGCTAGTTTCAGTCCGGCCATATCTAGCCAGCATTTAATGCTCTGGATTGCTTGGGAGCAAATATTCTCCAGGTCATCTAGATGTTTAGCGACGGCTATTATAGCCAAATCATCTGCGTACCCAATGATTCTAACCCCTTCTGGTACATTTACTCTGAGCACACCATCATACATGATATTCCATAACAGCGGACCTAATACAGATTCCTGAGGTACACCCGCTGTTATTTTATATTCCTGTGGTCCCTCATCTGTGTCATAGAACAGCTTCTATCCGAGAGATAGTTTGCTAATATAAGTTAACACACGGCTAATGATTAAATACATTGTATTAAATACATTGTATTCCACATTAAACACAAATCAATTTGCATATGCATTCATGCGTATGACCACCCATAGGCACGCACTTGCCCCATAAAAACATCTGCGCACATATTACCACCCATAAGCACGAACTTGCTCCATAAAGACATCTGTGCACGCGTTCATGTCCATAAACTGATCTGTGCACGCATCCGTGCGTATCACCATAGAACCAGCTCATCACAATGGACATTGTCGCACTAGCAATGCTTCATCATCACGCAGCATCTGGGATGACAACAATGTTGCACTATGATTCCATCATGATATTTTACGACCCAGCATCCGGGACAACGTCGCATGGCAGCTAGTATAAATATGAAATTGTAACTTAGTCTGCAGTTAGTTGCTTAGAGATTATAATAGAATAAAGTTGTGCTTCGTGCTTTTTTAAAAACACAAAAAGATAAAATTGTTTTTAACTGGCGCCCAAGCAGGGATTCGCGTCAAGAATTTGTTAAAGTCTTACGAGTGCGGGTTTTTTTTTTTAAAAAAAAGGTGTTAAAAGCGAATCAGTGAGCAATAGAACTTTAAAATCGAATCCTGAGGAAACTGAGGCCCCCGAGTAGCCGACCAATCATCGATGCAAAAAGGAGTCAGCCAGACTGACAGCCACCTCAAGGATGCAGCTAACTCAATTATTGTAAGTCATTTTTTTAAAAAAATATATTTTAAATTGTAAAATTAGAAAAGTTAAGTTGAAATCAAAATGTTACCTAATAATAAGAGTGCAAAATTAAAGAAAAATTAAAAGTTAAAATTAAATAAAACAAAATATTTTGAGAATTAAGAGTGGAAAAAATTAAAATTAAATAAAACAAGATATTTTAATGGAAAAAATTAAAAATTAAAATTAAATAAAACAAAATATATTATTACCAGTTTGGAAAAATTATTATTAAGAGCGGAAAAAATGAAATAAAACAAAATATTTTAATGGAAAAAATTAAAACTTAAAATTAAATAAAACAAAATATATTTATAAGATTAAACTTAATTAAGGTTAAGAGTGGGAAAAATTAAAAGCTGAAACTAAATGAAAAAGTAGTTTACTATGATAAGTTTAAAAATTAAATGGAATTAGAAAAAGTGCTCTATTTTTACAAATTAAAGATCAATTCATAAAAGAAAGTGAAACCAAATAATTTGTTAGTAATAAGATAAGTGAAAAGTGACAAAGGAAAAAAAAAAGGAAGGAAACGTTTGTGTTGTATGTTCTCGGTTGAAATTTTATCTTCTAAGTGAAATCGCCGCCGAATTTTTTTGTATTCATTGAAAGTGCATTAACTTGAAGACGAATATGCCGAACGCAAATTTAGTAAGACCTGCCGTCTTGAACGTGCCTGAATCTGTTGCTGCCCAGCAACAACGAGCGGTAACAGGTGAAGAGTTGGAAGCTCTCATAACAAGAACCGTTCAACGTGTCCTGCAAGACCAAGGACGTCAATTGGTTCAATCCATAGTGGACCCTCAAGCCGACCGTTTTAATGGCACAGACCAAACCATTAACCCAGAATTTCGGGCTAATTTAAGTGAACTGGATAAGATACCTGACGTGGTACGATCGCTGAAGGATTTCACCGGTCAACCTGGAGAGTTCAACTCCTGGAAGAAGAGTATGGATAGAATGTTACAACTTTACGATGACATAAAGGGAACGCCAAAATATTTTGGTATTCTGAGCGTTATACGTAACAAGATCACTGGACAGGATGATGAGGTATTGGAATCTTATAATACCCCATTGCACTGGAAATGCATCTCTCGATGCTTGACAATGCATTATGCAGACAAGCGTGATCTGTCGACACTCGAGTACCAAATGACGTCACTTATTCAAGGAAACCTTACAATTCAAGAATTCTATCATTCGGTCTATTCTCATCTGTCGTTGATATTAAACAAAATAGGTTGTATGGAAATCGGTAATGAGTCATTGTCAATACTGACTCAAACGTATAGGGATAAGGCTTTAGACACATTCGTTAGAGGTTTGAGAGGCGATCTGCCAAGACTTTTGGGTATTAGGGAACCTACCGATTTACCACAAGCATTGCATCTTTGTCTTAAGCTGGAAAATCAAAATTATCGAACGCAATATGCTATCTCTCACAATGGCCCATCTCGTGGATCCTATAATCAAATCGCTCCTCCACTTCCACTTCGAAAAAATATACCAAATCAATACAACAATCACTCTCAGGGAAGCAAACATCCTTTTTATCCTCAATTAGCATACCTACCCCAACCTCTTAATCTTAACTATCATATGAATAGAAACGTTTACAGGCACCCGTCATTTAATCCAAATTATCATCGGAATTACGGACAGTATAACACCCCCGTTCCGCCGCGACCAACTGCACCAAAACCTCAACCAAGACCAGAACCTATGTATGTTGATCAATCTATTCAATCAAGAGCAATGAATTACATGAACAGACCAGGTCCAAACAGGATTCTTGGAAAAGGACCTCCGATGGAACCACAAGGAACAGCAAAACCATTTAAGTATCAAAGGAACTTTCACATAGAACCGCAAGAAAATAATGAAAATAATCTATCTGACTACGAGCAGATTCGAGATTCCCAGAATAACGAATACGAGCAATCCTTAACGGAATACGTAGAGGAACAGGAACATCACAAAGGTGAAGAACAAGAAATTGTTGACCTATCTGATGTTCATTTTTTAGATTCAGCTGCTCTTCACTCCCATACTTCCAGTGTCGAGCGAAAAGCGGGCAAATACTGAAAGTATTAATTGACACTGGTTCCAACAAAAATTATATTCAAGCAAACATTGTTCCAAAACCCATACCAAATGATCAACCCTTCTTTGCAAATTCTATAGGTGGAAACATCAAGGTTAGTCACCATACAATAGCTAATTTATTTGGCCTTAAAGACACAAATATTAAATTCTTCTTGCTCCCTTCTCTTAAATCCTTCCATGCTATTTTAGGAAACGATAGTTTAAAAGAATTATCAGCAGTAATTCACACGAAAGACAATTACATGGTCATAAAAGACAAAGTAAAGATTCGTATAAAACAACGTGCCTACACGGCAGTAAATGAAATAGTCGTACAAACTAATCATATCAATGCACATCAAAAAAGTAAAATTAACAATTTGGTCCAGAAATTCTCAAATCTACTCACGGAACCTGATGAGAAATCGGCATTCACCACGGTTGTAAAAGAGGATACCCATTTCGAAAACCTTAAAACGGTATTTCAAACCCAAGACAAAGGCAACACCCTTACATTAATAAACCCAAAAAGGACATATAAGACATGTTCGAATTCAATAAGCCCATACCCTAGTTCATCCAGAACAAAATCCACAAGAAATTACTCTTACAAAAATCCACAACAACCGAACAAATTACAAACACTCCAACGTTCCATAAGAGAAACAATATGTTGAAGAAACCCAAAAACCCCAAGGGCAAAACACCCATGTGGAAAGGCCCGTTTCTCGTTGCAGCAGTAACAAGGCCAGATAAAACAGCCATCGAAGTTGGCCGAAAATTAATAATAGTCCGCAATGGTAGATTAAAGCCATATTCCAAGATTGGTTAGCCCCGATTCTCACTTATTACTCAGCCAAACAACTCAAGGACCTCGAATATCACAATAAAGCCAGAAAACCAGAAAAGGACTATGAAACTGGTGAAACAATATATGTTAAAAATAATAAGCGCCTTGGTTCTAAACTAACAGTTAGGTATATTAAAGAAATCGTTCAGGAAAATAAACCCTCAGTCGTTATTACAGAATCAGGAAAAACAATTCACAAAAGTAATATTAGAAACTGAAACTCTGATTTTCTCCCTACAGGTTGCTTTGCACCGCCTGCACCACTGCATGTGCGGAAGTCCAGATTCTCGATTACTCAAGCTCCCAAATAATAACTCTAAGCGCTGGCACAGCCAGAATTCAAAATGGTAACTTAAAATTCTTCCATATATTTGATATAGAGAAATACGAAACTTTCGTATACGAAACTTTATCCGGACTTAACAGATACAACCTCTCCAGTTTTTCACTATTCCCTCTTTTACAACACGAGTTAATGCAGATTCAAGATTTACTTGATAATGTTAAGGTCCATAAGGCAAAAAGATCACTAGATTTCATTGGATCAGCCTGGAAATGGATCGCCGGAAACCCGGATCATAACGATTTCATAATGTTAGAAAATAAAATGAACCGAATAATTGAGAATAATAAAAATCAAGTGTTTATCAATAAAGCCTATAATGATAGGATAAATTATATTACAAATGTCACTAACGAAATACTGAAAATTGTTAAAGCAGACAAATCGTTTAAATTAGAATTAATGTTAAGCTTACAGTATAAGACGAAACTGCTTAAAGAAGAAGTAATAAATGTAATTTACGCGATCGAATTGGCCAAGTCCAATATTGTAAGTTCGCAAATACTTTCTAAAGCAGAAATAAGCCTAATAATGAGTGAGGTAAGGAAAACTCATGTCCCATACAGTAATTTTGAAGAGGTTTTAAAATTTATTGATGTGAAAATAGCATTAAACTCAGATAAACTAGTATATATCGTAAATATTTCGAAAACAGAGGAAACAATTTTTGAGAAATTCATTATAAAACCATTAAAAGGGACAATATTGTAAATAGCATTAAGTACAAAAATATTATAAGGAAAGGAAATTTAATATACGGTATAATGAATAAATGCCGGACAATAAACGAATTATCACTATGTAAAAGAAATAATATTGTAGATATAAGTAATGATAATTGTATCTCTAATTTACTAAGAAGCCAAAATGCGACGTGCAACAGAACAAACAGTCACCATATCCCACAAGTAGAGGAAATAGCCTCCGGAATCATCCTCCTTAACAACTTCAACAATCAAATCGAGATAAATGGAACAATGAAGATATTACAGGGAGCATACCTCATCAAATTCAAAAATACCACAGTTACGATTAATAACCAAAAATATGTAGCAGAAGAAATAGCCAACGTTCAAGCCTCACCACCTTTATTGCACATGTCTTCTGACGGACCCGAATTGGAAGAGATACTTTCATTAGAGCTTATGAAAGATCTACATATTAACAACACTAAACAAATCGAGTTAATAAAAACAGAAAAAGAAATATATCGAATTGTCAACTACTCCCTTTTGACCATAGTTTTTTTAATACTCGTTGTATGCTCAGAGAAGAGCCGAAATAACCATTATCCCAGAATCCATCCCTTTGAGGACAATGCCTACCCCGAAGCAAAAAGAACACCCACCAGAGCTACCTAAAATACAAACCAGCATCTTCAACCTACCCTTCCAATAACCTTTTGCGAGGACGCAAAATTTAAGAGGGGAAGAGTTAACACATGGCTAATGATTAAATACATTGTAATCCACACAGGCATCCACATTAAACACAAATCAATTTGCATATGCATTCATGCGTATGACCACCCATAGGCACGCACTTGCCCCATAAAAACATCTGCGCGCATATTACCACCCATAAGCACGTACTTGCTCCATAAAGACATCTGTGCACGCGTTCATGCGAAGCCCATAAACTGATCTGTGCACGCATCCGTGCGTATCACCATAGAACCAGCTCATCACAATGGACATTGTCGCACTAGCAATGCTTCATCATCACGCAGCATCTGGGATGACAACAATGTTGCACTATGATTCCATCATGATATTTTACGACCCAGCATCCGGGACAAAGTCGCATGGCAGCTAGTATAAATATGAAATTATAAAGTAGTCTGCACCCCGCTCATCTCAGCATACTTTAACAAATGGAAAATTCGCCTCAACCCAACCAAAACCCAGCTAACAGTGTTTAAGGGCAAAAACGCTCATTGCACAAACAACACTAAACGTTGCCACAACAAAATTAAACTAAATCTTAATAACACCCTCATAAAACCTTCCAAAACCCTAAAATATTTGGGAGTAACCCTTTCCAACAACTGGTCGTTCTCAACCCACATCAAAAATTCTCTTCAAAAAGCCTTAATACAGCTTAACCTGTGCAGACGAGTGTTATGGAAGCCTAAAGGCCTCTCTCTTAAGGTCAAACAGCTCATCTACAAACAGATAATCAGACCTACTCTTACATACGCCTGCCCATTATGGTACCACATCTCACCCTCCCAAATGGAGAAATTACGAGTGTTTGAACGAAAATGTTTCCGGTTTATCACTGGCTTACACCGCAAAACCAACTCATATAGATACCATTGTAACAATGACCTTTACAACACCGCAGGCATCGAACGACTGGATAGACGGATCCTAGAACTGTCGATAAATTTCATAGAAAACCTTCCTAACAATCCCAACCCGATAATAACGGACCTACCATCACGATCCTCCAATACGGGAACTCACTACCGTAATTGTCTCCAAATCAGGACCCTGTTCGCCGCAGGCAGACTGGTTAACGATCTAAACGAGATCGTGTACCACAACACCGAACTGGCACCCAATCATTTCAAATACAGCAACATCCAACCATTCTCCAAGATCCTTACCTTTAACACAGAACCGAATGGCTCTCCCCTCCTTCAAGAACTTACCTGATCCTATCCCTTACTATCCTCAATCCCAACGAGAAATCCTACATCCATAACTAAAAATTGTAAATATTATTTTTAAGTCAAATTCGAATTGTCACTATCATTGCAATATCAAATATTGTAAATTGTATATAAGATTAGATTAAGTTAGATTAAGTTATGTTAAGTAATTTAAAGTAGGCTAAGTTAAAATAAACAGAGTTCCTGGTTTTTTCTGACCTTTTCCAGGAAAAAACAAAATTAACAATATATATAATCACATTAAATCTTAAGCACATCTAAAAAGAATTGTTTGAAAAATGTTAACAAATAGCATGTAAACACTTAATATGTAACCAATCTATTATAAGTTAGCTGTATTACTTATTGTAACTATTCATTTTTGGTCAAATAAATACAGTTTTGAAAAAAAAAAAAAAAAAAAAAAGTAGTCTGCAGTTAGTTGCTTAGAGATTATAATAGAATAAAGTTGTGCTTCGTGCTTTTTTAAAAACACAAAAAGATAAGGTTGTTTTTAACTTATACGCACCAAGTAGGGGGAGACTTGTAGATCGCCCAACGCTTTTAGAATCCGGGTCCACTGCGCGGGGGGTAGTGCGACGCATATGACAATCAGTACTAGAATATTCGAGAAAGTCCGAAACAAAGTACTAGAATATTCTAGAAAGTAATGGAAAATTAGAGACTTTGAACAGTAGAACATTCGAGGCTATGGAACGGACGGAAACGAAACGCCGAATCAGAATGAGGAAACGGTATAAATACGTCGCACACGGATCATGGAGACAAGTAAAGAAGTAAGAAGCAAGAAGTAAGAAGTGAAGCAAGCGATAAGTCAAAGACGCGATAAGTCAAGAAATCGTTAAGTGTACGGTAAAAGTAACGGTTGTTATTACCGGACTAATAAAGTGTTACATTAATTCAAAATCAATTTTACGGCTTTTATTTATTAAAAATAATTAATCCAGCGAACCCTAAGCTCGCTACAATATCTTCTTCGGAGGCTTTGAAAATGTTACAAGAGTGTTACAGTGATTAATTTTTTTATTAAAATCACGAGTTTTTAAGTGGTTCAAATTATTAGGTGAGGATCATGGTACAATCAACAACAAACATTGCTCAGGAAGGCCGTTTACATCAATCACTGATGAATACAAAACCTTGTAGACAATGTTTGAATATTAAAAGGAACAACACAAACAATTTTAAAGAGCGATTTGGGTTGGTCCCGTGTGTCTTCTCGCCTTACTAAGAATCATTGAATTTATTTGAAAAACAACGTCGTGTTGAAGTGATTGAAGAGATGCCTTCTATGGCTGATGATGATCAAAAACACACAATTACTTGTGACTTTTAATTTCGAAAGAGCTCAACAATCCAGTGGGAATCGTGTAGCTGTATACTTCCCTCTTCTGCACAGTGCATTGATATATAAGAGTATCGAAAAAAAATTTTTTTTTTCACGCGTATTATCAGAGAAAGCACAAGTGCTCGAAAAAGTGAAATCCACAATGTATTGGCATCGCAGAATCGTACAAGTCACATTTGCTCCCTTCCCTTGATCTATTCGCCCTTCTTTTTCTGATAATACTATAGCGAGGAAATCCGCATTCTGACTCATATTTCATCCCATGGCTGAACTCTTGCTATCAGTGCAGGGAGTGATATTTTCGCTCTCGAGAAATACTTGATCATGTTCCGCTTTAGTGATCATCGCAGCTGACACGGCGGGAGATATGTTTGGCGTATGTGGGTATGCGTGTGTGATACCGAGTAGTTGAGTGGAAACATGTTGCCGCAACATATACGCACACGAGCTGCTTGCCGTGCTTTAGCTCTATTCAGCGACACCTGCCTTGTGCCTGGGATTGAAGCCAATAGTCTGGCAAACGTCTACCTTCTTGTAGGGTGCGATCGTTGTGAGTGGGTTTCAATTACATGCAATTAAAAGTGAAAAAAGTAAAACAAACTCTAAACTTTAGTGCTGTGCATTTAAATAGATCTAAGCAAATCCTGGTACACTAAGTTTGTGGGGGTAAGTCTTGTCCAATGCAACAGTAAAAACAGTGATATTCGAAATATACAATTTAGGCACGTGATACCTGAAACGTTTGCAGATATTTTCACTAGGACTAGCTTCCGCGTAACTCTGTGCTCTCGATTTCGCTTTCGACTAAATTCAAGGAACAGCAATCCCACTGGGCAGTAACTTGAAGTTTTTTCAGAAAATTAGGGCCTAAAACTCAACAGGTAGCACGTGACCAACGATACTCCGCGTGATCGCTAGAATTACTGTCTTACTGTCTTACAACCTGCATCGCAAAGGTGTATTGGATCGATCAATGGCGCACACAGAGGTACATGCCTATTTTAGGGCGACCAAACAGAGCTCTTAATTATTGGATGAGAATTGATCACAAGTGGCCGCCGGCCAAACACTTCCATCCGAAATTCCGACCTGTTGTTGGTTTTAAAATGTAATTGTTATCACGAACCTTCACACCGACTCACCGGGCTATTCTAGAAGTGTGGCAGTGAAGAACCGTATAACTCGAGAGATGATGCTCGGAGAGCAGTGGAGAACAACTATCACTGGTTTCACCTAGTTTCATTGTTAGCTTACGAGTTACGTAATATCAGGTTGCCCTCAGTTTAGGCCTACGACGAGAAATAACGCCAAACCTGTCGTTATGTTGGGAAAAATCGAAAAACTAAAATCATGATAAGACGACAGGTTACTTCTAAGAGGACAGGAGAGGCGTTGTAGTCTTGCTGCGTTTGGAGAGCTTTGGTGGCTTGTATTTTGATTGAAGTAAGATCCATTTTAATAAATACCAATTAAGATTCTTAACTTCACAATGCTCTGTTTAGATTGCTGGATTATGAATGTGGTTGTAGGCTCTATCATGTGATCTTACATACACAGAAGTTCTCATGAGTCGTTAAGATTTCAATGGAACGAGGCTTGAGTAGATGCTTTGATATCGGTGTTGCTATTTTTTGAAAGATCGCTGGTGTCCGCTGATTATAATAATAAAGATAATGATAAAAAAAAAACAAACAATGGTGGTCTTGTGAAAAATCCAAAATCTTTCGAAGTGCATTCTAGAATCCGTAATTTGTAAAAACTTGTCAACCGCTATAATAGTACAGGGTCATTAGCCAAGACCATTTACGCTTAACTACCCGCACGTCGCAACATCTTTACCATCTGAGGTAGAGTTAGTTATAATTGAAGGTCTCAGAAAATGGAAGTTATTTTTTTCCCAATGACAAAATTAAGGTTGTGGTTAGAATTTTTCGGTACTGACTATTGCAGTCGCCACAATTGAATTCCGAAATAAATAGGTTACATTTCAACCATTCTTTAAAGAAGTTCACCAGTGGTCATCGTCATCATCCATCATCACCGGCACTACAACCGGGATCCGGTCTTGGCCTTATTTAGCAAGTCTCTCCACCGGTATCCGGTCCTTATCCGAGACTTGTTAAATTGTCCATAATAATTTGTTTTTCCGGGCAAGGTTATTAGCCTTGCGCCGTCACCAGTGGTACTCCCCTAAAAATATTGCTCTTGGGAACTTATTCAATTGTATTGCGTCGAATGATTTGAAACTTCTAGGGTATATTTGTTTAAGAACTATGTGCAGTTTCTTGAATGTAAATAATTTATCTTTGGCGATTTATGCGCGATCTCCCGAGTTTTCCGAAAAAAAGTACTTCCACTATTCCAGAGGGTAGCTTTCAGAGTTCCTGAAATCATAAAACAAAAAACGGTTGTTGAACAAGACTAGACGTATTTCATGTACAATGACGCGATGATTATGGAAAAATATGTATGAAGCTTAGAAAAGCACTACAAATTACCCTTAAAAACTTGGCGGTTTTTTGCATGTCAAATGTGTTTAGTGAGGGCAGAACCCTCATATATTCAGCTTAGTACAAGCGAAAAAACTTAACAACTATCCTAAAACTATTCTTATATATATAAACTATGATTAAAAAGAAAAAAAAGAGGGCGGGGGGTATGTTTGGCGAGTTGGTTACTGGGTTTATCCATCAATTATCACTCATTCATTCATCTCGCTTAGTACAGGATGTAAGAGTGTAGACGGGGAGTGGGCGGGGTCAGGAGGGGAAAGAGAGGAGATGAAGTTTGAGAGCAGTAGAGGTAAAGTTGAAATCGAAGGGGGTAGGGTAGGAGTTTTCCCGCCGCAGCATTCGCGAAATGGGTTCATTAGAGCCGTAAGAAGTGTGGTGGGTGGGCTGATAGAAGAGATGAGGGTTTCGCTGGTCCCGGGGGTTAGTGTGAAGTGGAATGATGGAGAGCAAACTTGGGCAGTTGATTGTGCCTGAAAGGAGACGGCGGACGAAAAGGATATCGGCATGAGTTCTGCGCTCCTCAAGTGTGTTGATGGAGCCGGCTTGTGTATGGCGGAGAAACCGGGGATTCGCCCAGTTTAGTCCGCGGAGGGCAAAACGCAGAAAACGACGTTGCACGCTTTCGATTCTGCGTACATGGGACGAGTGGTGTGGGTACCAGACCTGACTGGCATATTCAAGAAGGGGGCGGACGAAGGTTATGTAGAGACAACGAGAAACGTAAGGATTAGAGAATTCTTTAGACCAGCGTTTCACAAACTCAAGGGCAGAGGGATGAAGCTAAGCTCCCTGTCAAATAATATCCCGAGGTCGCGTATCGAGGGTACAGATGATATCTGCTGGTTTAGCAGGAAGTAGGCGCGTGGGGGCAGGGGGACGTTTGCGGGAGAAGGTGATGGAGTGGCATTTGACAACGTTGAGTTCAAGGCTGTTATTACGGCACCAAGTTGAGAAGCTGTCGAGGTCCGTTTGGAGAAGTGAGGACTCGAGAGGAGAGATGATCGTTTTGTAGAGTTTGGCGTCGTCCGCATAGAGGGAGATGGATGAGTATTTAATAATGGAGTCAACACCATTGATGGTAACGATAAATAGGAGGGGACCTAGATGGCTGCCTTGCGGAACCCCTGACGTGGGAAGAAAAGGATTGGACAGGGGGGATCTGATTTTGATACGGTAGGATCGATCATTCAGATAAGAAGATAACCACTTGATCAATAGGGGTTCGAAACCTAGAGAGGACAGCTTAGAAAAGATGAGATTATGGGAGATTTTGTCAAAGGCCTTACTGACATCGGTGGTGATTACATCGACTTCGTTGCCATTCTCTAAGGCACGGAGAGTATGGGATGAAAACTCGATCAGATTCGTGGTGGTCGACCTGCCCGAAAGGAAACCATGCTGGTTGGATGAGATGATGGATTTACAACGGAAAGATAACGCGTTGTAAAGAATTCCTTCGAACAGTTTGGAGATATGAGACAGTTTGGCGATGGGACGGTAGTTGCTTATATCGTTTTTAGGTCCCTTTTTATGTATGGGGGTGACATAAGAGGATTTCCAAATACTAGGGAAGATCCCTTGTGAAAGGGATATATTGAATATCATTGATATCGGGAGGGAAAGAGAAGTGGAACATTTCTTTAAAAATAGACCCGGGAGTCCATCAGGCCCAGGGCTAAACTCGTCTTTGAGTAAGTTTAATTTCTTCTCAACTACGTGACGCTGAATAATTTGAGGGGTGAAGGTGCCGAGGGAGAATTCGGGCAAGTCTTTGAAGTGGGGCGGATTGGGTTCGAAGGAGATGTCTGTGAAGGATTTATTGAAAAACGAAGCGAGTAGATTGGCGGTAGTTAGGGTTAAATTGACATTATTCATCCAATCAAAAAACTGGAGGGTCATTATATGGAAAAAATATGTCGAGTCGATCTGTAGATATGTATTCGAGTTAGGACTGCAGCCAGTTTAAAAAATATCTTTTTTTTTGTGATTGCACTTCTACCAGTCCCTGATGGTTATAGCATGTGTATATTTTCGTGTATTATATGTTGTTTCGTATATTATATGTTGTTTCGTATATTATATGTTGTTTCGTATATTATATGTTGTATCATATATTATATGTTGTTTTGTATATTATATATTGTTTCGTATATTCGACTGGTAGCCGGCTGACACGTTTTGTTTCTTCACAGTCTATAACGAGTTTTATATTTTTAATTTTTAATTACGAATCTGGCGTTCCTTGTGAGTAGGGCGTTAGAATATACTCACAGCTAGGCCGGATTGTCGTACGAGTAAAGGCTGAGTGATAGGTAGAGTCCCAACACCCACTTGCTCCGTGAAATACCACCCTATCAAGCTATAGGCTCCAAGAAATAGTCGTATACTTGGCCCCCTTTCGGAGCTTGGCTGATGGGACGGTTCGTAAAAAAATTGGTTTAGGTGGTAGGCCGGCCCCAAAACGAGATAACACCCCGAATGCTGTACGTTCAGCGATGTCGTTGGGAGAAATTTTCGATTACTTTTTTTTTACACTAACGCCCGCATAAAAAGGATTTTTGAGGTACCCTTAAATATCAGAGCACAGCGCTCTGAAGGTTTGGCTCATCTTAAAAGACAAAAAATTCCAGAAGTAAACTAGTTCCCCTTTCAGATCTCCGGGGGGACTACTAGGTGTACCGGTTTGAAGTGAGTGTTTTTTAAAAACCCACACCAATAAAACCGGTCGTCTTTTGAGGCAAACCATTCGGAGACCCAATTGTCGACTTCTTCGTAGGAATTGAAATGCTGCTCAGCCAATGCGTGTCCCCTCGATGAAAACAAATGGTAATCGGAAGGAGTCAAGTCTGGTGAATACGGCGGGTGGGGTAACACTTCCCAGCAGAGAGCTTTTATTGTTTCTTTGACGGGTTTTGCTGTATGACTCGGAGTATTATCATGCAACAAAATTACCTTTCCGTGTCTTGTGGCCCATTCTGGTCGTTTTTCGATTAATACATGGTTCAAATTGATCATTTGTTATTGTTGATCATTTGTAGCGTTGCGCATCAACAGTTTCGCCAGGTTTTAGAAGTTCATGATACACCACCCCCTTCTGGTCCCACCAAACACAGAGCATAGTCTTTTTTCCGAACCGATCAGGCTTTGCAGTCGATGTTGACGCTTCTCCTGGATGTTCCCATGATTTTTTGCGTTTAGGATTTTTAAAATAAATCCATTTTTCATCACCAGTCACAATCCGATGCAATACTGACTTCCTTTCGTGTCGTAGGAGCAACGTTTCACATGTGGTGTTTCGCTTTTCCATCTGCCTGTCATTAAATTCATGTGGCACCCAGTTTCCACACTTTTGGATCTTTCCCATAGCTTTTAAACGACCAGAAATTGTTTGTTGTGCAACATTTAACATTTGTGCCATTTGTTTTTGACTTAAAGTGTCATCTTGATCCAATATTGCTTGCAATTCGGCGTCTTCAAACTTTTTTGGTGGTCTTCCACGTTCTTCATTTCGCACATCAAAATCATTATCTCTGAACCGCTTAAACCATCTTTTACATGTTGCTTCCGATAGAGAATGATCACCATAAGCCTCGACAAGCATTCGATGCGACTCTGCAGCACTTTTCTTCAAATGAAAACTAAAATTAATGCTATCCGCAAATCATCATTTTCTGGTACAAAATTCGACATTTTTAACAGGATTAAAAAAAAGAGATGTTGTTTGTACAATGACTTGATGCATTCTAAATATGTTTGACAGATGTCATAGCAACCAAATAAAATAAATATAAGGGCTCGTTCACAACAAACGTTCGCTATCGATACATTACATACGATGCTCACTTCAGACCGGTACACCTGTACGTGTTATCTGAGGTCCACCTGCTTTCTCCGTAATCATGTATTTTGTTTTGTCTTCATTTATTTCTAGGCCTACCTCTTCTGCCGCTTGCATGATGATTTCACAGTTTTTACTTACAGTTTCTAGATTATCGCCCAGAACGGCGATGTCGTCCGCATATGCGAGCACTTGTGTGACCCCGTTCAGGGATGATCCGCCCATGTTGTCGTCTTGTACCTTTCTGATGATATACTCGAGGACAAGGTTAAAAAGACACGGTGAGAGGCCATGCCCCTGTTTTAGTCCGTCGCGGATTTCAAATTGTTCTGAGAGGTGGTTTTGTATTCTAACTCGCTTTTTGTTTTCGTTCATGCAAATTTGAATGAGGGCGGCATATTTTTTCGGGATTCCCAGGTCAACTACAATATGGTAGAGTCTTTGCCTTGCGACTGAGTCGTCGGCTTTTTTGAAGTCAACGAACAGTTGGTGAACCGTCTCTCCATATTCCCACTTCTTTTCCAGCAGTTGCCTTACTGTGAACATTTGGTCGCTCGTTGACCGGTTCCTACGGAGTCCGCGGTGGTAGTCTCCCAATATGTCTTCTGCGTACGGTGTGATTCTCGCCAGTATGATATTTAGTATTTTGTATGTGGTTGGGTGCAATGATATTCCTCTGTAGTTTTTCCAGTCAGATCTGTGGCCTTTTTTCAAAATGGGGCCGACTATTGAGGTTTTCCATTCTTTCGGAGTGAGTTCTTTATCCAATATTGTTTTAATCAGTTGGTTGGGAGAAATCATTGAACACCTTTTGGATCTTGACTGACGGATCCAGTCGAGAAAAAATAGCATCTCAGGGCGCTGACTCAGTGCTATAGTTTCGCCTTTCCTGGGAGAAATAAAAATAAAAAAAAATACCCAGCTTCTGAAATTGTCGTCTTTGCCGATTTTAATGTACACAACTCCGGTTGGTTAGCGCATTCTAACAGAACCGACGAGGCTGGGAGGCTTGCGGAGATGTTCGCTGTTAGCCGCAATTTGACTCAACTCGTGGAGGAACCTACGCGAGTGCCGGATCATCATCATCATCGGCACTACAACCGGGAGCCGGTCTTGGCCGTATTTAGCAAGTCCTGGGGCTTGTTAAATTTTCCATAATGATTTGTTTTTTTTTTCGGGCAAGGTCATTAGTCTTGCGCCAGAGGCTCCCTGAAGGGAAATCGAACCCTGGTCTCCCGCGTGACAGGCGGGTATACTAACCACTATACTATCGAGGAGCCCACGCGAGTGCCGGATACCCGAGGTGATTATGCGAATACCCTGGATCCGTTTTTGACATCTGAGCCGACCGTTTATACCGTGGGAGTTGCTGCGCCACTGAGAAACTCAGATCACTGCTTGGTATCGGTTCCGCAACGACTTGCATTTCAAACGAATACCAACCTAAGCAGCTTCGCTATGTATGAGGAGGTGTGCTTTAGAGATTCCGATGTTAACGCATGCGGGGAGTCGGTCACGGAGATTATTCTTCTCGGGATGGAGATTTACATTCCATCAAACGAAGTTCATGTGATAAACCTTGGTCCGATAAAAAATGCGAGCTGATTACAGCGGCAAAAAATAGAGCTTTTAAGTAATGGCGCTCCAATCCCACCGATGTTAACAGAACGAATTTTTTTAGAATCTGAAACGGGTGCAACCAGGCGATTGATACCGCAAAGATGGCTTACAACGACAGAGTGACTAAGGCCTTGAGTGCCCAACTGGTTCGCGTCCCTTCTGGTCAATGGCAATGGCTGTCAGAAATAACTTCGCTTCCTCCTCTTTTCCTCCGTTAGTGACGGGCAGTGGGTCACTAGTCACAAATTCAAAAGATAAAGCTAATGTGTTCACGAATTTATTTTCCTCGAATTCAAACTGCGATGCCGGTCTTTTGGAGCTACCTGTGAACACGCCGGTACGGTCTTCGATGTGGGGTGGGAGGTTCCGCCCGCGTACTATTCAACGTATTCAAGTGGGAATGGATTGGGGCAACCGGGTCGGAAGTAATATCAGCTTATCTGAGTTAGCCGACCTCTGTCTGTTTTACCGATATTATCATACTGTTCTTCGGAGATTCGTGGTATTGTTCCACGGGATTCGGCTTATATGCGCTCCACAATACAATCCGATGGATCGCACCCGTTTGTGGTTCATCTCCTGACGGCGCGAAAATCCCTGCATCAGAACTCGTTCCTCTACAGAGCGGGGGAGCTGTGGAACTCCCTTCCCACGCGAGTGTTCCCGGAGCGTTACAACCTGCAACTGTTCAAAAAGAACTGCAACAGTTATTTGATGGCATCTCGCGGCGCCCATTCGGCGCTATAGGTTCGCCTCTCCCGAGAGAAATCTATTAAAAAAAAAAGCAATAGTCCTTAAGAAATGTGCTCCAGAACTGTCGCTGGTTCTTGACAGACTCCTCCGCTTATCTTATGCACGGACGACATTTCCTACCTGCTGGAAGGTGGCCCGAGTTCAGCCAATCCCAAAGAAGGGGAAAAAGTGTCTCCCACAAAGTTACCGGCCGATAGTCTTACCGTCTATGTTTTCTCAGATGATGGAAATGGTTTTTATCAAAGCTATGAGTGCAACACTAATAAAGCTTGTGACCAAACTTTCTCCATTGCGCTGACCGCCGAATGATGGAAAAGGTCATCAATGCCGAGTTAATTAAATAAAATTGGAGTGCAACCGACTTCTGAATGATCGGGAATACGGATTCCGTGGCAGGCGGTCCCTGGGAAACCGTTTGACCCTTATAACCGATATATGGACATCTGTGATTGGAGGGCATGGTGAGTCAAGGGCGGTCATTTTTGATATCTCCAAGGCTTTTGCTCGCGTCTGGCACGGAGCATTGTTGAGCAAGCTTCGTTCATACGGACTATACTAGCAGCTTTGTGACTGGACGAAGAGCTTCCTCCAGGATCGATCGAATCGCGGGTTGTTGTAGACGGCGTGTCTTCGGATCTGTATCCTATTAATTCCGGGGTGCCTCACGGTTCTATTTTGGCTCGAACCTTGTTTTTGGTTCACATGAATAATTTGTTGGAATCAACGGATAACAAAGTGTTCCTTCTCGCGTACGCTTGTTTCCTCTTTTTCGAGTGATCGGCCGATTAGTGCATCAGCGTCGCATCAGCTGAGATGTAGGCAGATCGACTCTCAGAATCGGGATCTGGCTAAGGTTCTGCAGTGGGGAATGGCCAATCTCGTTGACTACAATGGAACGAAGACACTATATAATATTCACAGAAAAAGTGGGATCATCGGCTCCACAGCTGATATGAATAGCTAGGCTCTGGAATCTGGGGAAAGCATGAAATTGCTCGGCGTCACGGGCTGTGGGAATGTATCGTGGCATAAATACGTGTCGAACATCCACAAGTCCCCCTCAGGAAAACTGAGTTATCTTTTTAAAGCCAAGAAATATTTTACTCCGGACCAACTTCTTCTCCTGTATTAGACCCGCGCTATGATATTGCTCTCAGGTTTGGAGCTGCGTTCCTAAGCACACTCTCAACTTACTTGAGAGCATACAGAGACGAGCGATCCGCCTGATCGGGGACACGGTGGTGAAGGACTACAGTCGCTATCAAATCGAAGGTGCATAGCTGGCCTCTGTCCGTTTTATAGATATTATGACGGGTACAGTTCTTCGGAGGTTCGTGGTATTGTTCCGCGCAATTGGGCTTATATGCGGTCCACAAGACAATGCAACTGATCGCAGCAATTTGCGGTTCATCTCCCGACGGCGCGAACATCTTTGCATTAGAACTCGTTCCGTTACAGAGCGGGAGAGTTGTGGAATTCCCTCCCCGCGCGAATGTCTTTGGAGCGTTACACCCTGCAACTGTTCAAGAAGTTATCTAGTGGTATGTCGGGGCGCCGACTCAGCATTATAGGTTCGTCCCTCCTGAGATGAGTATATATATATATATATATATATATATATATATATATATATATATATATATATATATATATATATATCGAATTGGAAGAGCTATATCGCAAACCTACAATAGTGAGTGTAATCAAGTCGCGAAGATTAAGATGGGCCGGACACGTGGCGCGAATGGGCAACGATAGGACCGTGCATAGAATTCTTGACGGTAGACCAACGGGATAGAGACCGGCCGGACGCCCGCGACGGAGATAGGAGGACAATGTTAGGTTTGACCTAGAGGAGGTCGGATCGAATGGTCAAGTGTGGAAGGAGAGCGCACAGGACAGGGAACGATGGCGGAGTCGAGTCGGTGAGGTCATGAACTTCCGGGTTCCTACAGGCCAATAACTAATAAAATAATAAAAAAAAAATATATATATATATCTATATATGTATATACAACAATAATTAAAAGGGGCTCTTTGATGTAATTGAAGGGGTAAGGTATGTCGATTAGACCCTAGTTGAAAACCTCTCCCACTTTTTAACCTCTGGCAGACGTAAACCCTTTCCAGTTATAAACCTCTCGCCAATTGGTCAAATCAAAACCTTAACTGATTTTTATTAGCGTTATTGAGACACCTTCCTTCTACTTTACTTGGCTTACTAGTTTGGTCGAATATCAAATCTTATCAGTGGCCTTTGTAAGCCTATCGACCACAAGCTTTGATTTAGTTCCATTCTTATTTATACAATTTCTTCGAAATCTCCATCTTGTCATCGTGAGGTTCTACATAACACAGGACCATAACCAAAAGGAAGTGTCATACACACATCTGTAGAGCTCTCAATATCTGAACAAGAAGTTGATATCAAATGTATTCGGAAACAGGGACTCTTAGCAGTGCGCACACTCGGATGAAATTTTTCTGAAAACATGAAGTACGAAAATCGGTCCTCTCTCTTAGACCTATTATTATAGTTCTGTATTAGATAACAAAAAAAAAAAAAAAACGGTCAAAGTTCGGTGTTAGAAACGAGGGCATAACCAGCTTAAATTTAGGGTTCATTTTACTGACTTTAGTCTCGTCCATTTTCACAAGCCTTGAAAATCTAGTTTGAAGATTCTAGGCGAGAAGCCTTGTCACTGTTACGTAATCTGAATATCACAGTGCAACTGGTTCACACTCGGCACCTATTCCTACAAATGAGAGTGCCAATATTCGTTACTAAATGCTATCGACGTTTAATCGCACTTGAGTGATGAGAAGCTCACTTAAGCTAATTATAATTAGTACTTCAAAAAGGGGAATGCAAAAAGCCGACTAAGTGAGACTGGTCATGACTGCACGGTAAATTGATTGGTCGCGATAACGGACTTAACTACCAATCAGACATAAGTAGATATAACTTAAACGTCTTCGAAACAAAAAGAGGTGTGGTTTTGATATCATGATTCGGTGTGGCTTTAATACCTTGATTAACCCTATCATTCTGTTCTTCATGGATATGTGAAAGACTGTCATTTCCAGTGTCAGGGGTTTACACAACTGGAACTTATTGCTTATATGATCCTTAATGAGATTTAAGGGGTTCTAAGTAAGCAACAGGTTCTAAATTCTATGGCATAAACCTCCTAGACGAAGGCCCCTTTTATTCAGCCTAATCCCAGCTACTTAAAACTAAGCCGTAAGAAGTAAGATAGGGGCAGATGGGCAAGGAGATACATTTTAAACTGGGGGATGTTGTGTGAGCGCCATTGAAGTAGGTAGAAATTAAATTAATTTGACGGAGCATGCGGGAGATTGGTTAGTAGTGTGGCCGTAAGACGTGCGGTAGGTCTGTAGCGGTTCTGCCAAACCCCACTGCTACTTACCTGAAGAACCCCCATAACTTCGACCAAACCTTATAAATTTCGGCAATGCACTCGCATTAGCACCTTAAATGCTTCACGCATCAGATAGATCAAATTTATATAACCTAAAAGTCCCTGTAAAAGAATTCTTACCTTTCATGCATTTCTTCGCATACAAATTTCCTACAAGAATTCTTTCCATTATACGGGAGCATAAAACAAAACCTATTCGGTACCTTCGGTTTCCAGGCAAATTCCAACCTTCCCACACCTGCACCGCAAGCTCCCCGCAGCAAAAAGATTCCCATCCCAAGGATAGTTAATGCTTTCCATGCATTACCTGGAAATGCATGCAAAGAATTTTTCCGTCATGGGCATTCATACATGTATCAATGCACCTCTGCATTAGCGACCCAGAACCGAATTTCCAATTAGTGTAGATATTCGCACTAGACTTCGATGCTGGCGTGGCCATAGATGCCATGTACAATTGACACAGATGGTATATACAAACCGTCTTTGTGTAATCATCTGAATTGCTTCGCAATGAGTTGCAACTATCGATACAGCTGCAAGCACTTTACCCAGAAATGCTCCTTTGTTTGAATCTCCAAACAATCATCGACTTCGCGCATAGCCGCCGGATTGAATTCAAAGCATAAACAATGCAAATATAGAATCCGTTTCCCAGAAACGAATATCCCTGCATATACAAATCCAAGCAAGGGATTTGTTTCGTCCACTAACCCATCAGTACCTTTTCCAATGTCTATTCGTATATTTACACAAGGGCATCACTCATCTAAGACTTTTATGATGCCCTCGTCTCATCTTTTCTCTTACCATATTTCTTCGAAGCATCGTCGTCTATTTATTTAGACGCGATGCACTTCATAGACACCGATATTCTCGCCGCCTGCCTGCTTTATTTTGCGATTGCCTTCGCGCATTAGTAAACAACACAGATCTTAACGATCACACACATACCACCATGATCTCCATTACGAGATCTGGTTTTCTATTTCACCAAGAGAGACTTTACGTATATTGGTACGAGGTCAGAACGGATAAGAGAGGAGACGAAGTTTAAGAGCGGGAAAGATGAGGTTGAGACAAAGAAGGTGGGGTAAAAGTTTGCCCACCGCAGCATTTGCGAAATGGTTTCATTAGACCCGTAAGAGGTGTGATGCGGGGGCAAATAGAAGAGACGAGAGCTTCGCAGGTTTCGGGGGTTTGTGTGAAATGTGATGGAGGAAAGCAGGCTTGGGCAGTTGATTGAACCGGAGAGAAACCGCTGGATGAAGAGGATCTCTTCATGTGTGTTAAGGTTAATTAGATAGATACGGCTTGTGTATGGGGGTAGAACCCGAAGATGTTCCCAATTCAATCCTCGAAGGGCAAAACGCAAAAGAAAAAACGACGTGACACGTTTTCGATCCTGCGAACATGGGACGAGTAGTAAGGAGACCAGACCTGTCGCAACATGCTTAAATTAGTTATTTCAATTTCTTAAATAATTTAATCTATATTTTAATTCTTAATTGTTATAAATTGTGTAAATATATATATTAGTAGTAAAGTCTTTATAATAGTTTTGTTATAAAAGTCCTTAATTGTTATAATTGTTAGATAATAATTGTTAATAGTCTTTGTAAGTACCTGCATGTTTGGCAGCACTTTTTTGGTTTTTGACACAATCTTGTTTCCTGTTATTGCAAATATACAAATTAGTTTTAGTTTTTCGTTGTCAGCTAGTTCTGTGTTGAAAGAGTTCCTTTCGTCGGTCAATTCGAATTCAGTTTTGAAATTTAGTTCGAGTTAGTAGAAATCTATGTATATCGTTTCGCTCGTGTTCGACATTCAATTATTCAAATTTGAATCTTGTCGGAGTAAAAACATATCCAATAAAGGGAATTTAGTAAATAGTAATTTTCGTGTCGTTAGTTCGAATCGCTCGTTTTTCATACTGAAAAAGAAACAATTTTGTCGAAACGCACCGGGCGTAAACAAGACCTGACTAGCATTTTCATGAAGGGAACGGACAAAGGCTATGTATCATCATCATCATCATCGGCACTACAACCGGGATCCGGTTTTGGCCTTATTTAGCAAATCTCTCCACTGGTATCCGGCCCATATCCAAGACTTGTTAAATTGTCCATAATAATTCATTTTCATTCCGGGCAAGGTTATTAGCCTTGCGCCAACCTTTCTCAGAATGTCGCTGCATGCATTGGTCACTACTTGGCGGGTGCCAAAGTTGCTATCCAGGGGTGCCACGTGGAGACTGCGTATCAACTTGGATTGAACAGGGACAATGATCGTCCTGGCCTTCACCGGGTTGAAAGCAGAGACTTTGCCCTGTATGTGGGCATACCCTAACCGATATCCTACGTCGAGAATAAGGGACATATGCGGAAATGGCATTGTAGATTTCCGTGTAGAGAGTGGCAGTAGATTCTTCTACCTCTAAATAATCAAAACGAAATTCAAATTTTTCTAAGATGCTCATTTAAAAGTTGAAAGTTAGCTTTGCGGAAGTTGTAAGAAAAGTTGTCGTAGGGTGGTGAGGGGTGGACTAATCAGTCACGACATGAGAATAAGAGAGGCGCGGGGGGGGGGGGGTAGTGGTATTTGTCAATGGTTGAGAGGGCCGGAGGACTAAGGGCAACTGAAGATTCGCAGGGGTCCGTCGTAAACACAAGGTCAAGTTTTTTTTTTCGTATGATTTGGGACATATTTGACGGAAGTTTGGGTCGGTGAGATTGTCTATAAAGAGACTTGTGCGGTATGAGATATAAGAGGATTGATCGTCTGACAACGTCTATTGGAGATGGAGGAGGTTACAATCGCCAAGAACAATGATATCATCTAGGGAAGTATTTAACTCGGTTAGGTGATCAACTGCTGCTATTGCGAGCTCGTATGACATGATCGGTTGTGAAGGAGGTATATAGAAACAAATGATGTATAAAACTTTGGGCGATGGTCGATTTTTATTCCGACATACTCAAGAGTGAGAGAATAAGAGGTGGCAATAAGAGATGAGGCGAGTCTAATCTGGATGGCAAGCAGCACACTACGGCAAGGAGAATCCGGACATAATCGATAGACATCGTCGTCATGAAAAACGTTAAAGGAGGAAGGGAATAGTTCTTGACTATTAATACTGGGGATACGGTTGGTTTCGGTCAGAGCGTATACATCGAAGGGGAGGGTATCCGCATTTTGCAGAATCGATTGCGTTTTAGAGCGGGGACCTCTAACATTCTGATAGTAAATGGTTAGGGGGAGAGTATTGAGAGTCTTCTAGGGATGTGAGGAGGGCGACCGGTTGTGGTCAAAAAGACGTCATTTTTACAGACCGGTCCATCAGCTCTGAAAGGTGGCCAAGTACTCCTCCCGACCATTTTACAGAGCCTGTAGCTTTATAGGGTGGTATTTTACCGCCTTTTACGATAAAGCCAGCCTAGCTATATACTAATGCCATACTCACAGAGCCAAGAGAGCTGAGGTGATGATCTAACATAAGAAAACGGAAGGCAAGTCAAAAAAAAAAAAAAACGAACAAAATATTACTATCCCAGGGTTTTAATCTAGAAAGTGTTACAAGCTATTCTCCGTTCATAGGTCAGAACTTTTATGAGTACTAAGTTGTCCCAAAGTTAATCTTTCTTTTTTTGTGTGTCGGATCAGTTCAGTGAACTCGAAATTTCCTTTATCATTGGTACTCTGTTAGATGAGTATTTTTAAATACATTTCGAATTTTATAGTGTACTCTTCACATGTACGTCCTTTTCTTATCGTCTTCCACTTCTCCCGCTCGCACTGTGCTTTGTCACTTCAGAATGTCTTGAAATCTTTTTTTTGTGCGCTCGTTTGTGTAAAAAAATGCACTGGATTTAGGGAATTAACTAGAGTCTCCAATGTCACGTCGGATCTACATTAAAATACTCTACTTAGAGCAGGGAATGTTTTCCATTCTGACATATATTTTTTTGTATACTGCTCTTAAGAAAGACGAATCTATAGCGTTGATCCAAAAGATGGTCAAGGATATTCTCTTAACCCATCACGGAGCCTACAGCTTAATGGAGCGGTAGTTCACTGGACGGCTGGGAATTGGAAGCCAATCGAGCTGCCACCACAGCAAGAGTCGTCAGTTAAAGTTGCATGAGACAACCTCCTTATAAAATCAGCAAATGAGGCGGTGAACACTTTTGACAAGGATGTCAATAGAAGCCCTCTACAACCCCTTCCTGTAGACTTTGTCATGAGGTCTTAAAAACGATAAAAAATTAACGAGTCACAATTTGAACGTTTTGAGCTTTTGCGAGAGTTTGCTATATTCTATTGTATTTATTGACCTATAGGAACCCGGAAGTTCATGACCTCACCGACTCGGACTCCACCCTTGACCATCCGATCCGATTCCCTGAGGTCAAACCTAACATTGTCCTCCCATTTCCGTCGCGGCCGTCGTGCCGGTCTCTTTCCCACTGGTCTACCGTCAAGAATTCTGCGTACGGTCCTATCATTGCCCGCTCTTGCCACATGTCCGGCCCATCTTAAGCTTCACGAGTTGATTACTCTCACTATTGTAGGTTTGCGGTACAGCTCTTCCAATCGAGAGCTTACTATGGGTTTGTCAAGTCCAAAAGTTCACTGATACTCTTTGACCAATTTGTAGGCAAGCGGTTCGAGCGCTTACATTGTGAGGTTGTTTGAAGTACGTTAAAAAAGTAATAAGACTGGTAACACTATGTTTGAACTGGTAATGATGTCCCCGCCCCTTTCGCACGGCAGGTATATTAAATCATATCCTCGATTCAGTACTAGTTTCAACTGGCTGCAGTTATTACGGGAGTTTTCAGAGAGTTTGTAGTGAAGTAGTGCTTGTGAAGTATGATATGGATCGGGAACAGTATAAGCAACGTTGCGGTATCTAATTTTGTGGTCAGCTAGGGGAAAAGGCGTTATGGGCAACATTGCTTATCCAGGGTGCAAACGTTCAGATCACTTTTTAGCAGACAAAGAAAAAGTGAGGGACGAAACTCGTGCAGGTAGACATTCAATTTTAAGAATGGATGACCACGAAGTTTGTTGTGAGTTCAGATCATCGGTTTTATCGAGAAGTCCCTGGAAGACTGGAAAAAAAATATATGGTACGCAGATGATCAGGCATTGGATGTTGCACTATAACGGCCAATGTCCATCAATTTTTGGCAAAAAATAGCATGCCTGTGGTTCCATAGGCTTACTTTTGTCGGATATCATTTCATTTTATTTTCCCGGCTCAAAAACCCCTTCAAAGAGTGTCACTTTGGCACTTTGGATAATATTCAGATGGGTGTAATCGGCAAGCTCATGTTTAGAGGAAACCTTCTATGAATGCTACGAAAACTGCAAACAATGCTTCCGACGCTATGGACCAGCAGAAACGGAGGAGCTTGATATATAAGAAGAGTTAACATTCTTGACGGCGAGGAAAAAAATGAATCTCATTACATTCGTAAACTCGTATGGCGGTTTTTTTATTTTTTTTTCACTCGGGAAAGGTAAACATATAGTGCTGTGTCAGCGCCCTAACATGGTATTAGGTAACTGTTGGAGTTTTTCTTTTTTTGGACAGTCGTGGGAAACACTCGCGTCGAAAAGGAGGTCTGTAGTTTTTCCATTCTGCAACTAACCCTCGATCAGGACTAGAATATTAGGTTTGTTTGTAATTGTCGGTGAATTGCGTTTACAATAATGATTCAATTTATTAAAATTTACGTGGGTAGGCTGAAAAGTCACGCACACGTGCTTGTGGAGCACGAACAAAAACAAAATAGCAAGACCGGGCAAGAAGTATATTAAAGTACATTTCTGAAGCTTCACAATCATATATTTATTTTTCAACATAGTCACTGTCGAGACTTATATATTCCTCCCAATGTGTAACAAGTTTTTTCTCCCGTTTCTAAAAGATTCTTTAGACTTTTTTCGAATCGAGGACTTGACAGTAGCTCTCGTTTCATCGCCCTAGGTGTAATGATTACCCTCGATGTCTCTCTTGGGTAAAAGGAAAAAAAAATAATAATAAAAATCGCAAGGCGTAAGATCAGGATAATAAGGAGAGTGTGGAATCGGTTTAGACTTTAGGTTCAGAAGTTGCTCGCAGCATTTCACTGGATGCCGTTTGTTCCCGTGGAACTCATCGTGCACAGATTTTACGGTATCCCAATTGTTTAGTGATAAAGATATCAGGTTCCTTGGATATTCCAATACGGAATGCGATACGGTTTTGAGTGATTCGCCGGTTATTTTGAATGAAATCGTTGACGAGTTTGAGATGATTACTGTCTGTGGTAGTGATCGGACGTCTGCTGCGTGTTTCATCAACAATTATGACTTTTCAAGACTCGCAACCACGAAATTGTGTGGCCCATCGACTTAGAGTCGACATATCAACGTCATCGTGGCCGTAAACAGCCTTTAAGCGATGACCAATTTCAGTAGGAGTCACTTTTCCAGCGGTTAAAAAATCGATAACAGCACGCTGTTTAAATTGCTTTGACGGTATTAGAACACAACCGCCATACTTTCCGCTTTCGAAAGGCACTGGATGAACGTTCGACCTCGGGCTTGCGCATGCATATTAAGAGGGAACGTTACTTACATTTGTCGCCAAGCGCACTTCTGAACGCATTTCACCCCCATTCGTACGTACGTATGCATTACTTTTCAGGCTACTCACATAATATGACGCAGCAATAGAACCCTAAAGAATTTCGGAATTAGTAGGAAATATATTCGAAGCCGTCTGGTATTAAAATATGCCGTTGCCAGTTGAAGTTTGACGATCTTTTGTGAGGCGACTCGACTCCAGGGAGACGAGTTGTTAACCATTTGGTTTCTTATGAAATTATTTGCTCTTGTTCCCCCTGAGTTAGTCGTCCTAGCAATCGAAATTCTTTATCGGTGAGGTACTTTGGCGGATTTTTGGTCTATGTCTATGGCTGTTGGCTTAGATGTTCCGCCGAACACCGTTCACAAAAAAAAAGACACACGGAGCGAATACCGTCACAAATGAAACACAACGAAATGGTTTGTTTTAATTTTTGTTTTATTTTAATTTTGTTTTTTTTTGCTGTAAAATTGTTGTACAATTCAAGGATTTACTACACTTGAACACCCGTGTCTATTTTATAAGAACTATTTCAATGTCAATCACTTACAAACACAATTCAAACCAAAATTCCAAACGAGCGTTTTCGAGATTTTGATGGCACAGTACCACTCGGGAAACTTCTGCAAACTAATACTTTTTTTTTACAATTTCGAGTTGTGGGGGTTATCTATACCACATGGAGAACCAACCCACAATTTCATACCTTATTTCGATCATGCAACCGCTGGGGAAATTATCAAAGCATTTAATTTATTTCCCATGATCAGATTTCCCTAGCCAATTCGACGTCCTATTCACTTTCTCCAGACACTCTATTCGCTGGGGATCAATGATCTCCTTTCGGAGGTGAATAGCACCAGCTAAATTTTCCTCTTCTCCCCAATTCTGTCTGCCTACAGGTCAATGCACGCTGAGGTCACCACATTCCCCGAATTGTGTCAGTGGGTTACCCTCAAAGTTGCATTGATTCATGCACACACAAACAAACCCACCCCAGATTATAGTACATCGTGTTTCTGTTCTCTCATTCTCCCATGTTCGTCGACTATTGAATTAACCGATGTGTTCACCACACATCGACGGGGGTGGCAATGAGAGACCAGAAGTATGATCTCTATTGGTTGTCCTGTGTGCAAAAATTAAATTACCCATCTTCATCCCTAATTCAAGTCAGTCGTTATTCAACTACCGCGGCGTGTACACGCTGGTGCACACGCTCGAGTCAGAGGTAAAAGAGAAGTGTTGTCAGACGAACGTAGAGTCCCGTTAATCAATCTAGTAATATTAATATTAAGCTCTAAGTTAAGTGAATTAAAAGAAAACGATTATATTAATAACTAAAGAAAAAAACTATACAATAAAAAAAACGGATTAACCTCAAAACAACATTCAATGCGTTCAATTATACCATCTCCCTTTGGTGAACAATTTGCAGCAGAACTTGATGGGGATTCAATTGAAACAGTGCCCGTGTTTTGGCACACACCTACTTGAACCCCACAGAGTCACTTCGCTAAACCACAAATTCGTTCGTCTCTGGATGTTACTTTTAAACGACATCAAACAAATTCGCGACGGCACCATAACAACGTAAGCCTCCCGGAAACTCGGTTTCAACACCACCGTACATAAAATACAACTTCTCCGTTTAGATTCTAAATGTCGACTGACTCATTTTTCTTCACGGGATAATTCTGCTCACCCCATAGTTCTCTTTTCCCTTTCGTTTTCCTTGTCCTGGTGATTCTCTCTCAATCGAGAATCTCTCCACCAAGGAAGATCGCACTCACACATACAGACGCGGAGGTTACCATCTGTGGGATCGCCAGAATTTTCACACTTCTGTTGCGTTGGCGATCCTGGGATCGTGGTAATTATCGTATTTGCTTTGGCCAATGCTGGGTCGTGTCCTTCGATCGCCGTGCAGGCGTAGGGAAATTGTTCGGGACTTGGGGCCCACGTATCTGTGGATACGTGGGGTTGTTGACACCAGTATGGACATGTTAAGTATATCTTAACAATTATTTTTATCTTGGTTCTTCACCAAACTCACCCCTATTTTGCTCGTTGGCAATGTCCTAAATGCTGTTATCCTGGTTAGGCCTTAGTCCGGGTCTACCTTCTGGTTTCTCCTTGAAGGAAAAGCAGCTGTTCGCGTCTCCGTCCACCTCTTCTTGGCTAGCCACTAATGCAATAATTATACACCGCTCTTTTGTTTATAGGCATTGGCATTTCCGGAGCTCGATACGCATAGAGTTTTTACTTTTAATTGCAAGTCTAATGAAATAACAAAATGTATTAGAAAAGGAGAGAACTTTATTCACATTTCCTTTTTACAGAGCACAACCACTCGCATTCAACGCACAATTCAAAAAACTGTTGACGTCCGGCGCCGTGCTTCCTCTTTCGAGGGAAGAGCGGGGACTCATATATTATCAATATATTTATATCATAATTCAAACTGAAACTAAAACTCAAAGTCTACTTTCTCCCAATTCAAAACTCAAACTATATTTGAAACACTTCTATCTCTCAACTCTGCTTTTCTCAAACTGATTTTACAAATGAAATTTTTCTCTACTTATAGAACATTATGTTCTAATTAACTGGAAATTATAACATGAACAAAACAAATTTTAACAAAGTCTCTGTGACTTTTAACTTGAATAAAATTTGGACGAAAATCAAAGTTACTATGTTTTGAATGAATAAAAAGGTGCAGGTTATTACATGTGCATGTTATTAAATGATATAGAATATTGTGTATGTTTATGAATGGAATGTATTAAGTGAGAATGTATAATATGTTAAGGGGAGTTTTTAAGGATGTGTAAGGAGATTCAGTGTTAAATTTAATAAAGGGTAGTATTCTGGAATACAACAAACCCTTTTTTTTTTAAATCTATTTCAGGAGCCGACCGAAGTGTACATACGCACAACTGAATTTCAAGAGACCTCAATCCTGCCGTGCGCCAATCCATATCCGTTTTTTTTTAATTTTGTGTCGTTTCCTTTTCAACGCAGGAACAGCCATTGTGAGGAAACTTATTAGGGGAACACTTGTTGCATTCAGTTTATAATGTTTGGGACCTTATTGCAAACCAAATATTATCTACTGGGATAGGGATCAGGCATTTTTAGGGATGGTATTTTATTTTAAATATTTGTCTATTGCATGGTGGGAATATTCTATTGTACTGTTAATGTGATGTTTTGTTATTGGAAAATGATATGTATTGGCCAGGATTTTATGTATTTTAGGAGGGGGTGATAATTAACCGATATTAATTATATAACAGATGTCACCTTTGGTCAGGTGAAAAGGTGGACTTTGGGGACACATGTCTGTGGGCACGTGAAATTTGGTTATAGATGTGTATGTTCCTTGGTGGAACAAAGACATCTCAGCCTATGGTGATTTGTGCCACAGTACGATCGTGTAAGTTTTCCAACTTTTGTCTGGGCCATGCGCCAACGTCTGAAATATAGTTAAAGATTTGTCCTGACCATATCTCAGAATCTATTGCGTGACTAGACGGTGGCTCACCGAGGGTCAGATCCTTTAGTCCCATTTTACAAAAAGCTGGCATAGCTGCGAGTATACTCTAAGGCCCTACTCATAGGGGTTAGGTACTTGTATAGTAAAAACTTGACCCTGCACAAGACTCTTATCACCCCCAACCTGATTTATGCAAACGTGTAATCTGCGAGCAATGTAGCTATTGTTTAACTTGGCTAGGAAGGTGTGATGTATTTGCATAAGATGACTAGGTCAGATGGTGACCAGTGCTCCAACTCAAAGTCTCTTCGACTATGTAGAAGTTGATGAAGACTTCACCTTAGGTAGCGCGTCCGAGTGAAGAGTGACCTCAACCAACTTGGCATGCGACCCTGGAGCCAATTATTGGCGGTCTGAACAGAATTGTTGGTGGAAGCCTGTGTCCATGTCGGATTACAGAGCTACCTGGTCAATTTCGAAACTCGAAATGAATCACCCAACTAATGTCCCAGCTTATAAAACTGCCTTTGCTTTGTTTCCCTGTAATCGTGAACTCACTTAAAGCTAACAAGAAAAATTGAACTGTGTCGCGTGAAAACCTTAAGAATAAATAGAATGAACACGTCGGTTGTCGTTGTTTCTGTTATTCCTGAATATCATACAATAATAAAATGGATTGCTGCGTCAATAGAATCAAATCTTCCCTTTCCAGTTGGACGACCCAAAAATGCAATTACTGTAGAACCATTACAAGTTATAGGTTAGAAGAATATGGTGCATTAAATATTCTTTCCCATCCAACAACCTCCAGCGGACGTAATCCACATCGTGTAACCTTCAGGCTGCTACTTATACAAGTCCCCGTCTGAGTTGGTGAGTTCTCAGATACAAAACAAAATCCCAGTTCATCTATTTCTGGACATAAAATGTGTAAACGACTATCAGATGGCAGACGAGATCAATATAGAGGTCATTTAAATAAGCGATGAATTGAATTCGTTTATGTTAACTAGTTGTTGGTTTTATTTTTGTAAAGAATACGGTAACTAGTCGTCTAATGACGAATGGTACCTGAGTAATGGTCTGTCCATTAAGAATTCATGTATGGATATTGCTGACCGCTTCAAGGTGTTCAGATATCGATTGTGTATATCCTCACAGGTCGGCCTTCGGATGTTTAATTCATCGGTAAGAACTCATTCAAATGTTTACCTTTGTAGAACCATTAGAGCTTCTGTTATAAGTGCCGGTGAAGACAGTTCGACATCGGGAGTAGCTTGGTGTACGTCGTGGTATTTTATCTCGACAGAAAGATAGCTTTTCACTATTACCTGTACATGAGGAGGTTGAGTCATAAATATAACGTAAGTAAATCTCATTACCTGTTATCAGCATCGGCTTGAAACTAGCCAAAGGAATGAAAGAAGTTCCAAATCGAATAAGTGTTTCTCAGTCAGGTGAATTTTATCAGTCAACTGCTGTCCATTTGATTGATATTATTTATCTTTTACTTTTCTATGGAGTTTTATAATAAATATTTTTACGAAGAACGGAGATGTCCGACTCATCGAGTCATTTCGTCTTCAATTGAATTCATTTGTGTCTACTTACTAAGTATGTATTTATACAACAAAAGATCTTTTTAGACCCTTGAATGTCAATGCCCGGTGCGGGCGAAGAGGACTAAAATTGGGAAAGGAGGCACCAGTCTATATTGGCTAGAATGCTTGTAGAGTTTAACCAGGAGGGAGTGCATTGCAAAGCGTTCTTCGACTGAAGAACGATTTCATGTGTTTTTCTGTCCGTCTAAAATCTTACTTAAATGTGAACTGGTGTACACATTGCTGAAGTCTTTCGTGGGTGAATTTTTGGACAGAAGTAACGCAATTTTCGAATTAACTTGAGTAGTGTTTGTTCATCATCATCACCGGCACTACAACCGGGATCCGGTCTGGCCTTATTTAGCATGTCTCTCCATGGGTATCCGTTCCATATCCGAGACTTGTTAAATTGTCCATAATAATTTGTTTTTCCGGGCAAGGTTATTAGCCTTGCGCCAAGTAGTGTTTGTTGTAACGACTTTAAAACTGGGATAGGTAAACAAGTAGTGTTTGTTGTAACATCTTTAAAACTGGAATAGGGAGAGTATTATGTTATATTATGTAGCGCTAAAGTCTCTTACAAGGATACGTGAACAGATTTTTTTTTACATTGATGTAGTATGAATCAGTAAGTGACAGAACGAGGCAAACCGCTAGCCATACGATAAACAATGGTTGGGTTTTAACAAGTCGTAAATTCCTTACAAGGTTTAATTTCTTACATATACCGAGGCAGGATGAATGCGGTTAGATTTAGCCCATTGATGGAACTGCTAATTAAATAATAATTTGACGCATATGACAATCAGTACTAGAATATTTGAGAAAGTCCGAAACAAAGTACTAGAATATTCTATAAAGTACTGGAAAACTGGAGACTAGGAACAGTAGAACATTCAAGGGTATGGAACGGACGGAAACGAAACGTCGAATCAGAATGAGGGAACGGTATAAATACGTCGCACACAGATCAAGACGACGAGTAATAAGTAAGAAAGTGAAGCAAGCGATAAGTAAGAAGTAAAAGACGCGATAAGTACGGAAGCGATAAGTAAAGAAATCGTTAAGTGTACGGTATAAGTAACGGTTGTTATTAACGGACTAATAAAGTGTTATATTAATTCAAAATCGATTTAACGACTCTTATTTGTTAAAAATAATTAATCCAGCGAACCCTAAGCTCGCTACAATAATAATAATAAAATTAAATGAGATGAAAATCAATAAACCAACAACTTATTCATGGCAATAAAATATAGATAAGAGAAAATTAATTTTGTAATAAATAACATGAACTAACCTATAAATAAATTGAAAAATTGTACCCGTTTACAATATTACAACATTTATTTTCTTTAAGTGCTTACAGAAGATGAAAATTACACCACAAGGTGTGTGTCGCATCTGAGGTGTTTACCTTCCAATAAATATTAATTAGTTGTTAGTATTCAAAAGCCAATTAAAAAATCTACATAACAAATGTTCCTGCTTCAATAGATAAAACATTTCTCAGCGAGGAGCTCGGGGAGTGGACGGAGAAGTTGATCTTGAGCAAACAATGTAAAAGGAATCACCTCAGTGTTTAATTTTATTAGGAGAATTAAGGGGCATGAGCCCTTAAGTTGTTGGCAACCACAGTATGTGCAACAGGTTGTTGCTTTGTTTGTCTCCTTCGCTTGATCACCTATATAGCATTAAGGCATTGTTAATTTTATGTAATAAAACGTTCTTGTTTTTACAGGGTAAAAATAATTGTTCACCATGGGGGACATGTTTCGTAGTGAGGAAATGGCTTTGTGCCAAATGTTTATACAGCCAGAAGCAGCGTATACGTCTGTGTCGGAACTAGGTGAAACAGGCTGCGTACAATTTCGTGATGTAAGTACAGAAAAATGAAAATAACACCAATCTTATTCTAGTATTTAAAATAAGCCAAATTTAAGTAGTACAAAAATAGTATTTATAGGATCAGTATACTGTACAGGACTGGATATCGCTAAACACGATTACAAAACTTGCCTTATATATTGTGCTTTGTTATCTACCTCTGATATATTTTTGGAGTTCAGACTTGTTTACACTTCTTTAAGGTAGGTATTTCAAGAATGCTGCAGCAGAGAAAATATATCCATAGTCTGCACAGCAATTTTAAGAACATCATCACCAAAAGTCTGTAGTTACTTTTGAAAAAAGTATAAAATGCTTCCTCTGTAAACTGTTAAAACACCTTTATGGTTGCGTCAAAGGATGTGTGTTTCGCGCGTGTGTTGTGTTGTGGCCGGATGAATTTTTCAACGATTGCGGTTCTTGCACTCGAGTTTGTCACCAACCGAAAGAGGATTTCCAAGCTTCAGAAGGACAGAGTTTTAAATTTGTATTTCATTATTGAGGATTTGATTGTAGTGATAATTGTAGGGGTGATGTAGGAAAACCTGATAACTTTTCCGATTGTGCACACCTGAACCCTCCAGTACAGGTGTGCACAATCTTATTTATTTTATTTTATATTTTAATTTAATTATTCTACATACCTCCTTCGCAACCTATCGTGTCATTTGAACTGGTAATAGCAGCGGTTGATCACCTAACCGAGTTAAGTACTTCTCTTGACGAGATCGTTGTTATTGGCGATTTCAACCTCCCCCATTTCCAATGGATGCTGTCAGACGATCAATCCTTTTACACCTCAAACCCCACTAGTACCAAGGAATGTCTCTTTATAGATGGTCTCCCCGAGTCAAGTCTCCGTTAAAATAAGTAATGTGCCAAATCAAATGAAGACGCAACTTGAACTTGTGTTTACAACGGACCCCCATAATTCCTCAGTTGCCCTTAGTCCCCACGCTCTCTCCATCATCGACAATGACCACCCCCGCTTCTCGTATCCCCATATCGTGACAGCTTATCCCAAACCTCACCAACTCACGTCATCTTTTCCTACATCTTCCCTAAAGCTAACCTTCGCCTATTAAATGAGTATCTTAGCAGATTCGCATTTCGCTAGAGGTAGAAAAAGCTACTGCCCCTCTCTATAAGGAAATATACAATTCTATTTCTCTGTGTCCCTTATTCTGGACATAGGACATCGGTTTCATCGCCTACATGGTACAACCACAAACTCCGTACTCTTCAAAACAAGAGGAATAATTTGTGGAACATTTTCCTAAGAACACGCTCTTCCTTGGACTACTCCAACTTTCTCGGCTCTTTTTATAAATTCACCGAGCTTTACGACTCCCTTTACTACAATTATCTCCCAAAAACACAAAACTACCTGATAAATGATCCCAAATATTTTTTTCCAGTTTATTAACTACAAACGTAAATCTGACGCCTATCCCAACTCCCCTTCCTATGACACGATTACTTCAACAAACTACTGCCAATCTTTTTGCTTCTTTCTTTAAAAAATCCTTCACGGACATCTCTTTCGAGCCTTACCGCTTTTACTTCAAAGACCTGCCCGAATTCTTCCTTGCCCCCTTCATCTCTCAAATTATCCAGCATCACCTAGTTGAAGAAAAATGAAACTTACTTAAAGACGAGTTCAGCCCTGGACCTGATATACTTCCGGCTATCCTTCCAAAAAAATTGTCCTCTTCTTTTTCTCTCCCTCTGTCAAAAATATTCAATCTATCCCCTACACAAGGTGTCTTCCCAAATATCCTCTTTTGTCACCCCCATTCCTAAAGAAGGATATTAGTAACTACCGTCTCATCGCTAAACTGTCACATATTCCAAAACTGTTCGAAGGCATACTTTACAACGCGTTATGTTTCCGCTGCAAATCCATTATCTCACCTAACCAGCACGGTTTCCTTACGGGTATGCCGACCACAACCAATCTAGTTGAATTCTCATCCCACGCTCTCCGTGCCTTAGAGAACGGAAACGAAGTCGATGTAATTACAACCCATTTCAGCAAGGCCTTCGACCAAATTTCCCACAATCTCATCCCCTTTAAGCTATCCTCCCTTGGCTTCGAACCTCTCCTGATTAAGTGGATTTCTTCCTATCTTAACGATCGAACCTACCATGTCAGATTTAGATCCGCCCTCTCCAATCTTTTTCTTCCCACGTCAGGGGTATCCTAGGGCTGTCATCTTTGACCGCTCCCATTCATTCTTACTATTAATGATATAGACTGCAGTATCAAGCCGTTCTCCATCTCTCTATACGCGGATGACACTAAACTCTTCAAGACGACCCGCTCTTCTGTCGACTCCTCACTTCTCCAAATGGATCTCGACATCTTTTCAACTTGGTCCCAAAATAATTGCCTCGAACTAAATATTGCCAAATCTCGCTCAATCACCTTCTCCCGTAAACGATCCTCGTCCTCGCTACGTTCCTATGTCTTACTCAACCAACAGATAACACCCATACAAACGATTCGTGACCTTGGCATGTTATGTTATAGGGAGCTTAACTTCTTCCCCTATATTGATGACATTATTCTCGACGCCAACTCTGTTCTTGGTTTTGTGAAACGCTGGTCGAAAGAATTCTCTAATCCCTACATTTCCAGGCCGCTCGGTATAGCCTTTGTTCACCCCCTTCTTCAATATGCTAGTCAGGTTTGGTCTCCTCACTACTCGTCCCATTCGCAGGATCGAAAGCGTGCAACGTTGTTTTTGGCGATTTGCCCTCCGAGGATTGAATTGGGAAAATGCTCTGATTCGATCCCCATACACGAGTCGTCTTCACCTAATTAACGTTAACAGACTTGAAGAGCGCAGAATTCATGCCGACATCCTCTTCATCCACCGTATACTCCCAGGTTCAATCAATTGCCCAAGCCTGCTCTCCTCCATCACATTTCCCACTAATCCCCGAAATCTGCGAAACCCTCGTCGCTTCTATTTGCCCGTCTATCACACGTCTTACGGCTCTAATGAACCCATTTCGCGAATGCAGGGGTGGGCAACCTCTCACCCGACGTTCTTTGACTTCAATCTCACCTCTTCCGCTCTCAAACGTCGTCTCCTCTCTTACCCCTCCCGACCCCCCCCCCCCCCCCCCCTACCCCCCGGTCCACCGCCTACACTCTCCCACAGTCATACTCACACCCTAGCATCCGGCTTATCCTCGCCCTTCCCCGTCCTACCACTTAGTCTATTATTCTATCCATCTTCGTTTAGTTCCCCATTCCATTTTTAAGTTACTTTAAAGTTAGTCCGCCACCCCCAACCCGCATGCCTTAGTTTTTTAGGTAGTTCGTAAGTCTATTTATAACTTTATATGTTTATACGACTTGTACTAAGCGAAATAAACCGAGGGTTTTGCCCTCTATTCATTCATTAAAAAAATTCCTCTATATATGTTTCCTTTTTATTAATAGTAAACCACAAATCTCAAATCAGGATTGAACGTAAAAAAAAATCCTCGCTATCAGTTCTCGCCGAAAACTCCGTCATGTCACTGTTGTTTCACTTTTCTGTTCTTCTTCTTTACCTCCGATCAAGACCAATAATTCGGTACTGTTCCGTCACGTTTCTTGTGTCACAACAAAACGTAATAGAACTAAATTGTAGTCAGTTCTAGAGTTATATATTAGGTGTATTAGGAAGAAATCCGTTTTTTTCCCCAATAGATGGCTTTAGTAATCTGTATCTCGCATTGTGCAATCGGGTTACGCTATATGGCATTTGAAATATAAGGTTTCATGCAAAAAAAAAACTTTTGTGTTTTGTGATTGGTCGATTCAGTTTTGTTTCAGCGAGTGTCGAATATGGACACCAGCAAAGAGAAAATACTCCATTTTTCCAGTTTTTCTTCGACAAAGGCAAAAACACATGCCAGGCGGCTAAACATGTAAATAGTGTTTGCGGTTCTGATACTGTAACTGGCAATCACGTACTATTTTGGTTTCGTCAATTCCGTTCCGTTTAATCTTGATTTCAAAGATGCAACACGCTGTGGAAGGTCAATTGTTTTTATTTTACTTCTCCCAGGATAGGTAAACCTATAGCGCTGAGTCTGCTCCCTGAGATGCTATTTTTCCTCGACCGGGTCCATCAGCCAAGCTTCGAAATATGGTCTAGAATTTCTCACATATTTCACGTAGCCTATGGCTTAATGGGGTGGTGTTTCACCGGGCGGTTGAGCTTTCGGATCCTACCTACCACTCAGTAAGTTGTCGGAAATGTTGATAAAATCAGGAAAATTGTCGAGTCCGACCGTCAAATAAGCACTGTTTCGATTGCCCAGGAGCTAAACATTGCACAGAAAACCACTTAGAACCACTCGAATAAGGCTGGATGCAAAAAGAAGCTCGATGGATGGCTGTCACACGAGTTAACTCAAAAAAACCTCATGGACCGAATTTCCATCTGCCAATCGCTGCTGAATCGCAACAAAATCAACCCATTTCTGAAACGGATGGTGACTTGCGATGAGAAGTGGGTCACTTATGACAGTACTGCAGTTGCACGGGTGTGGTGTACGTGCACACAATATCAAGGAGGAATGAATGTAAAAAACAAAGGTGCGTACTCACGGTTTCTGATTGTGATCCGTCATGTTTGTGGCGCTGTTACTCATTCTGCTGTTCTGGTTGCTTGGGGTCGTTGCCACTTGGACTCCCAATTGGGTTGTTGAATTATAACTTGTTGTCAAGACCGTTATTATCCTTGGACGAACTCTTTTTATTTAACCGTTATTATTGGATGAACCTTTTTTGTTTAACCGATATTATCCTTGGATGAACTCTTTTTATTTAACCATTATTATCCTTTGATGAACTTTTTTAATTTAACCGTTATTATCCTTGGCTAAACTCTTTTTATTTAACTGTTATTATCCTTGGATGAATTCTTTCCTTTTAACCCTTAATGACCTTGGACGAACTCTTTTTATTTAACCGTTATTATCCTTGGATGAACTATTTTTATATAACCGTTACTATCCTTCGATGAACTCTTTCCATTTATCCGTTATTATCCTCGGATGAACCTTTTTTATTTAATCATTATTATCCTTGATGATTTTTTTAAATTTAATCGTTACTATCCTTGGATAAACTCTTTTTATGTAACCTTTGTTATCCTTGGGTGAACTCTTTTTATTTACCCGTTATTATCCTTGGGTGAACTCTTTTTATTTACACATTATTATCCTTAATGAACTTTTTAATTTAACCGCTATTATCCTTGGATAAACTCTTTTTATTTAACCATTATTATCCTTGGATGAATTCTTTCCTTTTAAGCCTTAATATCCTTGGACGAATTCTTTTTATTTAACCGTTATTATCCTTGGATGAACTCTTTCCATTTATCCGTTATTATCCTCGGATGAACCTTTTTTATTCAATCATTATTATCCTTGATGAATTTTTTTAATTTAACCGTTATTATCCTTGGAAAAACTTTTTATTTAAGCTTTGTTATCCTTGGGTGAACTCTTTTCATTTACCCGTTATTATCCTTGGGTGAACTCTTTTTATTTAAACATTGTTATCCTTAATGAACTTTTTAATTTAACCGTTATTATCCTTGGATAAACTCTTTTTATTTAATCATTATTATCCTTGGATGAATTCTTTACTTTTAACCGTTATTATCCTTGGATGAACTCTTTTTATTTAACCGTTACTATCCTTCGAGGAACTCTTTCCATTTATCCGTTATTATCCTCGGATGAACCTTTCTTATTCAATCATTATTATCCTTGATGAATTTTTTCAATTTAACCGTTATTATCCTTGGAAAAATTCTTTTTATTTAATCGTTACCATCCTCGGACAAACTCTTTTTATTTAACCGTTATTATCCTTGGGTGAACTCTTTTTATTTATCCGTTATTCTCCTTGGATGAACTCTTTTTATTTAATCATTATTATCCTTGATGAGCTTTTTTAATTTAACCGCTATTATCCTTGGATAATCTCTTTTCATTTAATCGGTACTATCCTTGCATAAACTCTTTTTATTTAACCGTTATTATCCTTGGGTGAACTCTTTTTATTTAATCATTATTATCCTTGATGAACTTATTTAATTTAACCGTTATTATCCTTGGATGAACTCATTTTATTTAACCGTTCTTATCCTTGGACGAACTCTTTTTATTTATCCGTTATTATCCTTGGATAAACTCTTTTTATTTAATCGGTACTATCCTTGGATAAACTCTTTTTATTTAACCGTTATTATCCTTGGGTGACTTTTTTATTTATCCGTTATTATCCTTGGATGAACTCTTTTTATTTAACTGTTATTTTCCTTGATTAACTTTTTTAATTTAACCCTTATTATCCTTGAATGAAGTCTTTTTATTTAACCGTTATTATCCTTGGGAGAACTCTATTTATTTAACCATTATTATCCTTGGATGAACTCTTTCAATTTAACCGTTATTATCCTTGGACAAACTCTTTTTATTTAAGCGCTATTATCCTTGAAAGAACTCTATTTATTTAACCATTATTATCCTTGGATGAACTCATTTTATTTAACCGTTATTATCTTTGGATTAACTCTTTCTATTTAACCGTTATTATCCTTGGACAAACCCTTTTTATTTACCCGTTATTATTCTTGGATGAACTCTTTTTGTTTAACCGATATTATCCTTGGATGAACTCTTTTTATTTAAGCGTTATTATCCTTGGATGAACTTTTTCAATTTAACCGTTATTATCCTTGGATGAACTCTTAATATTTAACCATTATTATCCTTGGACGAACTCTTTTTTTAACCGTTATTATCTTTGGATAAACTCTTTCAATTTAACCGTTATTATCCTTGGGTGAACTCTTTTTATTTATCTGTTATTATCCTTGGATGAACTCTTTTTATTTAAACATTATTATCCTTGATGAACTTTTTTAATTTAAGCGTTCTTATCCTTGGACGAACTCTTTCTATTTATCCGTTATTATCCTTGATAAACTTTTTTAATTTAATCGTTATTATCCTCGGATAAACTCTTTTTATTTAACCGTTATTATCCTTAGATAAACTTTTTTTATTTAACCGTTATTATCCTTGGATGAACTCTTATTATTTAACCATTATTATCCTTAGACGAACTCTTTTTTTTAACCATTTTTATCCGTGAATGCACTCTTTTTATTTGCGCAACCATCCCGAATAGAACATATCAGAGACCAGTCCAACCCTCTACATCCGAACGATCAACGACATCGAACCATAGGGTGTACAGTATTCGATGTTGTTGTGAGTTTTGCGGCCGAAAGGGTCACACGTGGAAGGGGTGCAATTACGGGAGAAAATGGAAAAAACCCGAAAGTTATCAAGCTGTGCACCCACCAAAACGGCTAGTGCTACACGTCGCCATTATATTCCACCGACCTGCACGGTCAACCTGGAAGGAAGGAAGTTCAGACGAATAATAAAACAAAGGGCCACGGCGGTACACGCGACGAAGGCGGCAAATACCAGAAGTCCCGGCCACAACACCGACCGACTAATACAGCCAAAGCTGTTCTAGCTCTACCAGCACTGAGCCTCTTAAGGCTCAAAAGCAAAGCAAAGACTGCACCATTCGAAGTCTAACCGGCGACGAGTCAGCACGTGCGCTTCTGCCTCGTGATCCGTACCATCGGATCAATTGTGCAAGTCGTTTTGGGTATCTTAAGTAAACACAAGATACCCAATTGCACTATCGGTTCGCGCGTCAAGTCTTTTGTAGGATTCGAAGTAAACAAACGAATCTCCACACACGCACCTGAGTGCTGTGCTGAGTTATTTGTGGAATCCGAAATAAACAAAAGGATCTCCGAGTGTGCGGAATGTGTGAAAATACGAGTATACATGCAAGTGAAGTGCAGTGCGGGAAAATTTCCTACTCTTTTCTTTCCTTGTGTTTGATTTTCCTTTTTTCACACCACTGTTGCGTCCTTCAGGCATCGATACTCTCGACTGATTTATAATTTTTGGAGAGTTTTTGATGTTTGAGTGGCGTAATATTCGTCACGAAAGGGATGTGACCTGGATTTCGGATCTAGTGGGGCACCTACTACAAGGGCATAACACCTGTAGTGATTTTTTCGCTCATATGTCGCTGGTTCCGACTTGCATTCTTTTCTCAGGCGGTATTGGTTTTCTGTGTCAGGCCATTCCAATGGAACAGGAATTTTATGTCGATCTGTGTAACATTCGCGGCCTACGATGCAATTTCTGCTCTGTATCTACCCACGTTTCTAACCAGAAACCAGCAATCCTTACACTTAGCGAGGCCCAGGTAATAACTGATACAGATATTTCTGATTTTACTGTACCCGGTTATATTTTAGTGCCTTTGTTATTTCCACGTCGTGGTGTAGCCACATACATGGGAATTGATATTGCGTATCAGCTTCTGCCACAATACAGACTCTGCTCCAATCTTGAAATTAATTTCTCGTGGTTTAAACTTCACGTTCGTAGGGATATCATACATTACTGCTTTCTTTGCAGAAGGCCGAAGTTGGATAGAAACGCATCCTTTAAGGAATTTGATGCTCTATCTGATTCTATCGACACGATCTTGACCCTATATCCGCACACTGAAATCATTATTGCGGGTGATTTCAATGTCCATAATTCTCAGTGGATTCGTAACTCCGGACACACAACACCTGAAGGTCAATATCTCTTTCCTAATTCAAATAATTTAACTCAACTCGTCAATGAGCCAACACGGGTACCAGATGTAGATGGTCATTGCGCCAACACAATGGATCTGTTTCTCACCTCCCACCCAAACAAATACACAATTGCAATTTCTTCGCCCTTGGGCACATCCGACCACTGTGTTAAATTTGTTAAATTTGCTTGAACTAACAGCAACGCTAATGAGACAACTTCCAAAAGAACAGTATGGTTCTATGAAAAAGCCAACTGGGAAGGTTTGAATGACTTTTTAGGGAAGTTAAATTGGTCATATTCCCTCAATAACGACGTTGACTCTATAGCGGACACATTGACAGACACGACTCTGCTTGACATGCAAACCCTTATTCCACACAGGGTAAAGAGTATCAAACCCAAGAGAAATATGTTATACGATTCCGGATGCAGAGAATCCATAAAGGCTAAAGAGTTGAACTTTCGGTTGTATAAATCAAATAATACTGAGAAAAACAGGAAAAGATTTAAGAGAGCTAGAAATGACTGCAACGCGCATATTCAACGTGCGAAGTTCTTGAATATCCAGAGAGTGAGACAAAAAATACTATACTCTCCCGCAAGTAATTGAAATTTCAGGGCATTCGTGAAAAACATCCAAAATTCGGTCTCCTCATCCATCATCATCATCATCGGCACTACAACCGGGAACCGGTCTTGGCGTTATTTAGCATGTCCTGAGGCTTGTTAAATTTTCCATAATGATTTGTTTTTTCCGGGCAAGGTCATTAGTCTTGCGCCAGAGGCTCCCCGACGGGGAATCGAACCTCGGTCTCCCGCGTGACAGGCGGGTATACTAACCACTATACTATCGAGGAGCCCAACTTGGCTTTTAGTTGTTGGAATTTCAGACAACCTCTAAAGTTGGCCGGGCAACCTGTATTTTTGCGCAGGGCGCAAGATAGTTTGCTCCTATCCTGAACCTGTTCTTTACCTAAGGGGCATTCTCCTACAGTATGATTGTTTTGGCACTTTACACATCTAAATTCCATATAGCAGTTAGATGCAACGTGGCCGAATCGTTTGGGACCGCATGCACTGCAACACACGGTCAGCTTTCCTTATTTTTTCCCAAATTATTGTTTGGTGGAAAATAATTTTAATGTTCCTAAGTGCATCGACTTTGCTGTTGGGACTACGGGAGACAATGAAGAATGGCAACTTCCGGTTGCGACTTCGGGAGAGAGAAGTGGAGAATGGTTTCACATCAGTAAATTTTAAACTGTCAGTTTCGACAGTTTGTAGTTCCGAGAGGAGTCCTTCGGAGGAAAAGGAAGGACCAACTTCTTTAAATAACATGGAGACAGTTTTCTCTGATTTAGGTGTGTACGTGAAGTACTCACTACTTGCTCCCCTTAGAGCAGATTTAATTTTATGATAGTCATCTAAACTGTCACATAAGAAACTTATTTTATTATTATTTAAATGTTTCGTTTTAAAATTTCTGCATGTTAACTTATCATATTTAGTTAGGTCTTTAGCTTCCATAAAGCTAACTATGATGGGAGACACTTTCTCCTTCTTATTGGCTGCTGCTTGTTGTTTTCCCAGCTGTTGTTGCTGCTGCTGTTGTTGTAGCTCTTGCTGTTGCTTCTGCTGCTGTTGTTGTTTCTGTTCTAGCTCTTGAGTGTTGCTTTCCGATAGGGCTTCTTTAATTTGTCGGTCCAAATCGTTCTTCTTTTTGGAGAGCTCCTCTTTCTTTTATATAGCTCCGCAATAAATTGAGCACGTTCGACATTTATGTCGCTCATTTCTGTATTGCTGGTTTTGTGGTCTTCTGTTCCCAGTTCTTTGAATTTATTCCCTTCTCCGGAATAATGTGCCTTATCAGGAGTGGTCATTCCTTCTCTGCGAGTTTTTTCTTTAGCGGTGGCTTTATGCCGTTTGGCAAGGAGGTTTGGCTGGGCTTTGGGCCTCCTCTTTGACATCACTTTTAACACTGCTTTTCTTTTTTCCATTTTAAGCAAATAATTGCCGCCGTTAGTGCTATTGTTTTATTTGGGAAGCAACATGTGGGGACGTCTGGTTTCACACGCATACACATTAACACACACACACAGCTGAATTACCACTTGACTCAGGCATGGATGCTTTCGGCAATACTTGCACAAGTAAAAGCATGTGAATCACTCATACTGCTTGTATTTCGACGGCAAAATAGAAAATGCGAAACACGTACTCACAGAGTGCGTGAGATTCGAGACCGCGCGAACGATTTTGAAGAGAGATATGAGACGGACAGTTACTACGGGAGGAGTAATAGAATACATGCTTAGTTCAAAACAGGCATGGTCCGTAACAAATTGTATTCTCTGTGAAATGATGCAGCAGTTGCGACGCGACGAGCGGAGTAACAGGTAAACTCCGTCCCGCCCCGCGATGGAATATCTAAAAGAAAGTTCCGCGAGGATCAACGGGAATATGAGCCCGGCGGGAGGTGGTTTTAGTCGGCAAAAACCCGGCATGCCATGGACCGGTCTAGAAGTATCTTTTGAAGATCCTACCGAAACCAAAAAAAAAAAAACAGTTTTTTATTGTACGTTCGGTATATACACGTCGGTAGACACATCAGCACACACTTTTGTTTCCTCTTTGAGGAAGACATGCTCACACACGTGTACGCGACAATGCTGTAAATTTGTTGTGGACGAGCGGCGAACGATGTGTTTCTCTCGACGAGTTTTCAACAAGAGTTTTAAAAACATCCAAAATTCGGTATCCTCATCCATTCCTGCGCTAATAGTTGATGACGAACCAATCACCAGTGCAATAGAGAAAGCAAATCTACTTGCTGGAGATTTTGCCGCTGACTCAATGCTGTCCGATACCGCTGTCCCACATGCGCTTGGCGCATTGTCATTTCATTCACAGTCACACCCTCTTTTTAAGTTTGATTATTCTTAATTATCTATTTTACGCGCACACTGCACAACACATCTGTCTTTGGCTACGAGTTCAATTGCGATTCAAATTCTTCAATATTTAATTTAATATTTTAACGCGGTTCAAAAGTGACTTCTTTAAAGTACGTCCGACGATGACGAAGGTTACAATGTGACTGTGTTTAAAAGGGTAATAGGTACGAAGGTTGCCTTTTATATTTCGGGATTAGAGAACAAAAACAAATATTGATCATCGAAAATCACTTTATTGTTTTTCAAAATATTCCCCATGAAGGTCTATACACTTTTGCATGCGTTTGAACCAATTGTCGAAGCACTTTTGCCACTCTGATTGAGGTATCTCCAACACATGCATTCTGAATGCAGCAACCGCTTCTTCAGGTGTCGAAAAACGTTGACCTCTCAGTTTGTTTTTTACGTACGGGAATAAAAAGAAGTCATTCGGTGCCAAGTCAGGACTATACGGCGGATGACCCATCAAATCGATGTTTTGGGTGCTCAAAAATGCAGTTGTCGCAGCCGATGTGTGAGAGATCGCATTGTCGTGGTGAAGAGTGATCCGTCTTCGGCGGTTGGTTTTCCTGATTTCTTGGAAGACAACTGACAAACAAATGGTTGTGTACCACTCAGAATTGACTGTTCTGCGTTGTTCTAGTGGTACGGTTGCGACATGTCCAGTTTTTCCGAAAAAACAGGCGACCATTTGCTTGGAAGTGCTTCGTGCGCGAACAACTTTTGTTGGATTTGGTTCATCTTGAAACACCCAGACAGTCGAGTGCTGTTTACTTTCGGGCTCATACGCGTAAATCCACGATTCATCACCTGTCACGATGTCATAGACGTGTTTCGAAGCACCGCGACCGTATTTTTTGAGCATTTCTTTCGACCAATTGACACGAGCGTTTTTTTTTGGGCGCTTGACAAATTGTGTGGGATCCAACGCGAACAAATTTTTTTGACAGTCAAATGTTTATGCAATATTGAATGTATGCTGGTCCCACTAACGCCTAAGGTTGTCTCAATCTCACGATAGGTCACATGACGATCTTCCAATATCAGTTCGCGCACAGCATCAATGGTTCTCGGAACAACAAATGATTTTGGACGACCTTCACGAAATTCATCTTGGAGTGAACTACGACCACGATTGAATTCACCATACCATCGATAAACACTGGTCCTTGATGGAGCTTCATCGCCAAAAATTGAATTAAGTTCATCCATGCACTGTTGCTGAGTTAATCCACGCCGAAAGTTGTAAAAAATAATCGCACGAAAATGTTGACGATTTAATTCCATTTTTGGGCCGAGATGAATCTTTTAAGTTACTGTAAACAACACAAATAGCGCTCGTATGTCAAAACGTTCTGAGTGCGTATAACCTCAAAAATGTCCAACTTTACGACAGAGCTGTCAATTGCCGGATTGCAACACTAGGGTTGCCAAATCCCGAAACATAAGAGGCAACCCTCGTATAGTGTGACGCAGGAAATAATTTGTTTGTTTGTAGAAATGACAGCTGTTTCGAAAAACAACTCAAAGTTGCCTAGCAATTTTGAGTTAAAAAAATTTATAACTTCTAAACATGACATCCAATGAGGTTACAATGCGACTCGGCTGCTCGGCGTTACAGTGAGTTCATTGTGCAAGTCCCACCATCCGATGTGAATCAGAAAACATGTGGGACGTCTCATATAACAGCGACTTGGGCAATGTTGCGTGTGTTAAGTGTGTCAGTGACATTATAGATAAAGATGATGTACAAGAGGTCATTGATACACTCAAACAAAAGAACGCCACCCGATTCTAAACTCGGATGACCCCCGGAACGGTAATGCAATTGATTGCATATTTCGAAACGATTAGCAGATAATACAAAGCAATTAATTGCATATTTCAGAGCCACTAACAAAAAGCAATTAATTGCATATTCCGAAACGATTAGCAAATAATACAAAAGCAATTAATGGCATATTTCAGAGCCATTAACAAAAAGCAATTAATTGCATATTTCGGCACAATCGATAAACCTCGGTAAAATAAGTAATTGCATGAAAAATTAATTGGGTCAGTTCGCAATTGCGGATGTTGAACTGTGGCGCAAATCGATGAAGAAATATCGGCTGACGCCACAGTACAAAGCCATTGCGAATTGAAGTTAAAATGCGCAAATTAGGTCATTGTGAAATGAAATTGCATTATCGTAATCGGGAGGTGTTGACCCCAAGGTAACAAGCAGGGGTAAAAGAAACATAGCCAGGAAAAATAATTAAGATAGCAGACGAAAAGGTTGTTTGTGGAAGCGGTTGGAAATAGGAGTGTGGAAGTGCAGTGCAGTTCGGGAAAGTCGTTAGAGATCGAAATAATTAAGATAAGAAAAGAAAAGGTTGTTATTGGAAGCGGTTGGAATAAGAAGTGAGAAAGTGCAATTGAGTTCGGGAGAGTGGTTAAAGATAAAGGAAGATTGTGGTCAAGATTAACTGAACAGGGAAGTGGATGTGAAAAAGTACACCCAGTTGAAAAGTCGTGGTAGAAGTAGGGAAGAATAGTGATAAACGCCGCAATGATAGGAAGTGCTGCAGAAAAAACAAATAAATGTATCAAAAACGATAAGTAACAGAAGTACTTGTAATAACAAAAATAAGAAGAAAAAACAAAATAAATTAATCAAAAACATTAAGTAATAGAAATAAATGTAAAGACAACAAAAAGAAGAACAAACAGTCAATGTAAGTAATTGTAATAAATTTTGTATAAAAGTGCCGAGTAACATAAATTGTAACTTCTGAGACGAAATCAATGTAACTATAGATTAAGTGATGCAATATCGTACTGTATGAAATAGAGTGTAAAGAGCAAAGAAAAAAAGAAAGGAGTTTAATATAAAGAGTAAAAGAAAAGAGAAGTGGTGCAAATTTGTTTTTCTTTCTTGGCGGTGAGAACCCTAGTGCGGAAAAATAAACCCCAAAACCATAACTCGTGCGGTGGCTGTAGGCCAAACTATTTTCGCATATCTCCAACCTTCGCTGTTGATCCGTTCGGTCACCCCCTTTGTCATTTGTCTATTACAAAACGACCCAAAACGTAATAGAAATAAATTATCGTTAGTTCTAGGGTTGTAATATAGAATGCAGGGGCAATAGTGTGCAATATTCTAAAGATACTATAGTCTAGAGTCGCTGACGTTCATATGTCACAACCTTGTGATTATGTACTAAAACACTTTCTTCCACATCCGACCACTTTCCCCATAGATCTCACTGGGACTGGTTAGCACTTTTGGCTTGCTGCCGACTTCTGTCTTTCTCTTTGAAGTTCGAGTAGCTTATTCTGCACTAGAGTTATTAGAGTGCAAATTTCGACCCAAAACGCCTGAAACCTCTTCATCGAATCTACCAAGCGCTTCGGGCGGTTGTTTCTCAATTGAGGGAAACGATAGCATACAATAACAGCTATCAGATGTTCTACATCCCTTTTCTCTTCCGGACAGAGAGATAAACTGTCGAAACGGTTTAGGTACTTTCGACACCCACCGTACACCGATAAGAACTGAGAGTTGTAGTTATCGTGTAAGTCCTTTATCCAGACTCCTAATTACTCTTTATCCAAACATACACCAAATAACGAATTCATTTTTTGCCATTGCAGCTAAACAGCGGAGTTAATGCCTTCCAACGGAAATTTGTCACCGAAGTTCGTCGATGTGATGAGCTGGAAAGAAAAATTCGCTACATTGAAACGGAAATAAAAAAGGATGGAATCGTACTTCCAGAATTGGCGGATGACATTCCTCGAGCACCAAATCCCCGAGAGATTATTGACTTAGAAGCGCATTTAGAAAAAACCGAAAACGAAATACTTGAGTTAGCCCAAAACGAAGTTAATTTAAAGTCCAACTATTTGGAACTGACAGAATTACGTCAAGTCCTAGAAAATACTCAAGGTTTTTTCTCAGATCAAGAAGTCCTGAATTTGGATTCAATGCGAATGAATTTGAATCCAGATGATAATGTAGCAGTTAATCAGAACCGTGGCCGTTTGGGCTTTGTTGCTGGTGTTATTAATCGTGAACGTGTGTTCGCTTTTGAGCGCATGTTGTGGCGTATCTCGCGTGGTAATGTATTTCTTAAGCGTTCGGATTTGGATGAACCCCTCAAGGATCCAGCTTCGGGTCATCCAATATATAAAACAGTTTTCGTCGCTTTCTTTCAAGGAGAACAATTGAAAAATCGCATTAAAAAAGTATGCACTGGATTCCATGCTTCAATGTATCCTTGTCCTAGTTCGCATGCTGATCGTGAAGAGATGGTTAAAGGTGTGCGCACTCGATTGGAGGATTTAAAGCTGGTTCTTAGTCAAACTGAAGATCACCGTAGTCGGGTATTGGCAACGGTGTCAAAGAACTTACCAACGTGGAGCATTATGGTGAAGAAGATGAAAGCTATCTATCACACATTGAATTTGTTCAACATGGATGTCACTAAGAAATGCCTCATCGGTGAGTGCTGGGTACCAACAAAGGATTTACCAACAGTTCAAAAGGCACTATCTGATGGCTCTGCTGCGGTTGGGAGTACAATTCCGTCGTTTTTGAATGTTATTGACACTAATGAAGCTCCGCCGACTTTTAATCGCACTAACAAATTCACCCGTGGTTTTCAAAATCTTATTGATGCCTATGGAGTTGCTTCGTACCGCGAAGCTAATCCGGCATTGTATACCATCATTACTTTTCCGTTCCTATTCGCTGTGATGTTTGGTGACTTGGGACATGGCTTTATTTTATTACTATTTGGCGCTTGGATGGTCATCTGGGAGAAGAGTTTATGTAAGAAGCGTGCCGGTGAAATATGGACCATATTTTTTGGTGGACGTTACATTATTTTGTTAATGGGCTGCTTCTCCTGTTATACTGGCTTTATGTACAACGATGTGTTCTCCAAGTCTTTGAATATCTTCGGCTCCACGTGGAAGATCTTGTACAACACATCAACTGTAATGGATAATGACGAACTTCAACTGGATCCGAGATATGCTAACGATGGCATCTACCCTATAGGTTTGGATCCTATCTGGCAATTGGCGGAGAATAAGATTATCTTTTTAAACACATACAAAATGAAGTTATCGATTATATTTGGCGTTCTGCATATGTTGTTTGGCGTTTGTATGAGCGTGGTGAATTTTTGCCACTATAAAAAGTATGTTAATATCTTTTTGGAATTCGTTCCACAAGTTATCTTCCTATTGCTACTCTTCGGATACATGGTCTTTATGATGTTCTTTAAGTTTGTGAAATATACTGCTAAGACAGATTTAGACGCTGAATCACCCGGATGTGCACCTTCGGTGCTTATTATGTTCATTAATATGATGCTTTTTAAGTCTACACCTCCCCTGGCTGGATGTCAGGAGTATATGTTTGAAAGTCAACGCACACTGCAGAGGGTTTTCGTGGTAATCGGTGTTTTGTGTATTCCTTGGATGTTATTGGGTAAACCCTTGTACATCAGTTACACTCGCAAGGCACAGGGCCATGTAAGTACCATCTCATTTAATATGGCGTATTTAGAAATGTTTGAAAAGCTCGGTGAATTGTTTTGATTTCCATTCTTCATAGTTGGGCTGAACTTTTCTTCTCTTGAAACTGATTGGTCTCATGCGGACATTGCAGTTTTTTTTTCGTTTATATCCTTTTGTTGATGACGGCTCTGGTGAGAAACTTAAATTTTATTTATATTTCGTCCACATTCATAGAATCGTTGCCAATCTTCAGGCTAAGGCCAATTCGCATCGATACTTCCTTCCTTTATCATCTTCGTTTTCATCGACCGCATTGTGCTGTGGCGGTTCCGCCAAACCTCACGGTGCGCTCTCCTAAAAAACCCCCACACCTTTCACCCAGTCTGCATAAGCTTTCGCTAATGCAATAGCATTAGCATCTTAAATGCTTCACGCGTTAAAGAGAACAAATTTGTAATCGAAAAAGCCCCTGGAAAAGAGAATTCCTACCTGCATGCATAACTTCGCATTTAAAATCCCCTATAAGAGTTCTCTCCAAGCTTATCATAAATTTCCTGAAAGAAAATTCATCGGTTCATGTATAATACAACCGCATAATCAGGAAACCTTACCCTTGAGTTGGCTTATCCCAGCTTCATCATGTGTATCATAAATCACCAGACAAACACATTGGCTGGCGACCTACACCCAAGGGACCAAAACAAGTACACGCATCTCTTGGCACCAATTAAATCCTACAGCATAAGCAAATGCAAATAGGAATTCAATACTCACCCTTACCAGTGATGCCATAAACACCATTTCCTGGTAATCTAGCCAAAACCCATTTACACCATTTCTTCATTGCGCCGCGTCTATTTATTTAGCCGCGACGCACATCTCAAACAAAGACCCAATTAGCATCCGACGAGTTTCGGTTTTGTTTGCTTTACCAGACTCGCATCCCATGAATGCACATTATCCCTTTCTTTGTTTAGAGTCTTTCCCATGGCTTTGATCCATAAAAGAACCAGTGTACACACATACATGTGTACTGTGGCGATCTTCTGTATGAGATCTGTTGGTTACCCCAAAGAGAGACTTTACGTCCCTCTTGGAACAGGAAATGCATCCTTAATTTAAGAGAGCCAGCTTCACTGGGTGAATTTCTTTCGACAACGATTGAATATCGTTGAGTCGTTTTCCATTCGTTGAGCACGCTGGTCACATGCCGCTCCCGCTGTCTGTAGCGCTGCAGACACGCGATAATACCCGGAGTCGTGAGAGGTGTTTCGAACTTGTCGGTTTCCAATTGTTTGGCGAGTTTGTGCCGCAGTTCGTTTGAGATAGTGAAAAAGAATTTATAAGTGAGAAAAGTAACTGCAAATTAAAACAATAAACCAGAACATTTACTTTCAAAACAGTGCGTTTAACTTTTCCTCCAGTGTGCATTTCCGCTCTCCTCTGGTGGACATTGTGTTGCGTAGGTTTTGTTTTGTTTCGCTCCTACGGTTTGTGTTCCTGTAAATCAACGGTGGAACATTCGTGTCGGTTGAGGACGACGTAGAACTTGCCTGGTGCCAAGACGCGTCTGTGACGTCTCTAACAGATACACACACAATTCACAAGCAAAATAGTGAAGAACACCGAACGAAAATCGAAAAAGAAAATACATCAGAGCCGTATACCATAGCGATAACATAACAATTCACATCAGTGGAGTATAGTCGAGTTTGGAAATCGAATTCAAAAATCGGCCAGTAGCCCGATGGGTAACGCTTAGGTTCAATTTTTGGTGGTTCAAACTGTCATAGCGTCAGTTCAAATCACACGTTCTTCGTCACTTTTATTTCAAACGCTATACGTCCTCCACAGTGCTGTAACACTTAGAGATATCAATTTTGTGCGCGTCCGCTATGTATAAAAAATGTGTAAAGGTATTTACGATTCTTTAGAATCAAACCTTTGCTTGCTGCTTGCCTAACGATCTTCTTCATTCAGTTGCATCCTGGGTCATGCTACATAAATGTATAAGGACAAAATATCGCCAGATTTGTCCATGAATTATGCTAGACTTCTTAGCCTCTCGTATGGCTGTCTTCTATGTCTTATTTCAATACACCTTCTCAGTTCCGCACACTAAAAGAGAACATTTCAAATACGCCACTTTGTAAGAACATTCCAAATATTTTTCTAACAGACAAGTTTTCACAGGCCAAACACAATGGTGACGTGAATCAGGGCATGGAGTTAAATGAAAGCCCCATACCTCTAACACCAGAAAGTATGGAGAACAGCACTAATAGTCATGACGATGAGCCCATGAGTGAAATCTATATTCACCAGGCGATCCATACTATAGAATACGTCCTGAGTACAGTTTCCCATACGGCATCTTATTTACGATTGTGGGCGCTGTCCTTAGCACATGCACGTAAGCAACTAGATCCATTGGAGTATTATCAATTAGAGACTATCTTATTTTTGGTTTGTTATTTATTTTTAGAATTGTCGGAGGTGCTTTGGAATATGGTGTTATCTCTTGGAATCAAGAGTGATTCGTACACCGGTTGTATTAAGCTTTATTTAATATTCGCTGCTTGGACGTTCTTTACAATCGCTATTCTGGTCATGATGGAGGGATTGTCAGCCTTCCTGCATACCCTGCGTTTGCATTGGTGAGTATTCGTTCTATTTGCGAAAAGAAAGTTTTTCTATACGTTTATTTAACAGGGTCGAGTTCATGAGCAAGTTTTATGAAGGCTTGGGCTATCCCTTCCAACCGTTCAGTTTTAAGATCATTCTTGAATCCGAAGAGGAAGAATAATTCGATCACCAGTTATTATTTTAATCAACAAACTTATTATTATTATTATTGTTCCGTTGAATTGTTTTCTCTATTATTGTTTTATTGAGTTTTGCTCAGTTTTTTGTCTTTTTCGCTTTTACCTTTTATGTTATGAACAAAGGTTATTACGTTACGTAATGTGGTAAAGGCTTACAATTTGGAACACTTCCACATTATTGTTGAACGACAATAAATGGTTTCTTGCAATTAACAATAATGTCTTTTTGTTTTTTAGGATTATCTAATAAAGTTCTATAAGTCAGTCGAGGCACGAGTGCGAAGATTTTAAAGAAGACCGAGAAGATATTAAATCGATCGATGGAGTTTCGAATACAGTCGTATTTAAAAGGGGGATGTGAAGGAGCTCAAGGGGAAAAGCCGACATCCAAAAGACCAACACCCAGATATAGATGGATTTTATTTTAGTATTAGGATTAATACTAAATTCTACAATGAGGATGTAGTCCGAAATGTATACTCTAGTTAAAATTTATTTGCTTCCAACAGATAACGGGAGACGAGCAAAAAGTTCGACATTGATAAACTAAAAGACCTGCGCAAAAGGGCTGAATATCAAAACGAACTAACGAACAGATTTAGCATCCCAGAGAATGGGAGTAGTGAGGAAGAGGAAGCCAATTATGTAGACACTAAATTGGCATCGATCAGAAACGTAATCAAACAAACAATACGTCAATACGGATTTCGTGGCAGGCGGTCCACAGGAGACCTTTTGACACTTATAACCGATAACAGGTCAATTGAAAAGTCCCCGGCCTTCCATAGTAAAACACATTTTTTTTGGTAAAATTCGTTTTTTTTATTCAACATAATTCCCTTCGAGGGTGATACACTGATTATAGCGACCCTCCAACTTTTCGATACCTTTTTTGTAGTACGATTTGTCCTTTGCTTTAAAATAGGCCTCAGTTTCGGCGATCATCTCTTCATTCGACGAAAATTTCCTCCCAGCGAGCATTCTTTTGAGATCTGAGAATAGGAAATAGTCGCTGGGGGCCAGATCTGGAGAATACGGTGGATGCGGAAGCGATTCGAAGCCCAATTCATGGATTTTTGCCATCGTTTTCACTGACTTGTGACACGGTGCATTGTCTTGGTGAAGCAGCACTTTCTTTCTCTTCAAATGCGGTCGTTTTTCGGCGATTTCGTCCTTCAAACGGTCTAATAACGCTGTGTAATAGTCGCTGTTGATGGTCCTTCCTTTTTCAAGATAGTCAATGAAAATTATTCCGCGCGCATCCCAAAATACAGACGCCATAACCTTGCCAGCGGACTGTTGCGTTTTTCCACGCTTTGGGGCGGGTTCATCGTGTGCAGTCCACTCGGATGACTGTCGATTGGACTTCGGAGTGAAATGATGGAGCCATGTTTCATCCATTGTCACATATCGACGCAAAAACTCGGGTTTATTACGCTTGATCATCTCCAAACACTGCTTCGAATCATCAACTCGTCGTTGTTTTTGGTCAAAAGTGGGCTCGCGCGGCACCCACTTTGCACAGAGCTTTCTCATACCCAAATATTCGTGAATGATATGATGTATACGTTCAGTTGATATCTTTCGAGTGCCTGCTATTTCATTCAATTTCAATTTACGGTCATTCAAAATCATTTTGTGGATTTTTCTAATGTTTTTGTCGGTAACAACCTCTTTTGGGCGTCCACTGCGTTCACCGTCTTCGGTGCTCATTTCACCACGTCTAAACTTAGCATACCAATCCTTGATGGTTGATTTTCCTGGGGCGGCGTCTGGAAACTCGTCATCAAGCCAAGTTTTTGCTTCAACTGTATTTTTTTCCTTCAAAAAGCAATATTTTATCAACACGCGAAATTCCTTTTTATCCATTTTTTTCACAATAACAGAAGTTGCTTCACTAAAAATACTATAATTCACAAACTAATGATCCGACATCTGTCAAATTTATACACGCGTCTTTTGAAGGTTAGGGCTAACTAAAAATCATATGGATTTAATTCGAGTGCTGGCATCTATGTGTCAGGCCGGGGACTTTTCAATTGGCCCGCTAAATGGACATCTGCGATTGAGCGGCATGGTGAGTCAAGGGCGGTCGCATTGGATATCTCCAAGGCTTTTGACCGCGTCTGGCACGGGGCATTGCTGAGCAAACTTCGTTCATATGGGCTTTCCCAACAGCTTAGCGACTGGACGAGGAGCTTCCTCGAGAATCGATCGATCCGGGTTGTTGTGGACGGCGAGTGTTCGGATCTGTACCCTGTTAATTCGGGGGTGCCCCAGGGTTCTAGTTTGGCTCTAACCTTGTTCTTAAATGATTTGTTGGAGACAATGGATAACAAAGTGTTCAGTTTTGCGGATGACAGTACGCTTGTTTCCTCCTTTTCGAGTGATCGGCCGATTGGTGCATCAACGTCACTCCGGCTGAGATGTAGACAGATTGACTCTCTGAATCGGGATCTGGATAAAGTCCTGTAGTGGGGAAAGGCCAATCCCGTCGACTTCAATGCAACGAAGACCCAGTATACAACATTCACAAAGAAAAGTGGATCATCGGTTCCACAGCTGATGATGAATGGCCAGGCCCTCGAGGCTGGGGAAAGTTTGAGATTGCTCGGCCTCACGGTCTGTGGGAATGTATCATGGCATAAACACGTGTCGAGTATCGCCAGGTCAGCCTCAGGAAAACTGGGTTATGTTTTTAGAGCCAAGAAATATTTTACTTCGGCCCAACTTCTCCTATATTAATCCCAAATTAGACCCGCTCTTATGTTTGGAGCTCGGCTCCTAAACATACCCTCGACCTACTTGAGAGCATACAGAGACGAGCGATCCGCCTGATCGGGGACTCGGCGCTGACGTCGGGACCACAGTCGCTATCACATCGAAGGCGCGTAGCCGACCTCTGTCTGTTTTACAGATATTATCACGGGCGCTGTTCTTCGGAGATTCTTGGTATTGTTCCACGCAATTCGGTTTATATGCGTTCCACAAGACAGTCCGATGGATCGCACCCGTTTGTGATTCATCTGCCGACGGCGTGAACATCCCTGTATCACAACTCGTTCCATTACAGAGCGGGGAAGCTGTGGAACTCCCTTCCCACGCGAGTGTTCCCGGAGCATTACAACCTGCAACTGTTCAAAAAGAACTGCAACAGTTATTTGATAGCATCTCGGGGCGCCCACTCGGCGCTATAGGTTCGCCTCTCCCGAGAGAAGTCTAATAAAAAAAAAAAAAAAAAAAACAGCCCAAAAGGTATTAGGATTTAAGAAAACTGTTAATCCCAAACCTTGGTTTGACGATGAGTGCGGGGCGAAGATCGAAGAACGTAAACGTTTCAGAGTGATCCACTTAGAAAGATATGATGAAATCAACGTAGAAAGATACGCAACAATTCGGAAAGAGACAATGAAACTTTTCAAATGCAAAAAACACGAATGAGAGAAGACTCGGATCAAAAAAATCCTAGAAAATGACAGAGCAAAGAACATCAGGGGTATGTATGACGGCATAAATTCAATTAGAAATGGCTACCGAGGGAGAGCCAAAATAATTCGAGACGCAAACGGTTGTCTGGTCACAGAAACAAACAATAACGTGACAAGTTGGAAGCAGTACTTTGAAAACTTGCTCAATGTGCGTACCCACCAACCACAAATAAACATACCAGACGTACATACAGTTGAGCGTCAGATCCCAGAGCCCTCTTTCAACGAAGTTGTAGACGCAATAAATCGATTGAAAAACAACTAGACTCCCGAAGTTGATTGCATACCTGCAGAGCTTATGAAGCATGGAGGAGAGGCAACCGCTCGAAAGATCCACCAGCTCATCAAAACAATATGGGATAAAGAAGTCACTCCGGAAGAATGGAATACCTCAATAGTCGGCCCCATTTTCAAAAAAGACGACAGATCTGACTGCAAAAACTACAGAGGAATATCATTGCTCCCAACCACATACAAAATACTAACAAATGTCATACTGGCGAGAATCACACCGTACGCAGAAGAAATACTGGGAAACTACCAATGCGGATTCTGTAGGAACCGGTCAACAAGCGACCAAATGTTCACAATAAGGCAACTCCTGGAAAAGAATTGGGAATATGGAGAGACGGTCCGAACTGTTCGTTGACTTCAAAAAAGCCTACGACTCAACAAGGCAAAGACACTACCATATTGTAGTGGAGCTGGGAATTCCGAAAAAATATGCTGCCCTCATTCAAATTTGCTTGAACGAAAACAAAGGACGAGTTACAATAGAAAACCACTTCTCAGAACCAGTTGAAATCCGGGACGGACTAAAGCAGGGAGAGTCTATCACCGTGTCTTTTTAACCTTGTGCTCGAGTATGTCATGGCCGGATCATCCCTGAACGGGGTCACACAAGTGCTCGCATATGCGGATGACATCGCCGTTCTGGGCGATAATCTAGAAACTGTAAGCAAAAACAGTGAAATCATCATGCACGCGGCAGAAGAGGTGGGTCTAGAAATAAATGAAGACAAAACAAAATACATGATTACGACGAGAGCAGGTGGACCTCAGGGAACACACATAAACGTCAGAGGCAAGACATTTGAAAAAGTTAAATAATTTAAATATCTGGGAACAATACTGACGACCAGTAACGAAATGTCGAAGGAGGTTGACAAAAGACTGCATTCCGGTCACGATAGTTGGCAGTAAACTGCTGAAATCCAAACTGCTATTACGTAATATAAAGCTTTGGGTCTATAGAACCATAATCATGTCGGTTTTTCTATACGGATGCGAAACAGGGGCGCTCACAAAACGGGAAGAAAACAAATTCCGAGTATTCTGGGGTAAAGTTTTAAGGGGTATGTTTGGCGGTAATTATGACGAAGAGGGAGGACAATGGAGGTAACTCCACAACCATGAATTGGAAGAGCTATACGACAAACCTACATTAGTGAGAATAATCAGGTCGCGAAGATTAAGATGGGCCGGACATGTGGCGCGAATGGGCAACGATAGGACCGTGCGTAGAATTCTTGACGGTAGACCTGTGGGGGTTTAAATGTGTTGTGCCAGCAGGGGTACGCGGTTCGTTTAAACACAAACTGTTATGGATTGAAATAGTTTTTTTTTATTATATCTTTCTAATTTGGCTTGAGTTACAGATGTTCGTTGGTTTCGAAGTAACAATAATTAATTTGGATTTGGTTGGATTGCAATTCATTTAGATTTACTTTTAAATTATTAATGAATTCATTTGCTTTTGCTTTGGTTTGTCCTTTTGGTTATCACTTTATTTTTGCGTATTTCCATCCAATGGAAATTAGGCAACACTTATCGAAGTAAGTTAGCTTAACTAGTTTTTGTCTTTTTGTTGATTTGATTAATGATTTTATTTAGTTTTGATGATGTAAAATAGTCTGATGTCAAAAAGGAGACTTAGTTAAAGAAAACACGACACAACTCTGTACAACCACTTTGTTGGCCACTCTCGACTCACTTTAATACACTTATCGTGTGTGCGCGCCACGGGGAATGAAAAAGGAACTTTAACAGCGTGACCGTCCTCTTTGGGAGATTGAATTACTACTTGATTTTAAACGTTCGAAGTAGCGGCACGTGTTCGACCTCGATTGTGGTTGAGTAATTATTAATCCCAATTAGGGATGAAACTTTGATTTTGCACACCGATCAGCCAATGGTAATCGCGCTTTCCTGGGCATTCCTCAATTCTCTCCGCTCATTGAGGTGAATAAATGCGTGTGTATTCGTTCGAGGGTCGATGGGCGTAGAAAGGATGAAGAAATCAAAAGGAAAAGCACAATAACCTTCGATGTGCTTGTATCAATGCAGCCTCTGAGGATGACCCACTGACCTAGTGCGGCGAGTGTGGTGATCTCAGAGTGCATTGAACTATGGGAAGATAAAGACGGAAAGGAGAGGAAAATGGTCTTTGCTATTCACCTGTAAAAAGAGATCATTGATCCCCAGTGAATAGAGTGTCTGAGGAAGGTCGATAGGACGCCGCTGATGCTTGGGAAATAATCAGCGTGAGAATCAGACTCAAAGACGCTGAAATAACCCCAGCGGTTTTGCTATGATGCAACAGCGTCGTTTGGATAAATTTCCGGTAGAAATCTCATAGGGTTAATGATATGGAGTTGCCGTATGCACAAAGGGAGCTGAATTCAATTCTGCATTATCTGCATAAAATAATGAATTCAGCTACGTTTTCTTTTACAGGTAAAATAGCTGAACGGTGGGATAGGGGATAATGTGACGCGCTGTAGGCGGCCGAAATTAGGTTGAAATTGTGGGTTGGTTCTCCATGTAGTATAGAGAACCCCCACAGACTAACGGGAAAGAGACCAGTAGGACGGCGGCGACGGAGATGGGAGGACACTGTTACGTTTGACCTTGAGGAGATCGGATCAGATGGTAAAGCATGGAAGGAGAGCGCACATGACAGGGAACGATGGCGGAGTCGAGTCGGTGAGGTCATGAACTTCCGGGTTCCTAGAAGCCAATAAGTAGTATAAATAATAGTAATTATGTTCCCTTTGACATAGCCCCCATGGAGATCCGAAGGGGGAACTAATTTACTCCTGGAATTTGTTGTCTTTCAAGATAAGCCTAACGTTCGGAGGGCTGTGCTCTGATATTTGATACATATATATATTAGTCGTCCCGAAAATTAGAACCCTTTATTTCAAAGGTTATGGACATTGTAATAATATTTAATTGAAATTTTTTAACTTACAGTTTGTTGGGGGCTTTTTGGTGATTGGTTGACCTGAACTGGGCTTAGATGGTGGTTTGTAGTTGTAGCTGCTATTGTTGTGGGTGCTGCGACCGCCACTCCAGTGTAGTGCTCCTAGTCTGCCGGAAATTAAGGGGGGGGGGTGGGGGGGGGCATAGCATAGTATTCTCAATTCTTTTTATTGTTTTATTCAAAGGTCTATGATTTCAAGAATATGCTGTCAAGATTTGAAGTAGATTTGAGCAAAAGTGACGGAGATATGAAACATTATATGTTGGTACTTCTCATGAATGGGCGCGTGTTGTTGATAATCTTCGCATCAGCATAGCGGATTACAAATAATAGAAAAGAAAGTCGAGTTCACAGAAAACAAGAGCAAAAAGATGCTCTAGACATCCTCACTACAAGCTCATTGCTATATGGGCCTGGTATTGATGATTATGTTTAAGTATAGAAACAAAATACACGTTAATTTATTTAAAAAACTTTTCTCAAACTTAGCGTTTTCTCAAACTTAGTATTTTTAAAGTTGGTGGGACACGTAACTCAAAAAATTCGGAACCGATCGTCTTCAAATTGTACACACTCTTTCTTTACACATAATACGAGGTAAAGCCATCGAACTTTTTTTTCAATATAATTTTTTTTTAATAACACTCGCCGATTACTACATCAATTTATTCTATTTTATTAATCTTAAATGCGTTTCTTTGACTTGAAAATTGTACTAAAAATTTAAAAGTTAAAATAAAAAAAAACGGTGTTATCTCAAGAAAGTGGATAACTATTGTTTTTTTTTGATTTCAGATGATCCGGTCCTTACTTACACGTCTCACCGCATTTCCACATTTGTTTGAGGCGTCCGTGTAGATTTGATGTAACCGGGTTATTTCTCAATATTTTTAATGAAAATTTCACATGTATTCTTCTAATAGTGTACTTTAATATACTTTTCCAATAAATTTACTTATATTTAGCATATCTCAAAAAAATGTTTTAACATTATGCTTGATATATCAAAAATTAACTATTTCCCCCCTTAACTGTACTTACTTTATTTTTCTTGAATCCGCTTATTTCTCTCTTTATATTTATTGTTGGATAAGTTCATCCATTTAATTTTTTGGTTATAAGTTTACACATTTACTTTTACTAGCTATAGATTTATTTTCTACAAATATTTATTTTTCCTTCTTCAGGATTTCTAAATTTGAATAATTGCCTGACGAATTTTAAACCACAGACAATGTGTCGCACCATGAATTTTTGAATTAATCTTCCTCCCGTATGTTATTGAACCATATAAAAGGTCGCGAATGGGTAAACCTTTTATATGGTTTAATAACATACCCCCACTTTTTCGTTTACCAGTTCATTAAATGTGTTAAGGCTCTCGCTAGTCCAAACCACGTTTAATGAACTTGCAGATGGAAAATGGAAAACTAACGGTAAATCTGCTGGGAAAGGTTGATTGTGTGTATGTACGTGTGTTGTTTCCTATTTTTAGCCTAGGCCCTCGTGCAGAGAATTTGATAATTCTTCGATTGAAGAATTATAAAGTGTTGCCTGTAAGGGGATTTGAAGGGGTTGGAGGATATACGTATGTATAGTTTCACCGGTAATTGCGACGATTCATAACTGAATAGCCTTTACTTTTCATGCACAAAGGAAATGTTGTCCTTGGGAACTTTTTGCGATTGAATTGTATGTTAAAGGCATATATTCTGTGTGAGAAAATGTGCTTTGATACCCTCACCCAAAGGATGCGTCATAGTACGAACCTTAAGTTCATACTGTGCATTGAGCAATTCCTTGGAATGATAACATCATGAAATGCGTATCTTCAAATGCATTTCATGGGTGCCTCCCGGAAAATTCTTCAACCGAAGTCCCAATCATGTTCCCCAAGTGAATCATATGCGCGACAAATTAAACCAAAAATCCATTTGTCGCACATTGATTCAATTCCCAATAACCCTAACATTATGAAATGCCTTATTCCAAATGCATTTCATAATTTTTCCTTCCGGGAATCTGTTCAACCAAATTCACAATTCATTTCCTAAAATCCCATTACAATCGAAGAACACACAAAATATTGTTTGTGCTTCTTGGAATTTTCATGTACAATTTTGAAGCAAATCTCTGTAGATGCAGAGTATAAAAGAGCGGCGCATTTTAGTTTCATGATCAGTTCGGTTAAAAAAAAACTCAAGGCTAAGGAGGTGAATTACTACACTTTCACACCGGCCGACGAAATGTCAAGGACCATTCTTTTAAAACGAGACGCTTCTTGCTGAGAAAAATTGCCCTTGAGGCAACATTTCACAACGTCAAATTCACTGACGTTAAAAATTGCTGTCCCCCACAACGATTTAGGAAAATCAGACCAGAAAAATACAGCAAGGTGAACAAATGGGAGCTTCACCTTGCGCCAGGGGCCGACATAGATTCAATAATACGGACAAAGTTGCTTCCAATCTTGCATCAGCAAGTCGTCTTCGAGGTATTTCATAATAGTAAAATGCCTCAATGCAGACGTTGCCAACGTTTCGGGCATGTCTCCCGAAATTGCAACATGAGCCGCCGTTGCGTTCGTTGCGGAAAATCCCAAGACATTGGCAAGTGCGAACTATCGCCAGCTAAATACGATCCCACAATAAATGTGCAGGATGAACTGCGGAAAGAAAGGACATCCGGTTAGTTACAGGAACTGTCCTAAATATAAAGAAATAATTCTTTGATCCAAGGAGACTCGAGCTAATCGAACAGCCAAATCAGATTTCGGAAAACAGGCCACACAAAACTTCATTCAAAATGGATTTACATTCGCCGACATGCTTAAAGGCCGACAAACAAAGCGTATAAAAACTCTCCTAACTCCACTCCCTCAAAAACATATTCAAGCCCCTAAGCGACCCGCAGTAAAGGCCAACAGAACCCCACAAATTCAAGCTGCTACTCCAAAGCCTCCCAGGGGCAATTCTCAATGCTCGAGAAACTACATAGTTTCTCCCGCCTGATTGAGGATATTCGACCCTGATATGAAAAACTAACAACCGAGGCTGAGAGGGATGCACTCCTTTTCACGGCATATGCAAGACATACCCTCCAAAATGGATCCCAAAAACTAAAGTTATCCTCATAAGCGTCAACTCCCTTGTTTCGCGTTCAAAGCGTGCGATAGTCTCCGACTTCATAAAGGATAACCGGCGAACGTGGTTCTTGTATCCGAAACTAGGTTGCATCCATGTCACCGCCCCGTATTCCCAAACTTTTCCATAATTCGAAGAGATCGAACCCTCACTGGCGGTCCCACCATCAACGGAGGTGGCACCTGTATACTGGTTAATAGTGAACTTCGCCATGAAGCTATTGACCTTCCACATTTTGAGTCCATAGAGGTCTCCGGGGTTGAATTGCATTTAGCTAATAACGGTAGAGTGAATATATACTCCGTATACCACTCGCATAAAACCAATAATGGCCCCATTAATCCCGAAGATATCGGCCAATTCATAAGGTCCTCGGGGCATACACCCTTCATCATAGGCGGCGATTTCAACTCCAGGCATCTCCACTGGAACAACTCCGTCTCTTGCCCAAACGGCACAAAGTTGTTCCAATGGTATACCGAAAACTGTCATGCCCTAACTTCGAAATAGTCGCACCTACGGTTGGTACCCGACGTGACTCAATCCTGGACATCTTTATTGCGTTCAAAGACTTACTTCCTCAAATCACTCCTCCCCAAGTATCGGCGGGTGTATCTGACCACAACGCCGTGGCCATGTTCATCCGCGGCTATCGAGCATCCCGGGCTCATATTAGATACTTACCCGATTATGGGCGCACAAATTGGGACAACTTCAATATTACATTGAACGAAAAACTCCACCAAATCTCTCTTCCCACTGACAGGAACCTAACCACGGTTGAGGTAAATAACGCTGTAACTCGACTTCACGAGATTCTAGTTGAAACTTATGAGACTCATGTCCCGAAGTACAAACTTGAAAAGACTTATCAGATTCCCCTTAACGATTTCACTCTTCGTCTCATCCGGGAGCGCAAAAAGTTCTGCAGAATGAGATTTCGTTACCGCTTTACCCAAAGGGAACCATTATTGCGGTCCATCATTCACAATATTGGTACACTGATAAAACAAAGAATCCAAAACAATCGTACCCGACAATTGGAAGACCAACTGAAGGGTATTCAGACGGACTATAACATTTATAAAAATGGTAAAAAGATATGTGGCACTTCTCGTATGAGTGGTCCAATCAAACACAACGGTGTTGTTGTTATTAATGACACCAATAAAGCAAATATCATCCGAGAGACATTTGAAAATAATCACAGGATTACTCCCTAGGATGGGGACCCGGAAACTAATGCGATCAGTAGTTCAGAGGTCCACAATAAACTAGACAACTTTAACTTTAATTGTTGTCCTTAACCTATCTAGCAGTGCATACTTGGATGACACACATGATAATGGTCACGATTTCGTCACGCCAAATACCCTATAAAATCTAGTTAAATCTAGAAACCCTAGGAAGTCACCCGGTATCGAGAACATGTCACACCACTCGTTGCGCAGGCTTTCTGCTTTATTCTTTATAAAGCTCTCCATTTTGTTCAACCATGCCTACAAACATGGAGTACTTTCCCCAAACTTGGAAGCAAGCTGTTGACTGACCAATAGCCAAAGCTGGGAAACCAACATATCACCCCTCAAGCTTTCGTCCGATTTCGCTCCTCACCTGCATCAGCAAAATATATGAACAGTTCATATACGAGAAGCTAAATAAATTTATCAGTGTCAGGAACCTAATACCTGATTTCCAATTTGGATTTAGAAGAGCGCACAGCACCACCATGGCTCTCAACATATTTCAAAATCACGTCTGCGTGCGCCTCTTTAATAAGGCACCCACCATTGCAGTGAGCCTGGACATTGAAAAGGCTTTTGACACAACCTGGATCGAAGGTCTCGTTTTTAAATTACTGAATACTGGCGTCAGTAGAACGCTGTGTAGTATCATCTACCAGTTCGTTCTAAACAGAACCTTCCAAGTTCGAGTGAATGGAAAGCTTTCCCGAACTTTCAACGTCGCTGCAGGCGTACCACAAGGCTTCATTCTAGCCGCCATCTTATTTAATATAGGCGGGAGAGTAAACCAGATATGCTATGCGGATGACGTCTTAGTGTACACACGTCATCTAAAAACCCCAAAACTCGCAACAAACCGACTCATCCGTAATCTGGACGAACTGAATCAGTATTATAGTCGATGGAAAATTCGACTTAACCCCTTTAAAGCAGTAGCTATTATTCTGCGTAGTAAACGCTCCCAACCTACTTCTCGATATTCACAGAATATCCGAATACAAATAGGATGTACTACGATTAGACCACAGGACAGGATGAAATATCTTGAGGTAATCTATACCCCAAAAATGAATTTCATCAAGCATGTGACCCACATTCTTCAAAGGGGCATCAGTCGGTCTAAGCAATTGCACAACATCTTGAAGTGGAGCAACAAAGTTGACACCACAGTTAAGCTTCTCGGCTATAAGCAGCTAATATCTGGAATAATATACGCCATCCGCATATGGTCCTGCATATCTTCGGCTCAAATGGAAAGACTTCGAGTTTTCGGAAAAAAAAACTCCTCAGAAGATGGACCAACCACTCTAGAAGGCCTGACGGTCGCCATTACCTACATTCTTACCTATACGAAGGTGCCTCCATTATCCCTATAGACGAGTACTTGCTACAATTAGCATATAAGTACCTCAAAAGCATTCAGAATATCGAGAACCCACTTGTACGGGAGTCTTGCGTTCTTGACCCTTCTCTCTCTCGATCTCTTCGAATCAGACCCCCACAATTTCGTCTTCAGTACAAAACTGAAGAAAGCACCCTTCCCAACAACATTCCCCTCTATAATAGAGGATTCCTGGACCCATCCCATAGGGTATACTGCTAACACATCACACACACGCACGCACAGTACAAGGCGGCACAAACATATACACACACCGACCAAAGAGCAGATCATCAGACGCTAAGAACGTAATCTGCGTTTACTACCGCACTCAAGACCTACCGGTCTTATACGATTTCTTTCCCACCATCCCTCCATCCAATTAGTTAGACAACTGAATTAACCCTGTCCACACTATCCTTAGATACCCCCCCGCCCCTCCGACACCCTTTCCTTTTTCAGATATCTCGAGACCGAGCCCAACATCCTCACGGATGTGGGTGATTCTGATTATCGCAAGAAAACCAGAAGCCAGAGACAAGATGAAGGACACATCTGTCCTTGTCTGGCAAAAGTCGGCCTCTCGCCACCCATTTTTTTTTTCGTTTCATGATCAGTTCAGTTCCAGAGGCCGACACCACGGCCAAAAAATATATATTAGTAAAAAGTAATAATAAAGTAAAGTCCCCCAAAAAAAGCAATTGCCTTTTCCTTACCCCCTCTTTTATTACGGGTACCATCATCCATAGGGACCAAGATTGCTGGTATCACAGCCAAAAAAAACGGCCAAAACCTCCAGGGGACACCCTTGACAAAAGGAGCACACGCCGACAGAGCGGCCCATCTAGAAGGCTGAAAAGGAAGCTGCGCGGGCGCTCGAAGTCCACACCCACATCCAGGACCAACCCTTACCACCAGGAACAGGGAACAGAGGGACACCGACTACCCCAATCAGGAACCAGCCAAATCAAGGTAAGCCGTAAACAATATTAACAAAAAATATAACCTCCACATTTTGATGTGGGAAATGATTGTTTGTTTTAGCTTGGGATATGTTGTTTTTAATGTGTGAAATGTGGATTTTTAAGAGATTAGGGACGCGAATATTCAGGAGAGGCTTTGTAATGCTCCAAGAAGCCCTACCATTTTCCTCCCACATACATTTATACCCGCCTGCTTTATCATTAATCCATATCCCCCAACTAACATTCAGTCCAATGTTAGACAAATTGAATTGTTCAATTACCATACTCATATTTCCAAATCCTTCCTAAAAACTAAACACCATAATGCATATCTTCAAATGCAAGCAAACACACATTAAAAGATATTCATTTCGTTCCCATATATACAATTCTAAAATCCTTATCTCCATCTGGATTGTAGCCAGATATGTACATTCTAAAAATAGATATCCTATTCCTTTTCTCCAGTTTCTCACATACAAATCTCAATGAAGATTTGTATAAAAGGGCGATAAATTTTGTATTCGAGGAACCCAATCAGCAATAATATTGCCCAGTCCGATACGGACATAGCACATTGCCTCGCAGAACACTTTGCAAAGATTCATCAGCAAAATAATTCTCTCTCAACTCCTGGCTTCGAGAACACAGTAAACGAATACATCTCTAACAGATTATTCCCATCGTTTATTCCTTTCATCGGTGAATTTAACAACACAAACATAGCTTCACACCCCTTAGACACTACAAATTTCCTAACTGCAGACGAATTATCCGAGATCGTAAGATCAGGAAATAACAAAAAGTCAACTGGATTAGATGGAATCCCGCGCCTTTAATTTAAAAGGCTACGCCCACCGAATCTACTTCCCATCCTCATTCTTCTTAATCCAGAGAACTGGAAAACTGCGGTAGTAATTCCTATTAAGAAGCCCGATGGAAGTAATAACCCTGCAATTATCGTCCAATATCCCTATTAAATACAGTAAGGAAGATACTTGAACGCAAGATCTATCAAAATCTTCTCTCATTTGCCAATGAGAACGCTCTCACCCCTAACTCTCAGTTCGGATTCCGTAAGCGACAATCCACATGTCATGCTCTACTAAAACTTACACACGATGTTACTACCGGTCTCCAAAAGCAAAGCCCTACCGTGTGCATATCTCTTGATATTTCTAAGGCGTTTGATTGCGTCTGGATCTCAGGGCTTCTGTACAAACTGCACTCCATATTTAATCTAAACTCTCACACAACAAAGCTCTTAGCCTCTTATATTTCTGACAGAAAATTCGTTGTGAGAATAAATTCTTCCGTCTCAGAAATTCGCAAGATAACCGCGGGTGTTCCCCAAGGCTCCGTTTTAGGGCCAATTTTATATCTGTTATATACCTCGGATATTTCTCAACCCGTATCTCCTAATGTTGTGATGCTAAATTATGCTGATGATACATTAATTTGCTCTAGCAGAAAATTTGTTAAGACTGCAAGAAACCGCATTAACAACTTCCTCCCTAACATAACAACATATTTCAATAAATGGAAAATTCACCTTAACCCAAATAAAACGCAGCTCATAGTGTTCAAGGGCAAACACGAGCACTGTACAAACAACACTAGACGCTGCCACAACAAAATTAAACTTAACCTAAACAACACTCTGATAAAACCCTCCAAAACCCTAAAATATCTGGGAATCACTTTTTCTAATAACTGGTCTTTTTCCTCCCACATTAAAAATTCCCTTCAAAAAGCCACAATTCAGCTTAATCTCTGTAGAAGAGTAATGTGGAAACCTAATAGTCTCTCTCACAAAGTCAAACTGCTCATTTACAAACAAATTATCAGGCCCACACTCACGTACGCGTGCCCATTGTGGTACCATATCACTCCCTCCCAAATGGAGAAATTACGAGTATTCGAAAGAAAATGCTTTAGGTATGTCTCTGGGTTACATCGTCGTCCTAACTCCTATAAGTACTATAGTAACGTCGAACTCTACAATACCGCTGGTATCGAGCGCCTCGATAGACGATTCCTCGAACTGTCTATCAAATTTATCGAAAACCTACAAAATAATCCCAATCCCATAATAACCTCGCTCTTAGCGAACCCTCTAGATATCAGAACTAACTATCCCAACTGTCTCCACACCAGAGCTATTTTCGCCTCAGGCAGACTGGTAAATGATTCAAACGAGATCATATACCACAACACCGAAGTTACCCCTAACCAGTTCAAATACTGTAACGTCCAACCATTTTCCAACATCCTATGTTTTTTCAACGAACAACCGGAAAGGACTACTCTTCCTCAAACCCATAACTGACCTCATTCCACATCCTTTAATTCATATATCCCATTAATTATAAAACTTTGTTTATGGCTTTAGGAAAATCATACCGTAATCAGGCGATATTAGGTTAAGTTATTTATATAATTAGGATTACGTTTAGATTAAGTAAAGTTCCCCCGCCTGGTAGAAACCTTGACGTGGTGCGGGGGCTTAAAGTACAATGAATCACTCAGGCTATGCTGACGGAAGCATATGCTTCCAGTAGGGTCACCCATGTCAGACAGGCTAGCGAGGAGTAACACACAAAGATCTACCACCCCTAATCCAGGGTGTTACGCGTCACCGTGCCCATTGGATGGTTTGCAGCCAGGGGTATACCGGCTGTATTATAACGGCGCCTCTCTGACACCGGGTCGAATCAGAGCAGTAAGCAGACCTTACCATATCAAAGAGGGGCTCTGATGTGGCGGACTATTTGAAACCCCAAGACTCGTGGGATCAAAAATGAATAACCAATATGCAAAAAACAATCCCACGAAAAACCCGGTAGGCGTAGGTATGACGAGCCGACACTACCATAAGGGAACAAATCATCAAGAAAACACCGACTCGGCAAAAAGAAGACGTAGGGAAAAACGGAAAAAGCGGTATGCGCGTCGGCACGTGGCATGTTCGAACGGTCGTAGAAAACGCGAAACAATATAAAATGGACATCGTCGCGCTTCAGGAAGTTCGACTCCCACATCAAGTAATCGAAACCAACGGGTTTACACTGGTGTGTGGAGATACCGATACATATACTTCATCATAAGCAAGAAGATTACGTCCCATGTAAAAGATGTGCAATTTATTAATGACCGAGTGTCGGTGCTAAAAATACAGGGCCCATGGTACAATTATGGGCTCCTCGATAGTATAGTGGTTAGTATAAACGCCTGTCACCCGGGAGACCGGGGTTCGATTCCCCGTCGAGGAGCCTCTGGCGCAAGACTAATGACCTTGCCCAGAAAAAATAAATCATTATGGAAAATTTAACAAGCCTCAGGACTTGCTTAATAAGGCCAAGACCGGTTCCCGGTTGTAGTGCCGATGATGATGATGATGGTACAATTATGTATTTATAAACGTACATGCCCCAACAGATTCTACCGACGAAGAAACGAAGGACGCATTCTACGAGACCCTAGAGGAAGTATTTGATGGGATCTCATCATTCGATGTTAAAATCCTCCTCGGCGACCTCAATGCGAAAATTGGAAAGGAAGATATCTTCCAACCAACAACAGGTAAAGAAAGCCTACATGACGTTTCAAATGATAATGGAATTCGAATTATCACGTTCGCAGCGTCAAAAGATCTGGTAGTGAAGAGCACGATGTTCAAGCACAAGCAAATCCATAAAGCCACATGGATATCACCCGCGGCGTAACGCGTAACCAAATAGAGCACTTCCTCATACACAAAAGACACCACTCGAATATCCTTGACGTAACATCATGTAGAGGAGCAGATTGCGACTCCGATCACCTTCTAGTGATGGGCAAAATTAGAAGTCGGCTTGCAGCAAACCCACATGGACAGTCACGGGAGACAAGCAAAAAGTTCGACATTGATAAACTAAAAGACGGGCTGAGTATCTAGAGGATCTAACGAATAGATTCAGCATCCTAGAGAAGAGGAAACCAATAATCAGGGCACTAAATGGACATCGATCAGAGACACAATCAAACAAACAGCCCAAAAGGTATTAGGATTTAAGAAAACAACTAAGTCCAAACCTTGGTTTGACGATGAGTGCAGGGCAAAGTTCGAAGAACGTAAACGCCTCAGAATGATCCACTTAGAAGCATATGATGAAGTCAACGCAGTAAGATGCGCGACGATTCGGAGAGAGACAATGAGACTCTTCAAACGCAAAAAACGCGAATGGGAGAAGACTCGGATCGAAAAAATCATAGAAAATGCCGGAGCAAAGAACAGCAGAGGTATGTATGCCGGCATAAATTCAATTAGAAATGGCTACCGAGGGAGAGCCAAAATAATCCGAGACACAAACGGCTGTCTGGTGGCAGAAACAAAAAATATCGTGACAAGATGGAAGCAGTACTTTGAAAACCTGCTCAATGTGCGCACCCATCAACCACAAATAAACGCACCAGACGTGCATACAGCCGAGCCACAGATCCCAGAGCCCTCTTTGGACGAAGTTGTAGACGCGAGAAATCGACTGGAAAACAACAAGGCCCCCGGAATCGATTGCATACCGGCAGAGCTTGTGAAGCATGGAGGAGAGGCAGCCGCTCGAAACATCCACCAACTGGTTAAAATAATATGGGACAAGGAAGTCATTCCGGAAGAATGGAAAACCGCAATAGTCATCCCCATTTCCAAAAAAGGCGACAGATCTGACTGCGAAAATTACAGAGAAATATCATTGCTCCCAATCACATACAAAATATTAACAAATGTCATACTGGCAAGAATCACACCGTACGCAGAAGTAATATTGGGAGACTACCAATACGGATTTCCTCGGAACCGGTCAACAAGCGACCAAATGTTCACAATAAGGCAACTGCTGGAAAAGAAGTGGGAATACGGAGAGACGGTTCACCAACTGTTCGTGGACTTCAAAAAAGCCTACGACTCAGTCGCAAGGCAAATACTCTACCATATTGTGGTTGAGCTGGGGATCCCGGAAAAATATGCCGCCCTCATTCAAATCTGCATGAACGAAAACAAAGGGCGAGTTAGAATAGAAAACCACCTCTCAGAACCATTTGAAATCCGGGACGGACTAAAACAAGGGGATGACCTCTCACCATGCCTTTTTAACCTTGTCCTCGAGTATGTTATCAAAAAGGAACAAGACGACAACATGGCGGGATCATCCCTGAACTGGGTCACACAAGTGCTCGCGTATGCCGATGACATCGCCGTTCTGGGCGATAATCTCGAAACTATAAGTAAAAACTGTGAAATCATCATGCAAGCAGCAGAAGAGGTGGGCCTAGAAATAAACGAAAACAAAACGAAATACATGATTACGACGAGAGCAGGTGGACCTCAGGGAACACATATAAACGCCAGGGGCAAGATATTTGAAAAAGTTAAATAATTTAAATATCTGGGAACGATACTGACGGCCAGTAACGAAATGTCGAAGGAAATTGACAAAAGACTACATTCCGGCAACGCTAGTTGGCATGCAGCCAGTAAACTATTAAAATCCAAACTGCTATCACGTAATATAAAGCTCCGTGTCTATAGAACTATAATCATGCCGATTGCTCTATACGGATGCGAAACATGGGCTCTCACAAAACGGGAAGAAAACAAATTCCGCGTATTTGAGAATAAAGTTTTAAGGGGTATATTTGGCGGTAAATATGACGAGGAGTCAGGACAATGGAGGAAACTCCACAACCACGAATTGGAAGAGCTATACCGCAAACCTACAATAGTGAGAGTGATCAAGTCGCGAAGATTAAGATGGGCCGGACACGTAGCGCGAATGGGCGATGATAGGACCGTGCATAGAATTCTTGACGGTAAACTAACGGGGAAGAGACCGACGGGACATCCGCGACGGAGATGGGAGGACAATTGGACCTCGAGGATATCGGATTGGATGATCGAACGTGGAAGGAGAGCGCACAGGACAGGGAACAATGGCGGAGCCGAGTCGGTGAGGTCATGAACTTCCGGGTTCCTACAGGCCAGTAAATAATAAAAATAATAATTAAGTAAAGTTGAAAAAACAAATTCCTGGTTTTCTGACCTTTTCTAGGAAGATAATACTACTAAATTTAAAAACACGCATCTATCTTGTATCTCATAAAATATTGTTTGGAAAATGTATATATTATTATAATAATTACATGTAAACAATTGTTACGAAATTAATTTTAAGTCACTGTATTACTTAAATGTACAAATTCTAATTATGGTTAATAAATACAGTTTTTGAAAAAAAAAATGTATTCGAGGATCAGTCTCGATTGGCGTCCAAAGTGGTAGGACACCAATAAATTAAGGTAAATTAAATTAAACTAAAATTAAATTAAAACAAATAAAATAAAATTCAAAATATTCCCAGGGCCATAGTTAACGATCGGTAGTCACTCTTCCCGGAGGCCCTGGAAGCACGGTGGCGACCGCAACGAGTCCCCTCAGGAGCGGTCTATAGAGATCCCTCATCCTTTTCAGGACAAGGAGACACGCTCCCTGAGAGAAGGACCACAACAGCTTAATTATTCAGGGGAGGCTTAATTTTTCAGGGGAGGGTTTTGTTATTTAACATCGTGTCATTTTTCTTGTCCATATTGCTGAAACTATAACGTGCTAGAGTGGCATCTCACCGGGGAACTAGAGTTGTTTCGACTGGTTCAGCGGCCGAGAGGTGGTGAAGGATTTCCTTCCGAACATTTCACAGAGCCTATAACTTAATGAGGTGATATTTCACCGGGCGGATGGGGATTGGAATCCAACCGTCCTCATAGCCTTTAGTGGCTCTTTACGATAGGCTGGCCTAGCAGCGAGTAAATTATACCCGCAGGTCTCAAATTCTTATATAGTGCGACGTTGTCCCTATACAGAAGTCTTATGTTATATTGAGACCTTGTCTCTATACAAGGGTTTTGTCATCCCTAACCTAACTAAATGTGTTTTCTGTGAGCTATGCTGATCCATCGACTCGGGTAGGCAGATTCGTTGCAGTCGCATCAGATGGCTAGGTCGAATGGACACTAATCCTCCAACTTAAACACTGTTCGATTCAACTTAAAGGTATGCTGTGGTTAATGAAGACTTCGTTTTTGGTAGCGTGCACCAATGGAGAGTGACCCCAACCAACTTGATATGCAATCCTAGAGGCAATTAGCTAAAAACCTCGTAGTCTGGCAACAATTGTTGATCGAAGCATATGTCCTTGTCGGATTGTAACCTTACCTTGCTAATATCGAAACTCGGATTGGATCACTCAGCAAATGTGTCAGCTCTTAAAACCGGCTTTACATTGTTTCTATATAATCGCGGTCACTTCGCCAACCTAAAATTAACAAGAAAATTGAACTGTTTCATGTGTAAAACTCAAGAGTAAATTGCAATTAGAATGTTTATTGTATCAAAGAATTACACGTCCATGGACGTTGTTTTTTGAAGTTATTCCTCTTCGTCAGAGGACTTAAGAATCGCTTTAAAGCTGAATGGTGCGAATGCGTATCCCAAACCATCGTAGAATTTGCTCATGAATTCAACCCTGAAATGAATATTTGATGTGCACATTATCATTCTGTCGTTATGTACAAATCGTGGGATTCTTACCAATGCAGACGTAGGGTATGCAAGAAGGCCGATAAACCTTCCATCATAACTAAGATAGATAGCGTGAGGGCGGACCAAGCCCAGAAAATTAAATACAAAACGATGGCATTGGTATAGGATAAACCAAATGCCCTTTTCATTACCATTTTCCACAATACTTCAGAAAGTTCTGTAATTTAAAAATGTGATAGGATCAAGTTGGTTACTGGTGAAAACCTAGTTACGAGCATGAGCTAGAGATAGCGCCCACAATCGAAGATATGAAGCGGTATGCGATATGGTACTGAGGACATATTCAATAGTATGGATTCCTTGGTGAATAAAGATCTCACTCATTGGCTCCTCGTCTTCGTCATGGCCAATGCTACCACTCGGTAATGTTTCAGTGGTAACTGGAAATGAGCTTTCTGTTTCCGATGAAAATTCGGTGTTTTGGTTAACGTTTCCCTTATGTGAGACCTGCAAATTGTGATCAGAGAACTAAATTGATGCTATTCAATTATACTGATGCTAAGTTTTCTTACCACAATTCCATTTTTTCTCGAGAAGTATATGAAAAGCGGCTTAGCCAGTAGCATCCAAGGGATGCAAACAAGGGCACAGCACACAAAAATCATTTGCAGAAGACGTTGGCCTTCGAACATGAACTCTTTGCATCCTGGTAGAGGAAGCGTTGATTTGAATAGAACCATATTGATAAACATAATGAGTACAGATGGTGCGCAACCTGGCTTCTCGGCAAGCACTGTCGCGTTGTCTGAGTACTTTATCCATTTGAAGAACATCATAAATACCATATAGCCAAAGAACAGCACTAGGAATAGCATCTGCGGTATGAATTCCAATACGATACTTGAACGTCTACGGAAATGGTTGAAATTGACCACGCTCATTGTCACCCCAAGCATCATATGAATAACACCAAAGATAATTGACAATTTCATCTTGTACGAGTTGAGAAAAATGATCTTGTTCTCTCCCATCTGCCAAATGGGGTCCAGACCCATCGGATAAATTCCATTGGATGATTTCTTCGGTCCCAACTGTAACATGTCATTCGATAACACTGTCGATGTATTGTAGTTAACCCGCCATGTTGATCCGAATACATTCATTGATTTAGAGAACAAATCGTTGTACATGAAGCCAGTGTACATAGAGAAAATGCCCATAAGTAATATAATGTAGCGCCCGGCAAAGAAAATGTCCCATATTTCTCCAGCCTTAATTCGGGTTAATTTTTTCTCCCAAACGCACATCCAGAAGCCAAAGAGCATCAATATAGTCCCATGACCAAGATCACCAAACATCACAGCGAACAAGAATGGAAATGTAATAATGGTATAGAGGGCCGGATTAACTTCTCTGTACGCAGCAACACCGTAGGCATCAATTAAGTTTTGGAAGCCCTGGGTGAACTTGTTATTCCTATTATATGTAGGCGGAGCTTCGTTGGTATTGATCACATTCAAAAATGATGGTATAGTACTCCCCACCGATTTTGCTCCGTCTGCCAATGCCATTTGAACTACTGGCAAGTCTTTAGTTGGCACCCAGCACTCTCCGATCAGACACTTCTTCGAAACGTCCATATTGAATAAGTTCAATGTGTGATAGATCGCCTTCATCTTTTTGACCATGATTGTCCAGGTTGGTAAATTTTTAGAGACAGTGTTCAATACCCTGCTGCGATGATCCTCCGTTTGACTTAAGACCATTTTCAAGTCTTCCAATCTAGTACGAACGTCTCTGATCATCTCTTCACGTTCGGTGTGTGCACTTGGGCATGGATACATTGAGGCATGAAATCCAGTGCATACCTTTTTTATGCGATTTTTCAATTGTTCACCTTGGAAGAAGGCAACAAAAACGGTTTTATACATTGCGTGACCTGTAGCCGGATCCCAGAGGGGTTCATTTAAATCAGATCGCTTTAAGAATACATTACCCCTGGAAATACGCCAAAGCATTCGTTCAAATGAAAATACTCGTTCGCGGTTTACAACGCCGGCAACAAATGCTAAATGACCCCGATTCTGACGGGTGATCTGTTCATCATGATCGTACCATTGATTCGAGTCGAAATTGAAAGCTTCTTGATCGGAGAAGAAACCCTCAGTGTTCTCTAGCACTTGACGCAGCTCGATCAATTCTAGATAATTGGACTTTAAGTTGACCTCGTTTTGTGCCAATTCGAGGATCTCCTTTTCGGTTTTTTCTAGATGCGCTTCTAGGTCAATGATTTCTCTAGGATTCGGTGCTCTTGGGATATCATTACTAATTTCTGGTAGCACGATTTTGTCCTTTTTCAGTTCGGTTTCGATGTATCGAATTTTTCTTTCCAACTCATTGCAACGTCGAACTTCGCTGACGAACTTCCGCTGGAACATATTAACTCCATCGTTCAACTAGAAATAGAGAGAAAGCACGAAATTGGATTAGTTAAAACTAGCCGACTTAGTAAGGTCTTTTTGTATTGGACGGTGTGTGTTAAAACCAGAATCCTCGTAATAAGACGTGTTACGTACGTCGGCCACCACCATCATTTAATAATTTACATTTAATAATAACAATAATAATTGAATTTAATACTTTGTTTTAACATAGTATGATGGTAAGGTGGTGGAAGGATTGCACGATCCTGAAGTGAGTTTCTGAACCCACCCTGATTCGGGTGTGGATCGTGCAGTTCTTCGAGTTCGAATTTGTTTTTCGAAGTGGACGTGAGTGGAGAGCGAGAGAGATGGAGGGTTAACCTTTTGTTCGGAATTCCGTTGTTGACGTTTTTGACAACGGAAGGAGAATAAGATCTGATCTCCTCGAGGAAGGAGCAAAAAGGTTTTAAGCCCAGTCCCACGAAGCGAATTAATTTATTTTTGTTATGTTTTTCTTTAAGTTTTTGCGTTTTAGTTGAAAATGTGTTGAATTCTATTTAAGATTAAAAGTTTAAAATAATGTTTAAAAATAATATTTAAAGTGATTAAATAAATACGCAAAATTGCAAGACTCTTTTGTTGGAGGAATATACCGTTTGGTTCTCTGGTGATCTTTGCTGGGCATTGAGGCGCATCCCACACTAGTGAAAGAGGAGGTGTCCCCTTGTTGGAGTCCCCATAATTGACGAGTAAGTAATTAACGAGGCCAAAGCGATTCCAAGAATTCGACCAGGAGGTTTACCGTGGTCGCCCCGTTACCGAATAGGGTGACTGCCAACTGCACGTAACGGGCCGTTACGCTGCATCCAGTTGCTAAATCAAGCACCGTTGACCGAGTAACCGCCACCGGGGAATTACGGCGTATGCAATCCGGGAGCCACTTACGCTTGTTGCTAGGCCACACAACTGCTGGGGTATGAACCCCCGAAATCGGCGTTGAATGGATTTTCCCAACACCTGGCGCAGCCTTTTATATCAGCTTTAACCAACTCACTTCAATTCAACTTAAAACCAGTTTTATAATGCATCAACTCATACCTGGCACAGTTAACCTCGTTCTTTCATTTGTAATACTTATTTACATATAATAAGTTGCTTAGCCGGTTGTTCAACAAAATCAGTGGCTCAACTATACATCATCATCCAAAGAATGAAGCTATCACTATTGTCGCATCTGCACTTTCCCAATTGACGTACCTACAGTAAATTCTTATGACACAGTTGGTGCAGCATTATTGTGACACAACCCTCTGTATATAACAACTGGCACAAAACATACGTTATGATATACATGACAACTATAACAACAATCCCATAACGGCTGACTCGGTTCTCCAAAGAATTCATACATTACATTACACTGGCGCTGCGGACAGGATTTGAGGAAGCCTGAGTCAAACTCGTAAGTGCTTGAAAAGCCCGAATCCAGGAGAAACCTGTGCATCTCAAGTCGCAAAACACGTCACAAACTGACTGGACAGACCTTCCGGACGGACCGCGGCAGGGTTGCTGATTTGGCTTTGCGGCTCAGTGAGGCGATCGGAGTTATTTTGTCTGCACAGAATAGTCGATACAGGTGCCCCATCGCATTGGGAAAATATTGAGCTGCGAGGTCGCTGTAGATGAAGAGTGCGTCTCCAAAGGTTATGGTTTTGTTCATTTTTGAAACGGAAGAGACAGCCAACGTATCAATTGGAGTGAACTTGCGGAGTTGCAGGCAGAGCAGAAACATATATGTATATATATGTATTTAATTTTTTTTCTCTCTTTTCTTTATTTTTGAAAATTGATTGGTGCTATTATTTATTTATTTATTTATTTATTTATTTATGTATGTGATAACCATTTATTTGTAGCACTGGCTTAATCTGGTATATTTTTTTTTTTTGAAATTGTGATTAAGTTTTTCTTCCTTCTTTTTGGACTGCGCGTTTGGATTTTGTTCTTATACGCGACAAGAGACACGTTTGATTTTTTTTTCTTCTCTTCTTGTGCCTAGATTTTATTTCCTTCCCCCTTTCTCTCTCTCTCTTCTCGGTGAGTGTGGTTGCTGTTTGTGTTGTGAGGTTCTTTGCGCGGTCTGTAGTTTTGTGGCTGCGAGAGGAGTGGTTGTCCCCTTTAGGAGTGGTTGTTTGTCTGTTGTGGGGGTTGTGTCCATTGTTGTTTTTCGCGCCCCCTCGTTCCGTGTGTGACCTTTAACGATCGGGGATTTCGGGGTGAAGCACTGATCTGCTCGGACGTTGTGGGCTTGTATCCGATATACAGCCGGCTCGTGTGCGGATTGGTTCTGTCGCGTTCGGGTTGGTTCTCTCGTTGGACGAGTTGTGTTTGTTGTTGTGTTTTTGTTGGACCGTTGTTTTTCCCGGGTTTACTGTTGGCCACAGGGCTTGTCGAGGTTACGAGTTCGGTTCTTAGTATCGTGAGATTTTAGGTTTAGTTAGACGGCCGGCAGATGCAAACAAGGCAGCGTCAAAGAGATGTCCGAGAGGGCACCCCTGCACGGGCACGACCCGAGGCATTTCCCGAGCCGCCGGTTGACGAGGTGGATCCGGAGGCGTTCCATGATTCGAGGGACGAATTTGTGGACGACCGATCGCCAACACGCCCCCCACCCACCGTCGGTAAACAGCCTGTCGGGAGCATGGAGGACACGCCGATGCCCTCGTATTTCAAACTGGGCCCACAAGCATGTCCTGTACGGACCATGCTGGGCACAGATAGGGTTTTCGACCTTGTGTCGAAGGCGGTCCCCATGTTTTCGGGACAGGAAGGCCCGGATACGGCCGAGAGACTCTCTTCGTTTCTCAAGGGCTGTAGAAGGACCTTGGATGGGCTGGCGGTGGAGGAGGAACATACCTTCCTCCGGTGGCTGCCCTCTAGGCTGAGCGGCGAGGCCTATCGGATGTTCGAGGAGAGACCACCCACGACATTCCTTGAAGCGGAACAGCGTCTTAGAGAGGCCTACGAACCCCGGGTGTCGTATGAGGAGTTGTGTGCGCAACTTTCCAAAATGCGACAACTTCCTTCCGAGGATGCCACAGGTTTCGTTTCCCGAGTGAAGCGGGCCGTGGTACGGTGCGAGGAGGCAGCTGAGCGCTTTTATGGTCGCCAGGGTAGGTCCGTCTTCGCCAGCCAGCTTGAGGGCATGGCCAAACCGGTGTTGGTAAGGGGTCTGAGGGAGGAAGGACTAAAGCACTTCCTCCTCACGTTGGGTAATGTCCCTTTTCGTAGCCTGGTGGACCACCTAACCGGATTCGAGCGAGCTCGAAGGGAAATGCTGAGGCAGGACGACCTGTTTGTGGATGCGCGGCCGACAGCGTCAGAAACATTAGAGTTAGGACCGGGAAGTTGCTCGACCCTTTTGGAAAGTTCATCCTCCACTTCTAGGGATTGCACCGCGGCGCCGGCGCCGGTTTTATCGAACTTAAATCCCCGGGCGGTGTCATTCGTGTTGCCGGCCGAAGAGCCTGATAGTCGTCGACGGGGGGAGGATGGTTTCGTTCGGTAGCAGTCGTACGGGCCTCTCAATTATAGACGGGATGCTGGTGCCTATGCTCCGGCCTCCTCTGGCGAGGGAGCGTGGTCAAATACCATGCCCAGCCAGAGTGGAGAGTCGCAGAGCTTGGCTCAGGGGACGTATGTGCCACAGGATCGATCGGGTCGGGACAATCCGTTCAGGGATCCGGTTGGTCGGTCGGCGCACCCCCTGGAATCCCAGACAATATGCAATTTTTGCCATCTGAGGGGTCACGTGTACGACGAGTGTCTACAAAGACGAAACACTCCCTTCTGTCGCGAGTGTTGGCGGTATGGCCACGATATAGTGGACTGCCCGGATCGTCCGACGAGGACGCGCGGTCCCCAGACCACATACAGGGGTAGAGGTCAGCAGGACGGATTCGCACGACAAGAACCGCCTTATCAGCGACCACAGTATCAGCGGAGAGCCCTACCAGAGCCGCAGCCCCCGTCTACGGGCGGCGGGCCGGCGACATCAGGCCCCAGAGTATTCAGCGTCCGGTGCTGTTGCGAGTTTTGTGGCCGACAGGGTCATAGCTTGCGCGGGTGCGAATACAGGCAAAGGTGGGAAAAGCAACAGCATTCCCAGGGTTCTCCCCATAAGCGGCACGCCGGAACAGCACCTGTTGCGAGCCGAGAGCAAGACACCCGTGTGGAGACTGGGGCAAGCGCGAGAAATAGGCGCAGAGGGCGTCGGAGGCAGCGTCGGCGAAATCGAAGCGCCGGTAATGGTAGCGCGGAAAGTAGGGATTCCCGGAAGGTGGATGGAGATGATGGGCGACGGCTGTCCGTGTCGAGCGGTGGCGGTAAGCGACCCGACTCCATGGACTCAAAATCCTCAAAGACGGATGCGAGGCATGATGCCGCATCAGGCAGCGCGGGGAGCCGGGAATGGCAGCCCCGGCGCATTGGGCACAAAGTGGGCAGAAAGAATAGCTCCAGTTCCGCTAGTTCGGTGTCCAGTGGGACTCCCGAGCGGAATATTCCTGAACGGAGGAGCGGATCATTGTGCGAGTTTTGCGGTCGACACACTCACAAGGCGGCAGAGTGTCGACATAAGGCGAAATGGGAGAGTTCGGGAAACTCCCCAAGGTCGGGTCGGCAAGATCCTACCCGACCGCACTAAAAACGAAACCCAGCTCCAGCTGTTCTCGACCGACTCGAGTCCCGATTGTCGCTCTCCCTCTAGACATTGGCCGTAGGAACCCTACGCGCCTAATCGTGGACACCGGCGCTGAGATCAGCCTGTTGAAGCTGAAGGCACTCCATCCTAGATATGGCATGGATGTGCATAAATCTACAACGCTCCAAGCGCTGTTTGTCAAAGGTAAGTCGAGGGGTTGCTGCACTGGGAATTTCAAGTTGCACCATGAGATTCCCTGCAGTTTCCAAATAGTAGACTCCTTGCCGGGTTTGGAGGAAGACGGATTGTTGGGGTACGACTTCCTGTCTCGGAATTGTAAGGTAGACGGGCCGGGTGGTTGTTTGGTTTTTCCCCGAACGACCGTAAATCCCGTGCCATTCTCCATTCAATTTATCAACTATGGGACGGGAAGGGTTGAACATGTGGCAGCCAAACGGGGAGACGTGCCAAAGGGACCTGTTAAGGTCGATACTGCGGCAGGTACTCGCCCGGAGACCCTACCCATACAGGGGAGGGCTGCGAAAAGCTGTTCAACCACGTGCTACCCACGTGGTCATCCGGATGAACCCCAAACAGTGGACGTTAGTAACATATAGTTATAGACCACGTTCTATACAAACGAACAAATAAGGGAAGGATAAGCCTTCCTATAACTTGGAGCCCCTGATCCTAGCTGGCCAGACTCTGGTTACCCTCCGGAATCTTCGTCCTTGTAAAGGACCTTCGTCGAGGGATACCAACTTGAGAGTCTGACGAAAAGTCTTTAAGGCCGGGCCTAATGCTGCAGGCGCAGTCCCAGCGCAGACTGCAGAGGCAAACCCCAGTGCTAGGGGTTGGATCGCATATATGAAAGTGCGAAAGCGCACTATAATGTCGGGTGATGGTAGGTTTTGCCGCCGAAACGGGAAACCCCCCCCGATCTACCAACCCATGGACCGGGGCAAGTACTGAGTCCAGAAGAGGAGGATTAGATTAAATATATAAGAGCGGGACGTTTTCGCCGGCCGGGTGACATTTTGGAATGGTTGAACGAGAGGGGATCGCCTCGCCTTGGCGGGGGAGTCCTAACCGGATCGTGTGGGCGGTCGAGCTTTCGGTCGGACCATCGTTTCAGTGTCGGGCCCGCCGCGATAGATGGGAATCTGTGTAGTTAGTGTTCCCCTATTAAATGTTATTTATTTATTTATTTATTTATTGTCACTAACCCTAATGTATAAGTAGTACTAAATATATAGAAAATCCTTACTAACCTTAACACCTAAGCATGTTTATTTATTTATCTGTTTATTTATTGGTTGGTTTGTTAATTGTTTGTTTGTTTGCTCTCCGCCGTCCACTCTCCGGCGTGACATTCCTCTCCTAAGAATGCCACGCAGTCTTGTGCGGGGGGGAGGTGTGTTACGTACGTCGGCCACCACCATCATTTAATAATTTACATTTAATAATAACAATAATAATTGAATTTAATACTTTGTTTTAACATAGTATGATGGTAAGGTGGTGGAAGGATTGCACGATCCTGAAGTGAGTTTCTGAACCCACCCTGATTCGGGTGTGGATCGTGCAGTTCTTCGAGTTCGAATTTGTTTTTCGAAGTGGACGTGAGTGGAGAGCGAGAGAGATGGAGGGTTAACCTTTTGTTCGGAATTCCGTTGTTGACGTTTTTGACAACGGAAGGAGAATAAGATCTGATCTCCTCGAGGAAGGAGCAAAAAGGTTTTAAGCCCAGTCCCACGAAGCGAATTAATTTATTTTTGTTATGTTTTTCTTTAAGTTTTTGCGTTTTAGTTGAAAATGTGTTGAATTCTATTTAAGATTAAAAGTTTAAAATAATGTTTAAAAATAATATTTAAAGTGATTAAATAAATACGCAAAATTGCAAGACTCTTTTGTTGGAGGAATATACCGTTTGGTTCTCTGGTGATCTTTGCTGGGCATTGAGGCGCATCCCACACTAGTGAAAGAGGAGGTGTCCCCTTGTTGGAGTCCCCATAATTGACGAGTAAGTAATTAACGAGGCCAAAGCGATTCCAAGAATTCGACCAGGAGGTTTACCGTGGTCGCCCCGTTACCGAATAGGGTGACTGCCAACTGCACGTAACGGGCCGTTACGCTGCATCCAGTTGCTAAATCAAGCACCGTTGACCGAGTAACCGCCACCGGGGAATTACGGCGTATGCAATCCGGGAGCCACTTACGCTTGTTGCTAGGCCACACAACTGCTGGGGTATGAACCCCCGAAATCGGCGTTGAATGGATTTTCCCAACACCTGGCGCAGCCTTTTATATCAGCTTTAACCAACTCACTTCAATTCAACTTAAAACCAGTTTTATAATGCATCAACTCATACCTGGCACAGTTAACCTCGTTCTTTCATTTGTAATACTTATTTACATATAATAAGTTGCTTAGCCGGTTGTTCAACAAAATCAGTGGCTCAACTATACATCATCATCCAAAGAATGAAGCTATCACTATTGTCGCATCTGCACTTTCCCAATTGACGTACCTACAGTAAATTCTTATGACACAGTTGGTGCAGCATTATTGTGACACAACCCTCTGTATATAACAACTGGCACAAAACATACGTTATGATATACATGACAATTATAACAACAATCCCATAACGGCTGACTCGGTTCTCCAAAGAATTTATTTATTAATAATTATTATATTGCAGCTTATGCCAAAAAGAAATCGATTATAAAAATCATATTTTATCACAGTTCAAAAAAGGTCAAGCCTCCTGAAATTAATTCAATATTTCGTCGCTTTCATCTGTTCTACAGGAATACACAGGGAGACAAATAAGTTCCGAGATTCGAACCCCGGCTGAGTAACTAGTAGCGCCATCTGTTCACATCGCCGTTTGAAAGCTGAAACAGATAATATCACTTTTCTTCGATCGCTTGATAAAAGAAAAAGATATGGAGCCATAAGTCCAATGTTGAGGAAGTAACAGGTCTAATACTTACCCTTTTGGCGCCACCCACCACTATTAACCGGATTCACCTTAATGTGGACTCCCATACCAATACAATGAGTACCCACGTCCGCACAATCAGGTTTCGCAGATCGTAAACCTTTTCAAAGTTAGATAAACAAAAAATGTACTGCGAGACCTGCATCGATTGTGTGATAGAAATGCATCTATTGTGTGTTTCTAAACAAAGAGTCTGTGTGCAACCGTCGTCCTGTTTTGACATTTATTTTAGAGAGTCCCTTACAAACCAGCGACACGATCGGACGCAAAATAACGTAATATGAGAGTCGTGAATTACCCGCCAACAATAAGGCGAACGTTTAAAGTCGGGTGTGGTAAAATTTGTTCGTATAGTGTTATCGTGCGTGTTTGTGGCGTTGTTTAATGGACAAAGTCAATAAAATAAATTTAAGATTAAAATTAAACAAGTGTGTTTTATTTCCAATGTGTGTTGATTGTAGTGATGGTACAAGTGTTACGTATTGTGTGACATTCTGCCATAACATCAGCCATTCAAATAGACGAAATAGGATTTTCATTTAGATTTCTTTTGGTTCGCGAACCATTTCGGAGTCAAATCTAAACTTTATGTCGATAATCCTCAAATACATGAGCAGCTTCTAAAAGCCCTCCGAGAAAACCCAGCAGTGGAAGCCCACTTCTTCACCCCAAGGCAAAACAGCGGGGTTAACCTTGTACTCAGAAGTCTAACAGCAGACTTCGAATCGAAAGAAAATCAAGGCCGAATTAGATACTACAATTCTTAATACCGTAGAAAAACTAAGAAGGCTTTAAACCTCACGGCCCAAGAAAGTAAACATTCGCGTCGTTACCAACACGTCAAAGAGATAAGACGTATACCTGACAACAGGAGAAAGCAAAAGAAAAGAAAAAATAATAATAAATAAATAAATTCGTCGCGCTAGTGTAAGTGAACAAGTGTAGATTACACTGTGTGGCCGCCACTGAGAGCGGTTGTTTAAAAAATAAAAAAAAAATAAAAAATTATGGAAACAAACAAAGTGTTAAAGAGCTCGTCGCCTTTCATGAAAAGGGGCCAGACAGACCTGAAAGCGATGACACGGAGCCGACTCGAGCGACAGCCGAGTATTATAACAAAGCGGCACAAGCCAAATTCAGACGGCGAAAAAAATGCAAAAGGAAAGAAAAACGAATACACAGGCGCAGGTAACCAATTCAACGAATTGGTTGACCTTGACCCAAGTGAAATCGAATTACCTGCTGAGGAAGAAAACAATATCACAGGTACTGCAACAGATCCGACGGAATTAGAAAAACTCCTTGCGGATATTGACACAAAAAAAGAGGAACTCAATAAACAAAGAGAAGCAATCCTCAAATTAAAAGACCTGGTGCAGCAACAACAAAGCCAAGAAAATACAACAGCAAAACGGAAAAATCAGGAACAACATCAGGAAGCAAACAAAAGGCAGCAAACAAAGGAGATGCAGAAGCAGCAAACAAACCAGCACATCGTAACCAACAAAAAGGAAAAGGCGCTGCCTAAAATACTTACGTCCATGGAAACAAAGGACGTTATAAAATTAGGTGAGTTAACTTGCAAAAATTTCAAAACAAAAAAAATTAATAATTCTAAAATAAAATTAATGTGCGATGATATTGAAGGTTATCGCAAAGTAATGACTGCTTTGGGTAGGACAAAAAGCGAGTACTACACGTACACCCCGAAATCGGAGAAAATAATCTCCATGCTCCTAAAAGGCGTTGATCCATGTTTTTCCCCTGAGGAGGTATTAGAGGAATTAAAAAATGTCGAAACCGATAATTTAAAATTTACAGGTGTGAAACCCTTCTCTACCGCCAACTCCAGAAAACGCAATTGCAAATTGCCTTTCTTTATTGTATCACTGAGTCCCAACAGTAAATTTGATGCTCTCCGATACATCAAACACCTCAACCACCAAACAATAAGTTGGGAAAAAATTAGAAAAATCGATCGCGTATTGCAGTGTATGCGTTGTCAACGCTTCGGGCACGCGGCATCAAACTGCCACATGCAATTCAGGTACGTAAAGTGCCTCTCCGACCATATCATTGGTGAATGCCCCTTGGACAAGGAACAGCTTCCAGATAGGAAAACACTGTCCTGTGTCCTCTGTAAAAATACAGGTCACACTGCTAATTTTAGAGGATGTCCTAAATTTCAACAAATGAAATTAAAATTGGAATCCAAAAAGAAACAAGTTGAAGAAGAGAAAAAAATGAAAACTCGTTCTTACAACAATTCCGTGGCTCCTTGTGTGTCATATGCATAAATGGCCGGTGCTCCTAAGCAACCAGCATCCATGGAACATACATATAGTAATGGGAAAATGCCTGCACCAGAGGCACATTCAGAAATAATAACAATGTTATTAACCATGCAAGGACAATTTGCCGAATTTCAAAGAACACTGACTGAACAAAGAGCACGAATAGATACTTTCTATTCAACCCTGTTCTCAAATAAATCTCCACATCAAAATCTTCAACCCTCCGTCTGAACTTAACCTAAAAATTATAGCTGTGAATGTAAATTCACTAATCCACATCGAAAGAAGGGATAATTTAGGCAATCTGCTCCAAGTCGAATGCCCAGATGTGCTCTTGGCTAGCGAAACAAAATAAACCAAAGGCATAAAATGGGCTACAAAAATTATAACATAATTAGACGAGATCGACCACACTCTACTCGAGGGGGTGGGGTCGCTATCTTAGTTAAGAAAGGTCTTCACCATAAGGTCGTTTACAGCACGGAAGTACACAAATTCCAGGTGCTAGAGGCATGCATTATAGACATTCCGCTAAAAAGTCAAAGGCATCTATATATAGTCGTTGCTTACGCTCCTGAATCTGTTCAAGGTACCCAATTTATCAGTGAAATCGATACGCTTTTCCGAAGTCTCAAGTTAGATTTGGAAAACAATTACTTTTTAATGGCAGGTGATTTTAACGCCAAGCACAGTGCCTGGGGCAATCTGACATCGAACACCAGAGGCAATGCCTTGTTTGATTGGTGGCAAACAAATGCGATCGAGCATAAACTAGAATTGTACGCTACAAGTACACCGTCTTATCCAAGAGGTAACTCCTTCCTGGATTTACTTATGACAGATGATCGAATTCAGTTACCAGATACCGAGGTAACTACTCGAAATTGTCTTCGCACAATTGAGTACGATAGTGATCATTACGGACTTGGAGCCGTAATACACGTGCCAAACGAGTACCATCTACTTGAGCAGTACGACCAGGTACACTCTTTCGATTTTCGAAAAGCACATTGGTCGCGTTTCGATCGCATAGTAAAAAGAGAAATACGCAACATTGCCATAGACCCACCGACTAATAGAAACGTTCGTAATGATGAAATCGATCATTATCTCCTAACTATGAACGATATTGTTACTAACACAATGAATCGTTCCATCCCCAAAGTAGCTCATATGGATGGCTATACCCACCGATACAGAAATGCAACTATCGATGCTTTGTATAGGCAAAAGAGCACACTGCTCTCAAAGCTGAAATTGTGCTATAGGCAGTTCAGTGACCCAAATAGCAATGAAATCAAAACAATCAAGTCCTTGATTAAAAATCTTCAAAAACTGATCCGGGATAATTACCGAGCAGTAATAAATGAGGAGTGGAGCAACAGAATTCGAGCTGTCCAAGCAAACGGACCGAACATGTTTTCACAAATCAAGAAAATATGTCGAAGAAAAGATCACAATGACATTCCCTGTCTCCGAATTCCACGGACTCCCGAGAATTGTCAGATACTGCTGAACGCAGGACTCACCTTAGAGCACATCAACTCCAATGATGAAGTGATAGTAGTCGAAGATCCGCAAAAGAAAGCGAATTCAATTGGAGCATGTTTCGAAGCAGTGTACAGAGTTAACGAATCAGTTCATGCTAACACTGAAATTGAAAGCAATGCCCGTCAAAGACATTGCTCGCTGCGCAATCAACTTCACAACTGGCGATCCGAAAACCATAGTTTCATCACATTCGGCGAAAATAATAGGGCGGATTCTCTCGTCAGAAATGAAAATACAAATATGTTTGTGCGCAAGGATGAACTTAGAAACATACTTAGCTCAATAAAAAATGAGAAATCATCTGGAATAGATAGCATTCCAAATGTGGTTCTAAGGCATTTGCCTTGCGAAGCAGTGAACATATACACTACTTTGTTTAACAACGCTCTAAACAATGCACACTATCCAACCCATTGGAAGACTGCAGTAGTCCACCCTATCCCCAAAAAGGGTAAGGAGAAGAGCAATCCAGCTAATCTGCGCTCGATCAGCCTGCTTCCCAACATCAGCAAGGTATTCGAAAAAATTATAAACAAATCACTGATAGGTTGGTGTGATGAAAACAATATCATCCCCAACAAGCAGTGTGGCTTTCGAGCGCGACATGATACAGTTCATGCAGCGACGAAACTTGTTTCCGATATACAGTGGAACAAGGCAAAGCGACAATGTACAGGCGCCTGCTTGGTTGACTTTGAAAAGGCTTTCGACACCGTATGGTTAGAAGGACTTGTCTATAAGTTAACAAACCTGGGTATGCCGCAATATCTGCTATACATTATTTATGATATGATAATGGACAAACATTTTGTGGTGAAATGCGGGGACATACTCTCCAACAAGACCTTCCAAATTAAAAATGGCTTACAGCAGGGAGCTGTGAATTCTCCCATTCTATTCAATATTTACACTAGTGATCTAGTGAGTTCTCTCGAAAACGCCATTGCGTACGCCGATGACATAGTGGTGTACAGAACAGGAGGAAAAATAGACGACATCAATAGGCACCTTCAAGATGACTTCAACAAAATAAAACAATTTTGCGACGACTGGAAATTAAAAATTAATTTCCAGAAAACCGAGACTATTCTTTTCAGAACGGCCCTATCCAGGGCCTCGAGGGATACAAAATACAACTGGAAACACTTCTCTATTGTAGGTAACAATAACCTTCCACTACAAGTGAAAACTGTAGTTAGATACCTTGGTATCTGGCTAGACCAGTATTTATATTTTGACAAGCACGTAGCAGCGTCCCTCTCCGCAGCTAAAAGCGCATATTCTATGACAAGAAGTCTATTCCGGAGTAGTCTTCTTGACCCCAGAGTCAAAATAATTTCGTACTCGGCATTCATCCGACCAGTTTTGATTTATGGCTGTCCAGTATGGTATAATATATCTCCACTTTATATGGAGAAGTTTCGTGTGTTCGAACGGCAGTGTTTGCGTTCCTGCCTCGGACTTTATAGAACACCAGAGTCGCAATACAAAAAATTCTATCCCAACAAAATCCTGTATAACAAATCAGGGTTAAATAGGATAGACAATTTCATAATTCAAATTATTCGTGGTCACACAGCAAGGGCAATGTGCAGTGACAATAATCTTATCTTGGGAGCATTCTATCCCAATGATATGTATCTGGAGAATACGCTGCAGAATGGGTTTATTCCCCCAGAAGCGTTCCCTTTCTTGGATCAAAAAGGCCTTATCCAAGACGTGCATGGAGTCCCGATTATTTACCACGCTTTCCGTGGTGCCAGGGACAAACGAATTCTCCATGATAGTGATATCTCCAATGCCCCAGACCGCATGCGTTTTAGCACGGCGATCAGTGAAAGAGATAAATCAGCCAAAGATCGAACATCTCCCAAATGGTGGTGGCTTCTCAACGAGGAGAGGACTTCACTTCCTCAGATATAGTATGTCTCTCAAGAGCAACGCTCTCCTTCCTCTTGTCCCCCCTCCCCCTGTCCTCCTTTCACCATTACTTTTATATTTATTTTATTTTTTATTTCTTATTTTATGTTTTATTCGTTTTGTTTTGAAGTTTTTGTTTGTTAAATTACAAAAAAAAAAAAAAAAAAAATTGTAATAATAATGTATACATATAGATGTAAACGAGGAGTCCCTCTAATATATGACTTATTTCATATATATATATATATATATATATATATATATATATATATACATATATATATATATATACATATATATATATATATATATATATATATATATATATATATATATAAGAAACAAAAAAAAAGATGTACGCCGAAAGGCATATATAAAAATCAAGTTGTAATGTGTAATTTAGAGAGCTCGCATAGAGCCAGTAAGTTAATTTAAGGACTGTGATTGTAGAAAAGGGTTTAACATTTACCCTGTTGTATTCCAGAATACTACCCTCCTTATTCGCTTTAACACTAACTCATGTCCTTTCAAACACAACCCTTAAAACTACATCCTCACATATCTAACATTCTCAGTTAATACAATTCATAAATAAACAGACACAATATTCTATATCCAGTCACTTACAGCACATTTCATAAATAAACAGTCACTATATTCTATATCCAGTCACTTACAGCACATTTCATAAATATGCCCCTTTTCATAACAAGCACATTTTTCATTTCAAAACATGGCCACTTTGATTTTCGTTCAAAGTTTATTCAAAATTCTAAGTCACAGAGACTTCTAGATTGTTTTGTTCAGTTTATACGCCACAGTCAATTAGAACAAAATGTTCTATATAAACAAGTAAATTTATATGAAAAAATTAGAAAGAAGAGAGCTCAGCTTGAGATAGCTGAGTTCAATAAAATATAAAAATAAATAAAACTTTATAAATTATTTAATAACTAAGAAACGATAATTATTTCAAATAAGAAAAGATATAATAACCTCCACGCTCTTCCCTCGAAAGAGGAAGCACGGCGTTGGAGCCGTAACAACCCCTAATATTATACATGTAAAAAGAATTAGGAAAATAAATGTGGTTTAAAAACTAAAAAAAAAAAAAAAAAAAAAAAAAGTAAACATTCGCTACGACCTCTCTATGGGATTGCTGCCAGATGAATTAATGAAAACTATAATCCTCTTCTACATGCCAGTGGTCGGGGAAAACCCGAGCGGAAATATGCTCCAAGTACGCAAATCTCAAATACCGTTTGCACAGGAATCATCGGAGAATTCATGGACCGAGATAAAAAGAAAATAAAAAAGGTTAAGATCGCCAAGAATGACCATATCGTCTAGGGAGTAGCTTAACTCGGTTGGCAATTAGAAATGAAGCGAGTCTGTTTTGAGTGGCAAGCAACAATCCACGGCATGGGGAATTGGGACTTTCTCGATGAACGTTGTCATCGCGAAAAACATTGAAGGGCGGAGGGAATAGTTCTAGACTATTAATACTAGGGCTAAGGTTGGTCTCAGTCAGAGCGTATATGTCGAAGGGGAGAGAATGTGCCTTTTCCAGAGTCGATTGTGTTTTGGAGCGGAGACCTCTAACATTCTGACAGTAGACGGTTAGGGGGATCGTATTGAGGGTATTGAGATGACGAAGGGAACGAGAGGACGACTGATTAGGGTTAAAAAGGCTTGTCATTGTTGGGATTGTACAATTTGTTGTCGATATACTGGCGAAAAGCCGAGAAATCTTTTAGCACTTTATTAGGGAGCATATTGATATTTTTATGGAAATTAACAAACAGGCTGCGAAGGCCAGGAAAGGCGGTGGGTAGACCTTCGTGCTGGATGAAACCCATTGCGCTGGTTTTTGTTTTACCTTCATAACAGACACAGTCAGATTTGTCGTGGAGGTATGAAAGATAGAGCCGGACATTCTCGTAGGTAATTTTGTTCCTAAATTTAGACAAGGTAATCGGTATTATCAAAAGAGTTAATAGGTTTTTTTTTTTTTTTTTTGTTTTTTATTAGACTTCTCTCGGAGGAGGCGAACCTATAGCGTCGAGTGGGCGCCCCGAGATGCCATCAAATAACTGTTGCAGTTCTTTTTGAACAGTTGCAAGTTGTAACGCTCCGGGAACACTCGCGTGGGAAGGGAGTTCCACAGCTTCCCCGCTCTGTAATGGAACGAGTTCTGATACAGGGATGATCGTGCCGTCGGGAGATGAAACATAAACGGGTGCGATCCGTCGGATTGTCTTGTAGAGCGCATATCAGCCGAATTGCGTGGAACAATACCAAGATTCTCCGAAGAGCAGCACCCGTGATCATCATCATCATCATCATTATCGGCACTACAACCGGGAACCGGTCTTGGCCTTATTTAGCAAGTCCTGAGGCTTGTTAAATTTTCCATAATGATTTATTTTGTCTGGGCAAGGTCATTAGTCTTGCGCCAGGGGCTCCCCGACGGGGAATCGAACCCCGGCCTCCCGGGTGACAGGCGGGTATACTAACCACTATACTATCGAGGAGCCCATGATAATATCTGTAAAAGAGACAGAGGTCGGCTACGCGCCTCCGATGTGATAGCGACTGTAGTCCCGACGTCAGCGTCAAGTGCCCGATCAGGCGTATCGCTCGTCTCTGTATGCTCTCAAGTAGGTCGAGGGTATGTTTAGGAGCCGAGCTCCAAACATGAGAGCAATATTCGAGCGCGGGTCTCCTTTGGGATTTATCATCATCACCGGCACTACAACCAGGAACCGGTCTTGGCCTTATTTAGCAAGTCCTGAGGCTTGTTAACTGGCGCAAGACTAATGACCTTGCCCAGAAAAAATAAATCATTATGGAAAATTTAACAAGCCTTAGGACTTGCTAAATAAGGCCAAGACCGGTTCCCGGTTGTAGTGCCGATGATGATGATGAGGCTTGTTAAATTTTCCATAATGATTTGGTTTTTTTTTTTCCGGGCAAGGTCATTAGTCTTGCGCCTTTGGGATTTATATAGCAGAAAAAGTTGGGCCGAAGTAAAATATTTCTTGGCTCTAAAAACATAACTCAGTTTTCCTGAGGCTGACCTGGCGATACTCGACACGTGTTTATGCCATGATACATTCCCACAGACCGTGACGCCGAGTCTCGAGGGCCCGGCCATTCATCATCAGCTGTGGAACCGATGATCCACTTTTCTTTGTGAATGTTGTATATTGTGTCTTCGCTGCATTGAAGTCGACGAGATTGGCCCTTCCCCACTGCAGGGCCTATCCTGATTTAGAGAGTCAATCTGTCTACATCTCAGCTGATGCGACGCAGACGCACCAATCGGCCGAACACTCGAAAAGGAGGCAACAAGCGTACTATCGTCCGCAAAAACACTTTGTTATCCGTTGCTGAGTGAGTTTGACAGTTGGGGGTAAGAGTGGGTCGATTAAAGGTCTGAGGGAGGGAGGAGATGGTCGGGAGCGAGATCTGGGTAAGGGAGGGATTGGTGCAAGAGACGACCTCGAGTTGGGTTCTGTGGATGAGTGGGGCGTGTCATGAGGAGGGGGGGGGGGGGGGGGGTAGTTTAGTAAGTGAGTTGCGTTTTTGTTTGTGGCGAAACAAAAATTACGACCCGGGAATTACGATAGGTGCGCTCCGCAGGGTAGCCTTCACCTTTACGCCGGGACAAATTTACTTTCATAGTGGTTCTTCGAGTTTTATTTTTGCTGGTTTCCGAAGCAAAACATTTAGTCTTATGTGAAAAATGTAGTTTTGTTTTTGTAAAATAAATGCGGAGTTTAATGTAAAAAAATGCACCCCGTCACCCTTAAAACTCCCTACACCTAAGTTATCACCTACCAAATATGCTTAAACAGCAAATCCCGCCTACTAAGGTTATTATCCCACAGTCCCATGACTCTCATGAATCCCATAATTCCCACGCAACATCAGCATATCATGAATCCCATAATTCCCATGCAACATCAGCATATAGACACTATTTCGTAACCTTATATTTAAGAACCTGATATTCAACTGGCAAAAGTAACAAATTGTAGACTCAGCGTCTATTGAACTTTCCACCCATTGTTTCAAAGCGTGAGATTCACTTTTGCAATTTAAACCAAGTTGTAAAACAGAAGTAGATTAGTACGTTGAGTTGAGTCGGTTTTTGGGTGTTCATCAAAGCGGTTTAGTTTTAATTGGAAAAAGGAAGTTATTTTAAACAAAAATTGAAATAAATAGAAAAGAAAAGTAACTTAAATGAAAATTGAAATAAAGGTAATTTAAACTAAAATTCTTTGAAAACCGGCAACCCCACTACTTTAGCTCGTGTACGTTGACGGTTCTATGTCGGAAATCTTCACTCAAGGGCCACCAAGAACTCAACAAAGTTTCGTCGCAATCGGATGAACGATGCGAGAAGGAATAATTATTCGGTATAGCGCCATCTGGTGTGCATTGTTGGTACTATGTCAGACGCCTTCACGTCAGTGCCAACAACAATTCGCCAACGCTTCATCACAATCAGATGATTTATCCGATATAGCGTGGCCTGAGGTACGTTGTTGGTACTATTTCAGTAACCCCCACGCTCGTGCCGGTAACAACTAAAAAAATAAATTGTTTAGGAATGCATACGGGACAAACAAACGAACAAACATACATTCTCTTATATACTCCGCCCCGCCCCGCGATGGAGTATATAAAAGAAAGTTCCGCGAGGATCAACGGGAATATGAGCCTGGCGGGAGGTGGTTTTAGTCGGTAAAAACCCGGCATGTCTCTGGATCGGTCAAGAGGTATATTTTGAAGATTTCCACCTTCCTACCGAAATCAAAAAAAAAAAAAATATATTATATATATATATATATATATATATATATATATATATATATATATATAAGATCATATAGAGGAGGAGATTGCGACTCCGATCATTTTCTAGTGATGGGCAAGATCAGGAATCGCCTCCCAGCAATCTCACATGGGCAGTCACGGGAGACGAGAAAAATCTTCGACATTGATAAACTAAAAGACCTACGCAAAAGGGCTGAATATCAAGACGAACTAACGAACAGATTTAGCATCCTAGAGAATGGGAGTAGTGAGGAAGAGGAAGTCAATAGTCTGGCCACTAAATGGACGTCGATGAGATACACAATCAAACAAACAGCCCAAAAGGTATTAGGATTTAAGAAAACAATTAAGTCGAAACATTGGTTTGACGATGAGTGCAGGGCGAAGATCGAAGAACGTAAACGCCTCAGAGTGATCCACTTAGAAAGATAAGATGAAGTCAACACACAAAGATACGCGACGATTCGGAAAGAGACAATGAGACTCTTCAAACGCAAAAAACGCGAATGGGAGAAGACTCGGATCGTAAAAATCCTAGAAAATGCCAGAGCAAAGAACATCAGAGATATGTATCCTGGCATAAATTCAATTATAAATGGCTACCGAGGGAGAGCCAAAATAATTCTAGACACAAACGGCTGTCTGGTCAAATAAACAAACAATATCGTGACAAGATCGAAGCAGTACTTTGAAAACCTGCTCAATGTACGCACCCATCAACCACAAATAAACGTACCAGACGTACATACAGCCGAGCCTCAGATCCCTGAGCCATCTTTCAACGAAGTTGTAGACGCAATAAATTGATTGAAAAACAACAAAGCTCCTAGAGTCTACTGCATACCGGCAGAGCTTGTGAAGCATGGAGGAGAGGCAACCGCTCGAAAGATCCACCAGCTCATCAAAACAATATGGGATAAAGAAGAATGGAAAACCTCAATAGTCGTCACATTTTCAAAAAACAGCGACAGATCTGACTGCGAAAACTACAGAGGAATATCATTGCTCCCAACCACATACAAAATATTAACAAATGTCATACTGGCGAGAATCACACCGTACGCACAAGAAATACTGGGAGAAAGCCAATGCGGATTCCGTAGGAACCGGTCAACAAGCGACCAAATGTTCACAGCAAGGTAATTGCTAGAAAAGAAGTGGGAATATGGAGAGACGGTCCATCAACTGTTCATTGACTTCAAAAAAGCCTACGACTCAGCAGGACAAAGACTCTACCATATTGTAGTGGAGCTGGGAATCCGGAAAAAATATGCCGCCCTCATTCAAATTTGCATGAACGAAAACAAAGGGCGAGTTACAATAGAAAACCACTTCTCAGAACCAGTTGAAATCCGGGACGGACTAAAACAAGGAGACGGTCTATCGCCGTGTCTTTTTAACCTTGTGCTCGAGTATGTCATGGCCGGATCATCCCTGAACGGGGTCACACAAGTGCTCGCATATGCGGATGACATCGCCGTTCTGGGCGATAATCTAGAAACTGTAAGTAAAAACAGTGAAATCATCATGCACGCGGCAGAAGAGGTGGACCTAGAAATAAATGAAGACAAAACAAAATACATGATTACGGCGAGAGCAGGTGGATCCCAGGGAACACATATAAATGTCAGAGGCAAGATATTTGAAAAAGTTAAAGAATTTAAATATGTGGGGCGATAGTGACGGCCAATAACGAAATGTCGAAGGAGGTTGACAAAAGACTGCATTCCGCCAACGGCTGAAATCCAAACTGCTATCACGTAACATAAAGCTTCGTGTCTATAGAACCATAATCATGCCGATTGTTCTATAGTGATGCGAACCATGGGCTCTCACAAAACGGGAAGAAAACAAATTCCGCGTATTCGAGAATAAAGTTTTAAGGGGTATCTTTGGATATAACGAGGAGGCGGAACAATGGAGGAAACTGCACAACGACGAATTGGAAGAGCTATACCGCAAACCTACAATAGTGAGAGTAATCAAGTCGCGAAGATTAAGATGGGCCGGACACGTAGCGCGAATAGGACCGTGCGTAGAATTCTTGACGGTAGACCAACGGGGGAGAGACCGACAGGGCGGCGGCGACGTAGATGGGAGGGAAATGTTATGTTGGATCTTGAGGAGATCGGATCAGATGGTCAAGCGCGGAAGAAGAGTGCACAGGACAGGGAACAATGGCGGAGTCGAGTCGGTGAGGCCATGAACTTTCGGGTTCCTACAGGCCAATAAATAATATAATAGTAATAATAATAATAATAATAATAATAATAATAATAATAATTATTATTATTATTATTATTATTATTATTATTATATATATAACATATATATATATATATATATATATATATATATATATATATATATATATATATATATATATATATATATATATACATATATTATAAGTAAATTTAAAGCGAATCATATCACTATAATAGAAAACGAAAAACGTACGTTCTAAATCCCGGATGCTTTTTTCTAGCGAATGTACAAAATGGCCCAAATTAGGTGAGCGTTCGCTTAACTTGGGCCACCCTGTATATGCAGACATCGAATGAATTATACAATAGTCTGTGGTCTCTCATATATTCTCTGAATAATGGACGAACAGATTTAGAGGTTGCCATAATAGCATAGGAATTGCCTACATCGTTGATGCAGATTACATCATGGACAAAATAGTCTTCCTTATTGCAAGCATGCAACTATCGATTTTTAAAGATAGCCCACGGAAATAGTGATTTCATTATTATTGCTCACGTGATGTGCAAAATCAACCAAATCGCTAACATGATCGAAATCTTTTAAAGCAACTAAAAACGATTTTAAAGCAACTTAAAAAGGGTCACTGTATAAGTGCTAGCTACTTGGCTTCTGCTGATAGAGTATAATGACGAAATACTTGGATTTTTTATAACAAGACCGGCCTTCCGAAATTAATTCTAAGTTTAAAGAACAAATTATAGCGCTCTGCTGACTCACTCCACTTGATGAAGTAATTAGTTCAAGTTGATAAAGAATGTTTTCGAGTCCTTGTGAAAGATCACAGTTCACCCTGTAAAGCAATTCACATATTTTTCATAAAAGTTTTGTTCATATTTCATCGGTCTAAGAATTTTACGAGGAACAAATTTGTCAACGATTGTAATGTATTCGTGGTATCAAATCAAAGATATCACGCCCAACTTAAGTGGATTGCAATTCACCAAGTTATAGGTAAAGTTATTATAGCCTTATCTATGAAATTTCTTTTAAAATTCCCATTGAACACAATCCTTAAGTGAGCTTAACTACAATTGGTGATATAACAAGGTGAATCGATTTTATTTTTAAATCCTTTTATTGGCTTTTCAAATTCGTTCAAACTTTTCTAAAGAACACGATAAATTGCAACACATTCGGTTTAACGTCCCTATCTGAGACAATTGACTAATTTGTAAATCAATGCAATTGCTTATGTCAAAACTAATAGAGTTCTCGAACTTACATCACGAAATTGGACGCACCCGGCTTCCCCTAGTTCGGACACTGAGGGATATGCAGCTTCCGGTTGAATGAATAACTGGCACAGAGCCATCTTTTCACTGCGAAACATGTCGCCCATGATGGTATTGTCTTTCTCTTGTAACCTTTTATAAAGAGGTGATATTTGGAATATAAGTTGTGATCGTTTAGTTTGACGTCCGCACAAGGAACAGGATTCAAAAGTACTAATGCCGATGCAAACGTTTGTAGGAGACTTTAGGTTGAAACTGACTGCGTAATGGTAATTCTATGGATCTACTTAGAGCTTCGATTGCTTAGGAACAGCTGAACAATATCAGGTAATTCGTTATCTTATCTGAAGTTGTTTGTTGGTTGACGTGTTCGACGCTTTACCTGCAGCATGGGTAGATTGGTTTTTAATTGGATTGTGCATGGTCTCTTGCAGATAAGTGTACGTGATTTTGGATTCTAGAGTTTTTATGACGGCACTGGAAAGAGTGCAAGACTACGAATACTAAATACAGCAAATACGTAAATGTGAAATTTCCAAGGTTGGAATTTTCTAAAAATACTTGAAAACAATCCCCGAGCAAATTTGAATTGATCTTGTTGGGTTAATACGTGCAAAGATTGGAGTGTTTACCTTGGCTGATTTCTTGTTATAATACTTGTAGTTTAGTTTGGAGTTTTTTGCGTCGCTGATTTGGAGGTAGATCGTTTAAGTCTTTCTTCATGCCGTTTTTTTTTTTACTTAAGACTAAATGTTAAATTCTATTTTATATGTATCATTCTTACATTAACTTATCGGTTCTTCCGAAGCACTCTAAATTATACAGTAACTACTTTTGTTTCTTATGCATTTCGGCGTACAATTACTTTTTGTAAGCTACGGTAAGAGCTGCTTTTTTTAACCGTTAATTTATTTACTTAAATACTATTACATTTTTGTTTCTTAGTCTAAATAAACGTAAAACTATAATCTTTTGTTGTTGTTGTTTTAATGTAAAAGGCCGTTGCGGCACGCAATACTTATCATATTTGGTTTTTTGTTTGTTTTTTAATTATCATTACAAATCGTTTATACAATGTACTGCATCATGGTGTTATTCTCTTTTTAAAAATATTATTTAAGGAAAAACTAACAAAAACCTACTTAATTGTCGTATATATATTTTTTGATTTATAATAAAACTACTTAAACCTAGTAGAACTTATATCTAACAAAGACTAAATTAAATCTAAATAAGCCTAGTTTAAGTCTACCTAAGACTAATTAAGACTGGATCAGGTCCTGTCACACGTCCTCCGCCCCACCGATACCCAATCCTTTGACTGCCAAACGGCTGAATGGGTTTGTGGGGGTTCTTTTAAGCTTGCCCGAAGAACCCCCCATTCTTACAACCCAACTTCCATTGTTTCCCGCCAATGGAATTGCATTGGCACCTGAAAACATTTCCTTTTCCAAGGACATTAATGCATACAACGCATTACCTAGAATTCCTAAAAAGAATTTCACCAACAAGGGCATTTTTCCATGCATCATCGCATCGGCAAAATTTTCCCAACAAAGAATTCTTAACACTCATAATTCAATGCATAAAATTTACTTTCCTAAAAGAATTCTTTATCGAACAAACATCATATCCCTGAAAGAAAACATATCGGTTACAGTACCATGTAACCATCATAACCAGGGATAGTGATCAATGCGTCGCCTATTCCCAGCCTCACCATGTGTACAATAAATTTCGCTACATACACATTGGCTGGCGACCTTTTCACCCAACGACAAAGCAACTCCTAGCAGCTTATTGATGCAGCTGCACACAATTAGCGCAATAGACGCTAAAACCAAATTCTTTAGCACGCATCATGTGCAAACAAAAGAACACTGTTCTTCCGCAGGCATTCTGGCGATACGATAAACAACCCAAATTGTTTGAGATGTCCCAAATGCATTTCCCATTTAATGAGTTGCAGCTTATTTATTTAGCTGACCCTAATTACAGACCGATGCCTTAGGTCGCTTCTCCCTTTGTTCTTTTTTCCTCGTTGTAGGTTTCGTTTATCCTTTGCTGGAATGCATCGATATACACGGTGATGTGTACGATCACACATACACACCGCTGCATAAAGAGATCGCCGTCCATTGGTTACACCCCGTAAGGAAAGATCGCATTTCCTTGCCGGCCACAACCTTAAGAAAAAAATTTCTCTTTCTCCTCCGTATCACACCCTTAACTGAGGATTGAATTCAAGTAAGCGTTCTATCCTCGGAGATTCGTTTACCATCGCTCGACCGAGCCGGTCGGTCCGTCTCCCGCTCTTCGTCGCGCGCCGAGGATGCGTACATCCCTTAGTCAAAGTGTAATTCCGAACGGTGATCCGAGTTAAGTCAAAACTTGCATCGTTAAGTGTTGTCGTTCCCATTAAGCTAAGTTTTTCAAGTTAGCAATCCGGATATATTATCTTTCGAGCTTAAATTATACAAGTGCACGGCAATTTAGTGAAGTGGCAACAATACACTAATCTACGTTAAAATAATGAAAGTTTAAATCATTTTACATAAATCGCAAACACTAAGTGCCCGTGCATCATTAATTTTGTACTCTCAAATAAATTTAAATAAAAACCAGTTTGAACTATTAAGCCTTGTGTGTTTTAGTGCTTGTGGACGTCCTTGGTCGAGATTCACCATGTTTTTCTAGTGAACGGTAGCCTATCGTTGTTCGAACAGCGGAGTGGTGTGGAGTTTCTTTTTGTACTTTTATCCTGTTGTTGTGTCCGGAACTATTTACAGCGGAATAATGATGGGTGGAGAAGGGAACCCGGTGCAGTACGCCTGCACACCAGTTTCTTTGTGTACTTTTATCCTGTTGTTGTGTCCGGAACTATTTACAGCGGAATAATGATGGGTGGAGAAGGGAACCCGGTGCAGTTCGCCTGCACACCATACCCCCCACAGGTTTGCATATAGCAGGACCCGCTCCTGACCGTTTATCAGCCAGTCTCAGCCCTGTCGAACCACCAGTATTTTTTTCTTTTGAGTCTTTCGAAATTAGTTTTGTCTTTTCGGGTATGCTCACCCAGTATCTTAGGGTGGTATTTCCATCTCCTATGCTTGTTAGCACATACTTAATTATTTTATCAGTTGTTCGTCTAGAACAACAACAACATGATATATAATTGGTACGTTTGTGGGATCTGATAGGTAGCTATGAGCTTCCAATATAAAAATGCTTCAGGTGGTATGTATCCACTTTCCAATGTATTTCTGAAATACTCAGGGTTAAAATAGAACAATCCTGAGATTAGTTCATTGTCTTTCACATTTGCTAACCGGGCGAAATGATTTCTCACAAAGGTCAGAATTGTATTATCAACAGTCACAAATCAGTCGTCAGCGAAATAGAACGTGCGATCTTGCCTCTTGGGTGTGCATGTGTATAAATAGTGTCGGATATTTCAACATATTGTTAAACTCGAGATTACAGTATAGATAAAATCGAATACGCGAAAAATCCAGTTCGTTTTGTGTTCTCTTCTTAAACCGATCTGGAAGATAGTTTCGCGAAACAAGAGTTTATCAAACTGTTGTAATTTATCTTGAGTGACATAATAAAGTGCTGCTGCTTCACAGTAATAAAAATAGTCAAAACAAAATTAATAGAACGAAAGTAATCAAAGTAATCGAAAATTAATCAAAACAACAAACAAACAAAACGAAGAATAAAGGTGAAAATCCAACATTCAACACAGTGCATTAAATTAAATAAAAGTAAAACTGCATAAAAAATCACTTCAGTGAGATGCGATAAAGAAATTAACAATAATTTAAAATATATCACCTCAGCCGCAAGCGTGAAAAACCAAATAAAGAATATATACTGTTGTATTCCAGAATACTACCCTTTATTAAAATTAACACTGAATCTCCTTACACATCCTTAAAAACTTCCCTTAACATATATTACATTCTCACTTAATACATACCATTCATAAACATTCACAATATTGCCAGTTACAGCACATTTAATAACCTGCTCCTTTTTATTCATTCAAAACATAGTAACTTTGATTTTCATTCAAATTTTATTCAATTTAATAGTCACAGAGCCTTTGATAAATTTTGTGTTTTGTTCGTGTTATAATTTCCAGTAAATTAGAACACAATGTTCTATAAGTAGAGAAAAAATTCATTTGTAAAATCAGTTTGAGTTTGTAGTTGAGTTCAGTTAGTTGGTTGCCAATCAAAGAGTTGGGGAAGTTGAGAAGTAGTTTGAGTTTTGTTATTTAAAAAAAAGGAGAAGCTGTAATAAAAATAAACGAAGTAACACACAATAAAAGAAAAGAAACATTTTTCAATTCAAAACCGGACAACTTTATATCAAGAATTGAAATAAAACAAAACGCGAATTGATGAAAGAAGATTTAATAAAGGAATAATAAAAGGTCCCCGCTCTTCCCTCATTCCGAGGAAGCACGGCGCCGGACGTCAACAATACACACCGTTAAGCAATCGGTTTTTAAACCACCATTTAGCGCGAGTGTAAGGTCAATGGCTCTTAATCGGCACTAGGCGAGTTCGAGTGCAGCTCACGGAGAACATGAGCTGCGTCGAGCTTCGCGCAGGCGACTGGTCGCCTTTGGTTTTTTAAAATGAAAACAAAACGGAAATTACCGGCATGATCATGGGCGAAGATAAAAACGCGACAACACATAAAAGGAAAGGTGCTCCGAAAAATTCCATTGTGACGCGAAGTAATGCCACGGAACTAACGATGGAGGAAAAACAGCAAATGGATGAGGATAGTGAGCTCCCCTCCCCCTCCAACTTTAACATGTATGGGGCAAACAACTCATTCGCTTCTCTTGCATCTTCAGAGTCTGAGGACGAAGAAGAGGAGATCAGTGAATTGGAGGCGAAACTTGCGGTGGCAAGAGCCCGACTAGAAGAGAGACACCGGAAGAAAAATATAGCGGCGCTCGAACAGGAAAAAACCACCCAACAACAACAAAAGCCGAAGCCAAAACATCGTACTGAAGAACCTGCCCCTAATGGCAATAGATATACACGGTCTTGTTTAACAACGCGTTGAATAATGCATATTATCTTGCGAATTAAGTAGTCCGATAGTAATTAAAAAAATTAATTAAAAAAATATCTTTATTCATTGTTAAAAGTTAGGACTACTTATTTTTAATAGTAATGTTGCGGCTATGCCGATGGGTGTTTCCAAAAAGAATGTCCGTCTTCGTGTAGATTGCTCATATTTATCCAGTTGCTGGGTCACAGATGAGCGTCCCGTGTTGACCCATGGGAATGATGCCGTGTGCGAAGATAATTGTCTTATGTCATTGTTGATCTAAGATCCTTTTAGAGCGTCTATGCGATGTCTGGGTCATAGATAAGTGTTCGGCGTTGACTCATGAGGATGGTGCCGTGTGCGAAGATAAGTGTTGACCCATGATGATTGTTTGATGTTTGGATCATGGCGTCGTGTGTATTGTGGTAATGCGGCTATCCTTAACTAGCGCGAGTGCTGTAAAGACTCCAAAATAAAGTGTATTAAACTTCAAAAAAGAATCAGTCTGTTTTTTTCTACGGCTACGGTTATGAGAGTTTCTTGGTGACTGCGTTAGTTTCGCGCACTTCGAACTGATAGTTTAACTGTTTAAATGTCGATATACAACAGAATTAATACTGACCACGTCGAGGGACTTACAAGGCTCGGATGACTCCAGGCCCAACCTGAATTCAAAGGGCCAGGCCTCAACATACAACAAGCATCCATTCAGGATCCATCGTTCGCTTCTCTTCCTCGTTGATCGAGAAGGGCGGAAGCGAACCGCACTACACTGCGTTCGGCCGAGTTTGACAATTCTCGGCAGTCCGCGGAACTCGCATACATGGGATGGCATCATAATCATTCCTTCGAAAGACTTTAATTATTTGTGGGAAGATATTCGGTCCACTAGCTTTAATGGCTGTAATTCTGTTGTTCCAGTATTCATTAATTACTGATCTATAGTTATCACGTATCAGTTTTTGAAGATTTTTAATTAGTGACTTAATTGTTGTTATTTCCTGGCTATTTGAATCTGTAGAACAGTTTCGAGTTAGAGAGTAGAATACTCTTTTGCCTATACAGCTCGTCGATCGTTGCGTTTCTGTATCGGTTGATATGGCTCTCCATGTGAGACACTTTTGGGATAGAACGATTCATTGTATTAGTAACAATGTTGTTCATCGTCGAAAGATAATGATCAATTTCGTCATTATGAAGATTTCTCTCAGTTGGTGGATCTATGCCATTGGAGCGTAATTCTTTTTTTATTATCCGATCAAAGCACGACCAGTGTGCTTTTCCGAAATTAATAGAATGTATCTGTTTGTACTGCTCAAGTAGTGAGTGTTCGTTTGGGACATGTATTACAGCACCAAGTCCATAATGATCGCTATCGTACTCGATTGTATGAAGACAATCTCGAGTAGTTAGATCCGTATCTAATAATTGAATTCGCTCGTCCAGCAACAGTAAATCCAAGAAGGAATTTCCTCTTGGATATGACGGCGTACTTGTAGCGTACAATTCTAGTTTATGTTCGATAGCGTTTGTTTGCCACCAGTCGAACAACACATTGTCTCTTGTGTTTGTGATAAGGTTACCCCAAGCACTGTGCTTGGAATTGAGATCTGCCACTGTTGCGGATTCACTGGATGCAACCAGCGAATTCGCAATGGAAGGCAGCCATTCCCAATAACAACTGTCAGCAAACAGCTGGCATGTATATTTAAATTGGCTGCTGTCATTGTTGACAGCATGCTTCTTCGTTAACTGCTCTGCCCAGTCAGATGTCCCCTAAATAATCGTTGTAAATCCGATTAATAAAGATAAATAAAAACATAAAATAATCAGAAACCTATCAGCCACGAGTTCTTTTATCAAGAGGGACGACTATTTCAGGAATTGCTGCTCAACTTTAGGTACTCTTTCCCTTTAGTAACATTTATAGTTATTGTTTCAGCCAAAGACAACGACCAACATCCTTCGGCCAACATCATTGCACGCCAGGAGACAACACTGTTCCTGGCATCATCCCCACGGCTCACCAAACTACATTGTTGGTGGAAGTTGCGTACAACGCCTGTTGTTCGCAAACAGTTTTTGATTCCCCGACGACATTCCTCGGTCGGCGAAATCCAAATACGTGTCGCCCCTGCCCAACACAAGTACACGTCAGGAAACCTCCCTGGTCCTGACGCCAGGCCCACACCGAGACAAGACTCATTTGTAGTGGAAGGTGTGTTCAACGCTTGTTGGACACACAGCCACCATAAAGAAATAATTATTTTCCGAATCTAACTTGTGACTTCTAAAAAGGGTATCAAGTTCATTGATAAACTGTATACACTGTGGAGCTTCGGGAGCATAAGCAGAGATCACATATAGATGCTTTTGACTTTTCAAAGGAATATTTATAACGCAGGCTTCTAGCCCCTGGACCTTGTATACATCTCTACTGTAAACGACTTTGTGTTGTAGACTATTTTTAACTAAGACAGCGACCCCGCCCTTCTGAGTGGAATTTGGTCGATCTCGTCTAATTCTTATTTTTATTGGTTGTAAGGTGTTTAGCCTTTAAATTTAGGTCTGTATTTTGCCTTCTCCGAAGCACCATTTGATTTACGCCCATACTTTTGTTTTATTGTTTTTTTTTTTATTCCGCGAGTGACAGATAGAAAATCACGTTCAAGAGTTTATTTATTATACTGTGCACATACACAAACAGGAACACTTCGTGTGTCGCGTATCGGCACTAATTGTTTTTTAATTATTTTTGTTGCAGAGAAGTCCCAAGCGAACCCGTACTCATTTAAAATGTGCAACGCGATTTAATGTACAAATAATAATTTAATAATAATTTTACATGCACTTCACTTTTTAGGCCGTTCCGTTGAACGCTTTATCAACTATCATTTGTCGATTGCCGACACGTCTACACCGGATGGTGGCCAATTTGGTACTGTGACACGGAACGCTCTACCAACTCAAGTGTGCTCTCTCTATAAACATCCAAAACCAATGTGCTTCGATACCTTATTCCCCAATTTCCCCCTACCCCCCCATTAACTCTAAATTGGTGTTTAAGGGCATCAATTATTTCCTTGTGTGCGCACATATTCTAAACAAATGACAGTGGCATCAATTTATTTATGTAGACGAACAAAATTGAATAAAAAATGTATAAAACTTATTAAGAAAAAAGTCAGTCTTTGAACTTATGCCTCACACACCGAGGAACCGGGAAGAGGTAGAGCAGCATATTAAATGCGACAAAACCAATCGCGAAGGCGCACGCCGCCGCAACATCAATTGTTTCCTGGCATATAAATAAGAGGTTGTTACGTATTCTATCGACATATATAGTGTTGTTCTTCTACTTACATCTGGATCTGCCTGTCCTATGCGCTCGTGTAAGAAGTCAGCAGGCTTAGGACAAATAGTAGAAGCTGTCGGAGTGCAATTGAGCCGATGTGACTGGAAAGCCACAGTATGAAGCAGCGATGACACATAGCGCGTATGAGTTCCCTTAGCATTGTCTTGTAACCATGGTTGAAGTCCTTTATATGATCTAGGAGTATATAGTATTAACTTACGACATTTTCGTCTTAATCAAAGTGTTTTTCTTACCTCACTGTGCCACTGGCCAAAGCCAAACTAACACACAACAAGTACGTGACGGTTACGGCCACGTTGAAGGGAACTTTAACAACAAGCAAGAATGATATACACATCTGTTCAGCCAAGATATAACTAGACCATAGCGCGACCAATAAATAGGCAAAAACCGTTCCACTAAATGTAGTCGGATCAAGGAACAGCCTACAGATTGAAATATTTATTCAAAAAGTTTTTGTTTGAAAGGTATAATAAAATGAGAAAGGTTAGGGATTGGTTATGGGTAAGGAAGAGACGAGGGTAGGCTAGTAATACAAAGGGATAGTGAAAAAGTAAGCTATTGGCAGGGTAGAAGCACCGAATGACCAGAATAGAAGCAGGACTACAAAGGAGTAGTTGGGTCGGCGAAGAGGGTTAAGGTGTGGATTATAAAATAGAAATGAGTAATGACCGGGTAAGGAGTAGGATACAGAAAAGGAAAGACAAGGGTAGAGAAGGGATTTTTAAGGCATAAAATATTACGGATAAAGAACACAGCTAGCAAGGATCGATGAGATTATTGAAAACGGAATTGAGACGGAATTATATGCGATCAGTAATGTCGCCCCTGAGTAGAGGCCTTCGGGATAATCCTGAGCAAAGCGTTTTCTCCAGATTGGAACTATAAATATGAATAAAACCAAAACTTACATCATAAATTGATAATGCGACAAAGATCACTTTGACTTACATAAACTTATGGTCACGAGAATTCCACATCCGTATGCCAAACCAATGACATGTAGAATCATTCCATTTTTGCTGAAGAAGCCATACGAGTCGTCCTGCAATTTGTTTAAAAATAATATTTATTATACAAGAAATACCATCACTTTTCACACAATAAATCCACTAATGATAAAAATTCATTCGAGAGTACTGATGTCTGAGGTAAGCGATTAGGGCAAATTTTCGCTTGTATAAATCGAACAATTGAGAGGACTTCAAGAAGGCAGGGAATAACTGCAATGCACAGAATCCACATGCAGAGTTCTTGCACGACCACAAAGTGAGTCAGCACATTCTACACTGTCGGACAAGTAGAGACATTTATTAGACATTTTTGAGCCTTTATGAAGAACATTAAAACTCTCTTTTCTTATCTATTCTTTAGCTGACCGATCAGCCATCAACGCAATAGAGTACGCGAACCTACTTGCTGCACATTTCGCAGTCAATTATATGCGTCCTGATTTCATATATGGCGCAAGGCTAATAACCTTGCCCTGAAAAACAAATTATTATGGACAATTTAACAAGTCTCAGATATGGACCAGATACCGGTGAAGAGATTTGCTACATAAGGCCAAGACCGGATCCCAGTTGTAGGGCCGATGATGATGATTTCATATATGTTAATCTCTGTCTTAATTTAAGCATGAGCAGCACATAATGAGTCAAATTCGCTTCCCAATTATTACCCCAGCACTTAAAGAGACATTTGAAGAGTTGTGCTTCTCCACTCACTAAACTGCTGTGAAAATTCTGGCGCCAACAGACATTAAGTCAAAACATACTACACTGTCAGACAAGTGTTAAAAATGTCTGAGCATTCTGTGTCTCATTCGACTGTTCAGTTCCCAAATATACATCCCTCAATGTGTCCCGAAACTAACGCAAAGATGGCGCCTTTCAAAAAAAAATCTGCATAATTTTTAGCAGGTACCAACCTTCAATTATAATTTTTCAGATTTCATGACAATCGAACCACAACGTATATTGTGTGAAGAACAATCTATCTTTGGATGTAATATAACCCTTAGTTGCAGTGATGATTTAATCATCAGAGCAGAATCAATTTCTCTGAAGCATCTCTTGAGGTCTGTACATAGCCAGAAACCACTAGGGGGCCAATTTGGAGAATATGGTGGATTTAGAAGTGTTTCGAAGCCCAATTCGTGGAGTTAGTTTTCAACGACTTATCCATCGTGATCAGAGTGGTGAAGTGGCTTAAACGGTGGTAAAACCAGGGCTAACAGCCGAAGAGACGGGACTGCGAAGGAATCATCTACTATGAGTTACTTCCATATGGCTAAGCACTAAATTCAGACCACTACTATCAACAATTAGACCATTTAAAGCGAGCGACTGATGAGAAGCGGTGAGAATTGATCATCTGGTGAGATGCGGTGTTCCACCAGGGTAACACCAGGTCGCACATGTCTATATTGAATCGACAGAAATTCTGGGAGCTTGGTTGGGTAGTTTTGATACGTCAGCTTTATAGACCGGGGCTAGCACCATCCCAAACGGGCCGAAAGTCGAATTGTCACTAGCGCCAACTCCTAAAAAGCGGGCGTAGAAAAATGTATTAAGAACGGCATTCGTGAACTTAGGGTAGACCGAGGAACGCAATTCAGAGCCTCAAATTATTGAAAAGACATAACAGAATGCATAAATCCCTTATCATAAAATATAGATCTCTATTGATATTTCACTTCTCTCCCCTCCGTTCATCGGCTTCGACCAACTTGAACCGTTGAAGAATGGAGTGAGAGGATCCCTAAATTAAACGGAAACAACTTTTCTGCCTACACTATCACCGGCGTCACCACAAACGCGGATGCTTCCTAGGAAACCAACATCTTCCTAACGAATAACGCAATCAACATCATTAATGTCAACAAGATTTCAAACCAGGCCTCCAACACATTTCGTTTTTACATCCCCTCTTCTTATATACTTCAAACTTAAGAAAACATTTTGTAAATTTGATGTGAATAACAACTTGCCATACTACGTATACGTATATGAATATGAATAAATAATAAATAAATAAATGAATACATTTTTTGTTTTTTTTTAGAACGAAAATACATATCTAGCTCATAAATATATCTAAGTCAGTTAACTTGTAAATAAAACCAAGTGGTCGCAAATGAATCTCTCTTATTATTATATTCACCCGACAGGTGACGCACTTAAAGTGGAAAATTTTTCATTTTCAAAAACGATCAACGCTTCCCTAGTTCATGAAAATAGCCCTACTGGGAAATGTCCCTACCCCCCTTACTGTAACTCAACAATATCTCCACCCAAAACTTGTAATCGACATAGCCTTTTACCACGTCGCAGCTAATGCTTACCCCCATTCCCAATTGCACGCATCGTACTACCCGCCCCAAACCCATACTACCCCCATCCCGACCTAATCAACACGATTCTGATACACCTAATGAACGTAAAACCAATCTCTCGTATAAAGAGGTCTTCCTTCAAACTTCCTCCTAACAGACTTTCTTTTAATCTTACCCCATCATTCTTAACGTCTCAAAACCCCTAAGCTATACTCCCTCTGCTCACTTCACCCAACCCCTCGCCCTATTAACACCAAACAAATATCCCAAGTTCATCAGAGCGTATTCTACTAATCAATCACACCAGAGATTTTTCCACCCAGTTATTTACTGTCCCAAATAATTCCAGTCACTCATCGCATCCCCACGGAATCCCTAACCGCCTGCCCTCATTATCCACCCATTATCCACCCATTTTCGACCCCGTCTTTCGACCTTCAGTAGAAATCACACAGCTTACCTTCATATCATCTGATTGCTGCTACGCACTGCCCAAACTTAGAGACAGAAAGACATATCAAAATATTCATCCCTTACTAGCATGTCGCTACGACAAATCACGTTCTGTCCGCTACGAAGGGAAAACTAAAACCAGTGTCAAGCTTTCTATTCAACAGGGAAGTTTATCCACCGAGGTTCCCAGTCTCCTATTCCTAAAATTTCACGTAATTTTCAATTTATCACCTCATAAAGTGTCGAGTGTCCTTACTGCTTTCGACTAGTTTGATCACTCCAAAAGGTTGTCAAACCTTCCACGTAGTAAGACCGACAAGTTTTTTCATTCCTCGCCTCATACCTCCCCTATCGTATGCCAATCCGATCGTATAACTCCCCTTACCCTCTACTATTAGAAAGTAAGAGGTATTCGCTCAAAGATCCAATCCATTCTGAAAATCTCCCACATCCTATCTGCTGACATTTTCGCTTTAAGCGAAAAGAACTTAATGCCCAGCATTCTTAACCTCGAACTGTTTCTTCCCTTGTTCACCATCTTCCGAGGGGACTTCCTCAATCACGCCACTGACTTTTCCACCAGCCGAGGAGTGCTCACCAGTGTCCATAACACCCTCGATTCGTCATTAGATTTCTCTATCCCCTCCAAGCTCAACTTTGTGACAGTCAAAATTACTCTTCTTGGCAAATCAATCTTTGTCATGTGCTTCTATATTTTACTATCCCAGCCCATAGATGTTTACCGACCACACAATCGAGCTCAGTAATTGCGAGGACGACATCATCGTTTTTGGAGATTTGGTGTTCCACAGATCAATTGGGGTTTATTTGACGATCAATCACACTTCACCTCCCACCCCGGCTCGGCCAAGGAATGTCTCTTCATTGATCGACAAGATGATTCTTGCCTCTGCCAAGTCAGTAAAGTTCGAAGTCTCTTGGGTAGCCAGCTAGACCTCATGTTTACAACAGACCCTATCAATACATCAGTCTCACCCAGCCCCTTCGCTCTTACATTTATACACTACCATCACCACCCCCCTCTTCTCGTGACCTTCTTTCGAGTCCAGTCGCCATCGTCGTAACCAAATAGACCACTTCCTCATAGATAAAAGACATCACTCGAATATCCTTGACGTAAGATCATATAGAGGAACAGATTGCGACTCCGATCATCTTCTAGTGATGGGCAAAATCAGGAGTCGGCTCGCAGCAAGCCCACATGGGCAGTCACGGGAGACGAGCAAAAAGTTCGACATTGATAAACTCAAAGACCTACGCAAAAGGGCTGAATATCAAGACGAACTAACGAATAGATTTAGCATCCTAGAGAATGGGAGTAGTGAGGAAGAGGAAGCCAACTGTGTGGACACTAAATGGGCATCGATCAGAGACACAATCAAACAAACAGCCCAAAAGGTATTAGGATTTAAGAAAACAATTAAGTCCAAACCATGGCTTCACGATGAGTGCAGGGCGAAGATCAAAGAACGTAAACGTCTCAGAGTGATCCACTTAGAAAGATATGATGAAGTCAACGCAGAAAGATACGCGACGATTCGGAAAGGGACAATGAGACTTTTCAAACCCAAAAAACGCGAATGGGAGAAGACTAGGATCGAAAAAATCATAGAAAATGCCAGCACAAACAACATCAGAGGTATGTATGACGCCATAAATTGAATTAGAAAAGGGTACCGAGGGAGAGCCAACTTAATTCGAGACACAAACGGCTGTCTGGTCATAGAAACAAACAATATCGTGAAAAGATGGAAGCAGTACTTTGAAAACCTGCTCAATGTGCGCACCCATCAACCACAAATAAACGCATCAGATGGTACATACAGCTGAGCATCAGATCCCAGAGCCCTCTTTCAACGAAGTTGTGGACGCAATAAATCGATTGAAAAACAACAAGGCTCCTGGAGTCGACTGCATACCGGCAGAGCTTATGAAGAATGGAGGAGAAGCAACCGTTCGAAAGATCCACCAACTCATCAACACAATATGGGATAAGGAAGTCACTCCGCAAGAACGGAAAACCTCAATAGTCGTCCCCATTTTCAGAAAAGGCGACAGATCTGACTGCAAAAACTACAGAGGAATATCATTGCTCCCAACCACATACAAAATATTAACAAATGTCATACTGGCGAGAATCACACCGTACGCAGAAGAATTACTGGGAGACTACCAATGCGGATTCCGTAGGAACCGGTCAACAAGCGACCAAATGTTCACAATAAGGCAACTGCTGGAAAAGAAGTGGGAATACGGAGAGACGGTTCACCAACTGTTCATTGACTTCAAAAAAGCCTACGACTCAATCGCAAGGCAAAGACTCTACCATATTGTAGTTGAGCTGGGAATACCAAAAAAATATGCCGCCCTCATTGAAATCTGCATGAACGAAAACAAAGGGCGAGTTACAATAGAAAACCACTTCTCAGAACCAGTTGAAATCCGGGACGGACTAAAGCAGGGAGATGGTCTATCGCCGTGTCTTTTTAACCTTGTGCTCGAGTATGTCATGGCCGGATCATCCCTGAACGGGGTCACATAAGTGCTCGCATATGCGGATGACATCGCCGTTCTGGGCGATAATCTAGAAACTGTAAGTAAAAACAGTGACATCATCATGCAAGCGGCAGAAGAGGTGAGACAGAAACAAATGAAGACAAAACAAAATACATGATTACGGCGAGAGCAGGTGAGCTCCAGGCAACACATATAAACGTCAGAGGCAAGATATTTGAAAAAGTTAAAGAATTTAAATATGTGGGAACGATACTGACGGCCAGTAACTAAATGTCGAAGGAAATTATCAAAAGACTACACTCCGGCAAGGCTAGTTGGCACGTAATATAAAGCTTCGGGTGTATAGAACCATAATCATACCGATTGTTCTATATGGATGCGAAACATGGAGTCTCACGAAACGGGAAGGAAACATATTCCGCGTATTCGAGAATAAAATTTTAAGGGGTATCTTTAGCGGCAAATATGACGAGGTGGCAAGACCATGGAGGAAACTCCACAACCAATTGGAATTGGAAGAGCTATACCGCAAACCTACAATAGTGAGAGAGTAATCAATTCGCGATGCTTAAGATGGGCCGGACATGTAGCGCGAATGGGCAACGATAGGACCGTGCGTAGAATTCTTGACGGAATACCAACGGGAGAGAGACCGACAGGACGGCGGCGACGGGGATGGGAGGACAATGTTAGGTTGGACCTTGAGGAGATCGGATCAGATGGTCAACCGTGGAAGGAGAGTGCACAGGACAGGGAACGATGGCGGAGTCGAGTCGGTGAGGTCATGAACTGCCTGGTTCCTACAGGCCAATAAAAAGTAATAATAATAATATTAACAACATTCAATCGAGTTTTCGAACAGTACATGCAACTCGATGGAGGACATTTCGACACTCAACGGTCACCGAGGTCACCAGTCTTGACTCCAATTGATTTTCCAGGTTTGATGTTACGTTGGTTATACTGCGCGCCGCATAGCGCTTAATATTCAAGGTTGCCTCGGGAGAGTGGCTTTAAAGTTGCCACTTTGAACAATTTTTCACAAACATTTTTTTTGTGTACTTAAAAACGTTCTTATTTACTTTCCCAGATCTTACTAGTCTGTTTCTTTTCTATTAAAAAATACTTCTTCAGGCCGTTACTGTTACTTTAAAGCATTCTTTAATCGAAAACCTAACTAGTGGGGAGTCAAGCATGACTGCATAATACATTAATAAGAATTCCGACTCACCCCAATATTCCAATAGAACAACCACAATAGGGCCATGCTTAATGGCATAACGAGCAACCTTAAAAACAGTGACTGCATGCCGGCTATCCCACAAGAGAACGTGGAAACTAGGAGCTTTCTGAAAAGAAAAATATATATTTCTATGATAGTGTCGACTAATAATAAGTACAATACTTACGAGTAGAGCATAACCCAAACTTTCAATTCTCCTGGTTTTCCATATGCCAGTGGTACTTTCCCGGTTCCCACGGAATTCAGGGGAAGATCTGATAAAGGCGTTTCTCTAGAAAACCTTTCAACTAAAGCTTCAATCTGCTGACTTGACTCCAAAAAACGATCACGGCTTCTGTTTTCCAAAAATAATACGATAGTGTTATTGCGAATAATTTGTTTGTTTTTTGAAGGCAAATGGGCCGACAATAGGCGTTTATATAAAGGGTGGGGCAAAAGGAAAAGTAAGTAATGTTATTATGTGAATTTGCCATAATTTTTGCAAATGTCTCTGTGCTTTAACTCTTTTGTTACAGACAGATAGAGAATTATTATTATTGTATTCACACCTTTAAATAAATTTTTCGTTAAATCAAAGCCCATTTTTATATTTGACATGACATTACTTTTGCCCCACCCTGTGTAATAATGGGTTAATAAAGAACTCTTGTATTCACCTTCGATCCACTGTTGAGAGGCATAAATAATACATGAGCGGGTTTTCAAGTTGAGGGCACGGAAAACCAATGCCATGGAAGTACTCCAGCATAGCTCTAGTTCCACCTGAGTACACAACGCCGCCTAAACATAAAAACAGAGCCCGATCCAAAAATGGAAATACATCTGACCGCGGCTTTTCTAATGATAATAAAATTCCGCACCCAGTTTTCTTCGCAGTGTTTGAGAGAATTGAAATTAATAAATAGGCGCTCAAAGGGTCTAGTCCTTGTGTCGGCTCATCCAACAGAAGCATAACTGCAATTGAATTTTGCGACCGAAAAAAATATATGATACCAATGAAATAAAATAAGAGATATTCATGTATTAGGTCGAGGGTTAGTTGTAAAATTCAAACACAATTGGGTGAATAAAGTGGTAGATGGTACGTAATATTGTGAATTCTCTTATACTCGATTGCAAACCTCACATGGCGCTTCCATCGCGTGCTGCCTTTTCTCAATCAATGCTTACTTGTCTCTCTTTCCAACCGATCGTCAATAGGAACACATCCATCTATCATTATATCATATTGTAGCGAGCTTTGGGTTCGCTGGATTAATTATTTTTAATAAATAAGAGCCGTTAAATCGATTTTGAATTAATGTAACACTTTATTAGTCCGTTAATAACAACCGTTACTTTTTACCGTTCACTTAACGATTTCTTGACTTATTGCTTCCGTACTTATCGGTTATTTCACTGCTTACTTCTTACTTATTACTTTCTATTTATCGCTTGCTTCACCTTCTTACTTCTCAATCTGCGTGCGACGTACTCGTATTTATACCGTTTCCTCATTCTGATTTGGCATTTCGATTTCGTCCGTTCCATAGTCTCGACTTTTCTATTCCAGTTTTCCAGTACTTTCTAAAATAATCTAGTACTTTGTTTCGGACTTTCTCGAAGATTCCAGTACTGATTGTCATATGCGTCACACTACCCTCCGCCTAGATTAGTTCGTCCCGAACTAAGTTCACTGATCTCCTGGGTTAACAAAAGTCGCCAGTCGGTCACGATGTACCACTTTCATCTTGGCGTTCGGTCTTCGCTGAATCCTATAGACAACGTTGTTAATTCTTGTGAGAATCTTATACGGTCCTTCCCAAAGTTGCTGCAACTTTGGAGACATTCCTTTTTGCCGATGAGGGTTATAAAGCCACACGTTATCGCATGCATTAAATCCGGATGCGTTGGCTCGAACGTCGTACCTTGTTTTCATCCTGTCACTTGATACCTTGATTTGCTTTCGAACCAAATGATGAATCTCGTCGAGGCGATTTCTCCATTCGGCTACGTAGTGTTCGGTCTTATTTATGGCGTCTGGAGGTATTCCGAATCGCAGATCGGCTGGTAATCGTATCTCTCGTCCAAATATAATTCTTGTTGGAGAATGGCCCGTCGTATCGTGATTAGCCGATCTATAGCTCAGGAGAAAGGTTTGTACATATTTGTCCCAATCTCGTTGGTGATTACTAACGACCTTCGATAAGTGCTCTTTCATTGTTCGGTTGAACCTTTCGACCATTCCGTCTGGCTGCGGATGTAAGGGTGTGGTCCTGGTTTTCCTTACGGCCTTGATCGGAATGCAGCTCACAGGGAACTTCATATCGGCTGATCCAATTATTGATAAGCTGCTCAATGACGGTTGTTACTTCTTGGTTTGGAATTGGAAGGATTTCCACCCACTTGCTGCAGTAATCCATGATGACCAACATGTATTTGTTGTTGTCGTTGGTTTTTGGAAATGGTCCTGAGATATCAATCGCAATTCGCTCGAAAGGGGCACCCACGTTGTACTGCTTCATAGAGCTCCTTGGTTTTGCTGTTGGTCCTTTGGTCGCAGTGCAAGTTGTGCACTTCCTACACCAAGACTCGACGTCATGTCTCATGTGAAGCGAATAGAATCGCGTTCGTAATTTTAAAAGCGTCTTATTAACTCCCAGATGTCCACCGGAGGCCCCGTCGTGCATTTCTGTTAGTACATCCTTCACTTTTGATGGTGGGACTAGAATCTGCATTCGATGTAATTTTCCGTCCGCGGCTTCCCATTTACGCTTAAGAATACCATCTTCCACCAGCAAGGAATTCCATTGTGCCCAATATGCTTTAAATGTTCCACTCTTGTCGGAAATATTGTTCCAAGTTGGCCGCTCGTTCTTTTCTTTGTATTCCAGGATTAGCAACATATCTTCATCCTGAAGTTGAGCTGCGCGTATAGCATCACTCGTCCACCCATCTAGTACTTCTACTTGTACATTTCGCAGGTCGTACGCCTCTTCTTACTCTTCCGCTCTATGACAATGTTTACAATCTGGCTTACATGGTCTTCTTGATAGTGCATCAGCGTTATTATGCACCTTCCCTTGACGGTGGGAAATTTGGAAATCGTACGTTTGAAGTCGTTCGATCCATCGAGCTATTTGTCCTTCCGGATTCTTGAAATTTAGCAACCATTTCAGGGCGGCATGATCCGTCCGAAGGTGAAATCGACGTCCGTAGAGGTATTTATGGAAATTCTTAACGGCTTCTACGACAGCCAGCAGTTCCTTTCTTGTTGCGCAGTAATTTCTCTCTGGCTTAGATAGAACTGGACTATAATATGCGACAACTCTCTCTTCACCATAGACTTCCTGTGACAACACTACTCCAATTCCTGTGTTACTTCCATCAGTATCCAATATAAACGGGCGATCCGATCTTGGGAATGCCAATGTTGGAGTGTTACATAACTCGGCCTTCAATGTGTTGAATGCTGCCCCACATTTGTCTGTCCAATTGAATTTCTTGTCTTTACCCGTTAGTTCGTGTAGGGTTTTAGCCACGTTGGTGAAACCTTTAACGAACCGTCGGTAAAATGAGGCTAGTCCCATAAAGCTTCTTAACTTTTGCTTACCTTCTGGAGTAGGCCACTCTTGGACAGCTGCTATCTTATCAGGATCCGTTTGGACGCCTGCAGATGAAACGATGTGTCCCAGGAATTTTACTCTCCTTTGAAAGAGTTCACATTTCTTCGAATTGAGCTTTAAGTTGGCCTGTCTTAGTCGTTCGAAGACGGAGCGCAAATTATTGATGTGTTCTGGTAAATTCCTTCCAACAACGTTGATATCGTCCAAGTACACAAGACACGTCTTCCATGTAAGTCCCCGTAGAACACTTTCCATTATCGTTCAAACGTTGCTGGAGCATTACACAATCCAAAAGGCATCACGTTGAATTGATAAAGTCCGTTTCCGGTAGTAAACGCTGTCTTCTCCTTGTCCTCCTCCTTCACTTCCACTTGCCAGTAACCGCTTTTTAGGTCCGATGTTGAGAACCATTGAGCTCCAGAAAGGGTATCTAGTGTGTCGTCGATTCGAGGAAGTGGGTAAACGTCGTTTAACCGGTGGTAGTTGACACAAAATCTAGTTGTCCCATCCTTCTTCTTGACGAGCACTACCGGGGAAGCCCATGGGCTCGATGATTTCTCGATGACTCCTTGCTCTTCCATATCTCGAATCATGTTGCCTACTTCTGATTGTTTGGCCAACGGTAGTCGACGAGGTGGCTGTCTTATAGGTCTTGACTCACCCGTATCAATGCGATGTTTAACTATACCGGTGCGTCCGAATTTATCATTTTCTGTCACAAAAAGATCAGAAAAATCGTTCAGGAGTGATTCAACGCTTGTCTTTTCTCCGTCTGTTAATCCGATTTTCTGGGGCATCAGCCTATTAACCACAGGGGGTGCACCAGCGGGCTGTTGAATTGAATGGTCCTCTCCCCTTGTCTGAATTGAGTTTATCATTGATACAGGTGCACATTCTGCGATTACCTCTCCTTTTCTTATTGTGATCGGCTCCTTGGACGCATTTAGTACTCTGGCGTGTACGATGTGCTTCTTCGCATCGATAAGGGCTTTTCCAACAAGGATGTTCCCCTTACGCTGATTTTGTACAGCTTCGGTGATGTAAAATCGTTTGTCACCGGGATCACTCTCGAGACTGGTCCAAATTACCGAGTCTGAACGAGCTGGGATCTCATCCTCCTCACGCACATAACATTTCAGCCTTCGCAATTGTTCGTCCTGCAGTGTAATCGCAACCTCCAAGTTACCAATTCGCAGTGTTATTTGCCCGATATCTAGAACAACTTGATGCTCCTTCATGAAATCCATTCCAAGAATGCATTCGTCCGTAATATCGGCAACCAACAATTGGTGGGAGATGGAAATATTGCCCAGCACTATTATGCTCTCCACTTCTCCGTAGACTGTAGAACGTTCTCCTGTGGCAGTCCTTGTCCTTGCATTAACAATCGTAGTTATAACCAAACTTTGGTTATCCCGTTGGAGTTGTGATACAGTTACGATGCTGGGGCTGCACATTCCACCAGGCGACTTTCGCCCCGTAAAGTCTGCCCTTACAAGTTTGCCGAGCTATTGGCCTCAGGTTGGTCCCTTGATAGTCTCTTCTTATGATTAGCGCATGAATAACAATTCTCACTTGATGTTTCATTCATTCGTCGACGTTTCCTACAGTCAACAGCGATGTGGCCGACTTCGCCGCATGTCCAACACTTCATATCAGGTCTCGGGGTTCTCCGTTGTACATGCCCGATTCTTTGGCAGGAACATTCCTGGACGGACGTTTCTCGGACTCTATATGTACTCCTGGCAGCCAGTTTAGCAGATTCATATGCCAATGCGAACGCCAGTATTTCATTAGCCGTCTTCTTTCCTGCCAAACGAACGGCCTGTTGCAAGTCCCGATCTTGGAGTGCGTTTATAAATGCATCCATTGCTACCTCGTTTAGAAATTCCTTAGTCATATTTGAATATGACAAGTTTGCCAATCGCTCAATGTCTGCCTGCAACTGTTGAAGATTTTCTCCAGGTTTCTACGTTCTGCTCCGCAGTTGCATGCGGTAGACCTGCTGCATGTGGTTGTCTCCATACCTAGCTTCAAGGCCGTCTCTTACCGCTTGGAAATCTGTTTGCTTCTCTGCTGGTATGGTTTGTAGCAATTCTGCAGCCGCCCCGCGGAGTAACAAGATTAGTGATGTTGACTTTTGCTCATCCGACCACTTATTATAATTGGCCGCGGCGTCAAACTGACGGAGAAGGGTCCCGTTCCATCGAAGGTTGGCGGTTGCATACTTGTATCTTTGTAGTCATGTTGATTGCTAGACGATGTCTTATTTCTCTCAACACACTCAAGTCTCTTTTCGATTCGCGTTATTTCATCGGTAACCTTCTTAAATTCAGCTTCGTTATTTAGATGTAGATTTTCTACTTCGTTTCGAATTTTTGACTGAATTTCTTCCTTAAAGTGTTGAAAATTACATTTCATCCGCTGCGTTTGGGCATCCAATTTTTCATTCAGATCTGCAGCTTGTGCGTCGAATTTTGAATTTTGGACATCCAATTTTATCATCATCATCCTGAGCATTTCCGAAATGTCCAACTGTGGCGAACTCTTCTCCGTTACATTGGCACCATCTTGACTCGTTGTTTCTTCTCCGTCCGGGCAGTCTGGCCCAATCGTAAAAACATATGTGTCGACATCAATACCCTCTTCCTCCATTGCTGCTTGCAGGCGCTGTCGAAGAATTTGCTTCTGTCCTCTGCTATCCAGATTCCGGTTCTCAAGTTCCTTCTTCAACTCAGGAACGCGAAGATCCTCCAAACGTCGATCTGACATCGTCACAACACACTTTCACAGACTTATTTACTTCACCAATAATTAATCCCACTTCTGGCACCAATTGTAGCGAGCTTAGGGTTCGCTGCATTAATTATTTTTAATAAATAAGAGGCGTTAAATCGATTTTGAATTAATGTAACACTTTATTAGTCCGTTAATAACAACCGTTACTTTTTACCGTTCACTTAACGATTTCTTGACTTATCGCTTCCGTACTTATCGCGTATTTCATTGTTTACTTCGTACTTATTACTTTCTACTTATCGCTTGCTTCACTTTCTTACTTCTCGATCTGCGTACGACGTATTTATACCGTTTCCTCATTCTGATCTTGCGTTCCGTTTCCGTCCGTTCCATAGTCTCGACTTTTCTATTCCAGTTTTCCAGTACTTTCTAAAATAATCTAGTACTTTGTTTCGGACTTTCTCGAAGATTCCAGTACTGATTGTCATATGCGTCACAATATTATTGCAGAATAAATATTCTCCGGTGTCTCAATGGATGAGTGGGTAAGGTAGATGCGTCATGCGTTTGATTGTTCCAATGTAGGTTCAACTGACGACTATTACTATTGTGCTGTTCAATATAATAAGTGAGTGGTACATTAAGTCATAATGTCCAGCCGTCAGGTGAGATCTCACCCCATTAAGTTTTAGCCTCCGTGAAAAGGTTTGGAGAAATCCTTGACCATATTTCGGAGCTTGGCTGATGGAGCCGGCCGAAAAAAAATATTGGTATCTCAGGGCGCTGACTCAGCGTATGCATCGAAACTATTAGAAATGTAATTCGATCAGGAACATTAGCTGTACGTTTAACAGCTAATATAATTTCTGGTCATCTACTTCTTACTTTATTAGGAAATCAGGAGTCATATCTAGATCTATCGTAATTTCTTTAGTTATTTCTGCTCAAATCCTTCTAATATCTTAGAAGCTGCAGTAGCTATAATTCAATCCTACGTTTTTTCTGTTTTAGCAGCTTTATACTCTAGAGAAGTAAATTAATAATGACAACACACTCTAACCATCCATTCCATTTAGTTGATTATAGCCCATGACCTCTTACGGCAGAAAAAAGTACCATCGCAGGCCGACAACTCAACGATATAGGTTCCCCTTTCCTGAAAGAAGTATAATAGAAAAAGACAGTTCTTCGCCCTTTATCCGTTGTGCCCCTGTTCCTATGCGTTTTCTTCAATACATAATCCTTGAATTAATCACATCATGGCCCTGTGAGTAGGGCGTTAGAATATACTCACATCTAGGCCGGCTTGTCGTAAGAGGCGACTAAAAGCCGAGTGGTAGGTGGGGTCCCAACGCCCTGTCGCCCAGTGGAACACCACCTCATCAAGCTATATATAGACTCCGTGAAATGATCGGGAGAAATCCCTTGCCACCTTTCAGAGCTTGGCCGATGAACCGGTCCGACAAAAGGTTGGTTTAGGTGGTAGGTCGGTCCCAAGGTGTGATAGAACCCTGTGACGCTGTACATTCCGCGATATCACCGGGAGAAATCTTCAACTATTTTTCGGATGTATAGCTGATGGCCCAGACTGACACGTAGACAAAATCATGATGGTACCTTCTGAGATAAAGAATTCCGGAGGTAAACTAGTTTCCCATTCGGATCTCCGGGGGCACTGTGTCAGGGGGAACATCATGCAGATAGATATTCTGTTGAATAACCGAACTTTAAGAAATTCGTCATAGCATAATCGGGCTTGTTCTCGAGGCTCTATCGACGCTTGACTGATAACGGCATTTTGTAACATCAGGGGCATCGATTTCACCAATACGAATATAAGCACCGTCCACCAATGCAATGTAAACAACGAAGCCTGGTATCCTTGCCTTAACCGAGACTCAGGTCGATTTGTCAACTGATTCGACATATCTTCGTTGCTCAGGATACGACTTACACTCGAGATTCCGTTTTAAGGGCGGAGTCTGCGTCTTCGTGCGGTTCGATCTGGCTTGCCAGAGGACGGAGGCGTTGGATCCCAATAATATGGACATCATATGGTTGAGGGTCGTGCTGTGGAATTCTGTTAAATTTGTTTGTTGTCTTTACCGTTCCCCGAATGACGATCGACCAGCGACATTTTTCGAACATATTTCATGTACCGTCAACTGGATACAGATCAACCACCCGGCTTCTGAAGTTGTCGTCCTTGGCGATTTTAATGTACACAACTCCGTCTGCTTGGTACAATTTAACAGAACCGACGAGGCTGGGAGGCTGGCGGAGATGTTCACTGTTAGCCGCAATTTGACCCAACTCGTAGAGGAACGTACACGAGTGCCGGATACTTGAGGTGATTATGTGAACATCCTGGATTTGTTTTTGACATCGAAGCCGAGCATTTATACAGTGGAGATTGCTGCGCATCTGGGAAACTCAGATCACCGGCTGGTATCTGTCGAGCAACCACTTGTATTTCAAGTGAATAACTGACTTAAACAGCTTCGCCATGTATGAAGGTATGGGGCTGCTAACTGGGACGATTTGCGAGATTTCTTTGCATATTTTCCATGGTCGGAGGTGTGCTTTGGAGACTCCAATGTTAACTCCTGCGCGGAGTCGGTCACAGAGATTATTCTTCTCGGGATGGAGATCTACATTCCACATTCCATCAAACGAAGTTCATCTCATAAACCTTGGTTTGATAAAAAATGCTAGCAGATTACAGCGGGAACAAATAGAGCTTTTAAACAATGGCGCTCTAATCCCACCGAGATTAACAGAAGTAATTTTGTTAGAATCACAAACACGTGCAACCAGGTGATTGATACCGCGAAAAAAGCTTACAACGACAGAGTGATCAATAAACTCCTTGAGTGGCCAACTGGTTCGCGTCCCTTCTGGTCAATGCCAAGGGCTGTCAGCAGTAACTTCGCTCTTCTTTTCCTCCGTTGGTGATAGACAGCGGGACGTTAGTCACAAATTCAAAGGACAAAGCTAATGTGTTCGCGAATTCAAACCTCGATGCCAGGCTTTTGGAACCACCTGTGATCGCGTCGGTGCGGCCTTCGATGCGGAATGTGAGTTTCCGCCCGCGTACTATTCAACGCATTCTACGTGAACTGGACTGTAAGAATGCATCCGACCCGGAGAGAATACTAGCAATAGTCCTTAAGAACTGTGCTCCAGAGCTGTCGCTGGTTCTTGGCAGTCGCTTTCGCTTATCTTGTGGACGGGGGACTTTCCCTACCTGCTGGAAAATCGGTCGAGTTGAGGCAATCCCAAAAAAGGGAAAAAGTGTCTCCCACCCAATTACCGGCCGATTGCATTATTGTCTATGTTATCTAAGGTAATGGAAAAGGTCATCAACGACGAGTTAATAGCGTATGTGAAGTGTAATGGACTTCTGAATGATCGTCAATACGAATTCCGTGGCAGACGGTCCGCGGGAGACCATTTGACCCTTATACCCGATATATGGATATCTGCGATTGAGCGGTATGGTGAGTCAAGGGCGGTCGCATTGGATATCTCCAAGGCTTTTGACACCGCGTCTGGCACGGGGCATTGCTGAGCAAACTTCGTTCATATGGGCTTTCCCAACAGCTTTGCGACTGGACGAGGAGCTTCCTCGAGAATCGATCGATCCGGGTTGTTGTGGACGGCGAGTGTTCGGATCTGTATCCTGTTAATTCGGGGGTGCCTCAAGGTCCTACTTAAGCTCCAACCTTATTTTTGCTTCATATGAATGATTTGTTGGAATCAACAGATTACAAAGTGTTCAGTTTCGCGTATGATAGTACGCTTGTTTCCTCTTTTTCAAGTGTTCGGCTGATTAGTGCATCAACGGTGCACCAGCTGAGATGTAGACAGATAAACTCTCTGAATTGGGGTCTGGATAAGGTCCTGCAGTGGTGAAAGGCCAATCGCACCGACTTCAATGCAACGAAGACACGGTATACAACATTCACAAGGAAATGTCGACCATCGGTTCCACAGCTGATGATGAATGGCCAGACCCTTGAATCTGGGGAAAGCTTGAAATTGCTCGGTGTCACGGTCTGTGGGAATCTATCGTGGCATAAACACGTGTCCAACATCGCCAGATCCGCCTCAGGAAAACTGAGTTATCTTTTTAGAGCCAAGAAATATTTTACTCCGGCCCAACTTCTTCTCCTATATAAAACCCAAATTAAACCCGCGCTCGAATATTGTTTTCAGGTTTGGAGCTCGGCTCCTAAATCTACCCTCGATCTACTCGAGAGCATGCAGAGACGAGCGATCCGCCTGATCGGTGACACGTCACTGACATCGGGACTCCAGTCGCTACCACATCGAAGGCGCGTAGCCGACCTCTGTCTGTTTTGCAGATATTATCACGGGTATTGTTCCGCGCAATTCGATTCATATGCGCTCTACAAGACAATTCGATGGATCGCACCAATTTGCGGTTCATCTTCCGACGGCGCGAACATCGCTGCATCAGAACTCGTTCTGTTACAGAGCAGGAAGGTGTGGCATTCCCTCCCCGCGCCAGTGTTCCTGAAGCTTTACAACCTGCAATTGCTCAAAAACACCCGCAACAGTTATTTGGTGGCATCTCGGGGTGCCATGGGTTCACCTTTCCTGAGAGATGTATATTTAAAAAAAAAACAAAAAAAGGGCTCTTTCTACAATTTTTGCACAACATGTCCAACCTGATATTATTTTTTGTTTTTGATATCTCACCCTCTGTAAAAGCTGACCTATAGTGCTGAGTCAGCATCCCGAGATGCCAACAGATAGGATGGGTTCTTTTGCTGAGCAGTTGCAGGTTATAGCCCTCCGGAAACACTCAAGTTGGGAGGCAATATAGCGTTTGCGACGATAGGGAAAGGCGTGTGACTCGAACCGACGCTATGACGGTTACAATCACCAAAAGATAGAACCAATGCTCACCACAAAAAGATAGAACACATACTCCTCACATCAGACCACTGCCGCGTGTACGAATTCGGTCGTTATACTCAAGTACACCCAAGTGATGAGGAATTGATATGTAATTGCTATGGTATACGGCTCTGTTGCTTTGCTTATTCGATTTACTTTCGGTGTTGTTCTTCAACTATTTGCTTGTGCACTGTGTGTGTATCTGTTAGAAACGCTACAGGAGTTCTACACATTTCGCGTATAACAAAACGAGTTTTAGTACAGAGATGTGTGGAGGGTAAAAGTAGGTGTGCCAGTACGGGAACGGGTTCAGTGTATTCCCCCCAACGCTTCACTGTCACCCACCGAATACCGCAGCAAAACGACCAACAGACAACCCGAAATGATGGTGGGTTTTCGAAATCGAGCGGACGCAGCGCAGAAATAAACGCACTGGAACCAGTTTTGTATCAACTATTTTATTGTTGTCGAGTAGGATTAATAAAATACACTTTTAGGCAACCGCATTCCTTTATTGTTACCACCGATGGTGAATATGGTTCATTAAGTTTCTGCAGTTTACATTACGTGGATCTTCTTTTGGACACAACTTAAGACGTCAAATTAAAATGGCTAAATACCCCCGCGCGACATTAGAACATGACCGACACACAAAACACTACTTAACCGTTTTAGTGCTAAGCAATTTTTGTGAATATATATGAAAATTGCTATACATTTTTTGATTATTTTAAAGGAAAAATAATGGTGTCAAATAAAACACTCTAATTCGAGATTACAATACGTCCACTACCACGAAGCACCAAAAACACACTGATGCGCGCGGCAGTTTTGCGCTGCGGCGCAATTTTAGATTCAAACTATCGCATCACTTTTGCGCCGCTGAGCACTCTAACGATTAATTATGTTTAAGACTACGGACACTCTCGGGGGTGTGCGCACTCCCGTGCACACGCTACAGTGGCGGAGAAACGATGCGCGCTAGATGGTGGTTGGATTACGGCTCCTTGAGGTACTCAGCGATTAACCCCGATAGACTCTAGTGAGTCTCTCTCGGCTAAGGGTGAGTTTTCCTAGCACGAGAGAAACGGGAAGTCTCTCTTTGTGGTGGTGTGATGGGGAGTTGGAGAGGATCTCTCTGGGTCGGTCTTAGCTAGTGTGCTAATGATGCATTGTTTACTCATTAGAACAAAGGACATCGGGTGGTCATGGATGCAGCTGTACAAACCGTCTCCATCGCAATTAGGAAACTGGTGCTAAGAGCAATTAAGGTACACAATGGGGATTGTGTGTTCCTGGAGCTTGTATCTTGCTGTACGTAAAGGATCGAATTTTTTGTATGCATTGTTGATATGCTGAAGAATTCGATTCATGGCAGCTAGACGCTAGATGCGTGTATTGCTTTTGTCGGTTGGACAAAAGGCTGCCGAGGCCATGGATAAGCCAGGAAAATGTGCTGTGCACATGTGCAGCAGAATCGCTTTCCAAACCGATAACGTTTTCGAATTTAGGATGCATTTGCCTGTAAAGAATTCTTTTCAGGGAATTTTGAAGATGCATTGGATGCATGAATGGTAAGACGTTTTTACAGGGAATTTTAGGTAATGCATTAGGTGCATTAAATGTCCTTGATGAAGGAAACGTTTGCAGATTTGCAAAGGGAGTTGGGGTTGGAATTGTGGGTGGTTCTTTGCATAAGGTTAGAGAACCCCCGCTGATGTACGCATAGTTAAGAGATGGACGGCAAATTGGTAGGATCTATCAGATTGACTTGTGGGGTACAAATACACACCGAACTCGGAGAAAAAATACCATGAATCTGAGAACAGCCCCAGTGATTATACGAAGGCAGGTCAATAAGTCTTTAGAAAATGAGGACGATTTTGTTTTATTTTCTCATTTAGCTGACCAAATAATGACGCGCGGTGGGAGATGTGCAGTGGCCATACAGTTGCTCAGCCTCCCAGAAGTTTTTTCCCATTCAATATTGTTCCACGCGCAAGAATGGGATATCGCGGCTGAATCTTAAAATGCTTACGGAAATCATCACACTGTATGCACAAGGTTTGTCTGGGCCACGCAGAAAGAGCACTCTACAACAAACGTAGGATGTTGTTTCGACCTGTACGCCATGTTAATACTAACCAATGTAAGATGAAAATTGATTGTCTACTCACAGAGCGTGTATCTCAATTTTAACTCGAGTTATCACATTTCAGAATCGTCAAAACCCCGCGAAACATCCTATAGTATTGATTGTCCAGCACTAATTTTGTCTGTTGCCCATAATCTTAATCTAAGAGAGCGGCCGTCATGCTCCGGTCAATTTATATCAATATGCCATAAATATTCTTAGTATGCAACCCCACCACGTACCCATCTATAAGATTAAACAACACTTTAAACTATATTTAAGCCGAAATGCTTGATTATTGTTATTTCGTACAGCTAAATAAATATATAAACAACTACCTACCTGGATCTCTAACAAGTTGTATGCCAATCGCCAATCGACGCCTTTCACTGGTACTCAGGTATTCCACTCGCTTATGGGCGACTTGAGATAGCGCTAAATCTCCTAAAACTTGCCGAACCTTTGAGTTTTTTAAATAACCCGACAGCTGAAACACCAAAGAAGGAATATTAACGATTTCATAGCGCCTTTTGGCTACTTACAATGGTCGCGGTATAGTGTAGTGTCTGAGCAATTGTTAAGCCGGATATAAAAGTGCAAGACTGAGTTACATAGCCACATCTCTGTTGAAATAAACCTTTGGTGAGAGGTGTTCCATTTAGAAGTACTTGGCCTCGAGTAGATCCTTCAGATCTTCGAGAGATCACATCCAAGAGAGCGCGTTTACCACTACCTGTAATAAACCAACGCACATAATCCATCGCGCAGAATGACAAAATATGTTCGTCTTACCCTTAGACCCTAAAATTGCCATTACTTCTCCACTATGAACTGTAAGGTTAACACCCTTAAGAACCATAGCCGTACTTCCACCCCCATTGAAACATCCTCCGCCATCAACCTGAAAGAATACCGTTACGATGACATTTTCCTATCACACACAATACGATCAAAACAAAAGAGTTAATGACGAACTGAAATTCAAAAACCATCTGGGCACAAAATCAAACTACAAACAATTCGCCGATCTTCTTGTCAAATAAACAGAAACAAACACTAGCGTGTTTTTTTTTCATTAACACGGTGGCCCACACAATTGTCCAGAAGGTGATTTTCGGTAATAAATAAAATCATTCATCAAACCTCTGTGGTATGAAAAATGTTATGCGCTTCCAAAACGTAATCACTGCCTATCATTTTTGTATTAATGACGTCACGTCGGCCGCTCAAGAATCTGTTAAAATTTCAGTCCAAAAGGAAAACACACGCATACAGTGAAAAGCGTAAAAAAAAAACAAACCGAACGAAGTTCTCGTGTGTGACTTAGAAATTCGACAACAAAAGGCCAACAACAAAACACCCAAGTGCGTCCGCTAAATACTAAACCGCGTCATCCAAACGCTGCCCGAGCCAGCAAAATACTGAGTCCAATAGTGGAAGTCAACTACCTTAGTCAGCATACAATAGATACATAGATACTCGGAACGATTTCTCCAAAACGCCAATGAATGTGATGGCTAAGTGGGGGGAATTTCCGTGTTAGCTGATCTGGAACTGGAATTGAGCGGCTCGCCGGAGTTTCCTTTTGGGAAACCGTAAAACTAGTTTGATGAAAACTCACAAATACTCGGTGGTATTTAATTTAAGCTGTGGCGTTGCCAGAAGAACCATAAATAATATGACTACGCTGGGGGGATACTTTTTTTAAACTTGAATATGATATCGATAAAGTTTCAGTTAATGTGTGTGAACATATTTCAGTGGTGCAGTTGGTGAACTTGTGGTTGGGCAGAAGTCCAATTAAAAATTTTCGAGGGGTTGGAAGTGATCATATGTATTTCTGCCAGGTTGTACGGGCTATGGGATTTGGAATGATCTGTCTATCGTTATATTTTTTTTTGTTTTGTCATAAATGTCTTTGTTTTTATTACTTAAATTCTCACTTAAGGGCTTTTCGCGCAAGCACTTTGAATATGTGTAATCCAAATTCTCAGACAAAGGTGTCTAAATAATAAGCATCCAATGAAGCCTATACGAGGTTATCCAATTCCAGCTTCGGAAAGTAAAATAAGTAAAAACACAAATAATTAAGATTTCGATGAAATTTTTTTATGGATTGTTGTCTGGACTTTGCTATTATATAATATTTAATACAACGCCATTTAAATGTCCGCCATGTGGCCGTGTGCACAAGTCAATCCTTTTGAGGCAATTTTCGATGACTTTTCGGCATAGTTTGCATAATATTTTTGCCATAACTTGAGGTGTGCCGGAGTAAACACAATCTTTTGCGTAACACCACAAAGAAAAAAAAACCAACGGCGTTTCACCTCATGATTTCTGTACCCAAATATCGAAATTAGCTATATAGGAACTTTTCGCGCAATGCATACAAAATTGGTCGTGCTGTGTGGATTATGGTACCGTCTTGTTGGAATAACATATCGATCAGATCAAAGTCTTCATTTTCTGGCCAAAAAACATACACATATAAGCATACGGCGAAGTGCTGATATTTGACACTATTTTCTGTGTATGCGATTTCCAGAATCATATGTGGGTTTTTAGAGCCTCAGATATGATAATTTTGGTTATTCATGTATCCGCCGAATGGGACACAAAATGGTAGCTGAAAATTTGAAAATTGAAAAACCAATTGCGTATGCGAGTATATAATCGCCGCATTCCATGTTCATCATCATCATCATCATCGGCACTACAACCTGGAACCGGTCTTGGCCTTACTTAGCAAGTCCTGAGGCTTGTTAAATTTTCCATAATGATCTGTTTTTTCCGGGCAAGGTCATTAGTCTTGCGCCAGAGGCTCCCCGACGGGGAATCGGACCCCGGTTTCCCGCGTGACAGGCGGGTATACTAACCAGTATACTATTGAGGAGCATTCCATGTTCGGTAGTCTTCAATTCTTACGTGAATTGTACTTTATAAAAATGAATATGAAGATCCAAGCGAAAAATACGCCATAATGTGCCGTATGAAAATTTCTGAGTTTGGAAACACTGAGGAGTCGATAAATTAATGCTTTTAGCCATTCAGCTGACAGCAGCGATATTTTCCATCGACTCATCATCATTTAGCGCGAGTGTAAGGTCACTGGCTCTTAATCAGCGCTAGGCGAGTTCGAGTGTAGGTAACAGAAACGCTGAGCTGCTTCGAGCTTCGTGGAGGCAGACTGGTCGCCTTTGTTTTTTTAAATGAAAAAAACGATCACGGACGAAGAAAAAAACGCGACAACACACAAACGGAAGGGTGCTCCGAAAAAATCCATTGTGAAGCTGTAGGAGTATCTGCTAGCGCGTTGACATGGACGCAGGTTCAGAACAATACCCCACACTCTGTTGGGCGCACTAAATTGATCCTCCAGGAAAACACAGAATGCCACTGAAAACTGTTTGTATAATAAAACACTCAACGCTCCTTATTTATGTATCATTTCTTTATTGTCCAAATGGTTATCTTGTATTTTACTTTAGTACATGTATTTCATAAAATGGTTTTCACGGTTGACTATTAATAAATGTTAGCTAACTGAGTTAAACGGCATGGATAGATGATCGCACGCCGGGATAAATTTAACATAACTTGTATATCTTAAAAGATTTCACGACATTCTCTCTGTTGTTGTTTTCGGCACGCTACTATCACACAATCCAAGTACTTTGTCGTTTACAACGATTAATTATTTATTCGACACGGGGTACACGATTGGGTGATTAACGCAACTCTCGGTTATTAGACCGCGACCGTACTCCTCTGGTGTTACAGATTATATCTTTACCGCAGTTCGATTAAAAAACTCCACTTTGACTCTTTTTCGCGTGTGCACGCAGCGGTGGTTAGGATCTGACTCTGGTGAAGATTCTGGATGTGGTTTCGCGCTGATATCACTATTCAAGATGCACACAAACAGGAAGAGGACCTGCACATGGGGAAGAACAGTATTTCATATATCGGCTGCAGTCGAATAAGGAAAAACAAAAACTGACTAACGATATTTGAATTCAAATAGGTCAGCTGTGCAAATAGATGGTCGCTCGTATAGCGCCCGAAAAATGTTGTTATGATTAAAATAGCGATTCGTTGATGCAGGATTAGATTTCTGAGTATTATGTCAACAGAAACGCTATTTCGGGGGTCGTACGCTAAGATATGCGTTTGTTTGCTTTGCTGATGGTACATGGGTTGTTTACGAGAACTATACCGTGGGACCTGATTTGGTGATTGGAATGATTATACAATGACGGTTGTGCATTTATCCGCGTCAATTGTGCATTGCATCCATAGTGAGTCGAGGGTCGAATTCCAGTGTAAATATTTACACTGGCAAAGAATTCGGCTCTTGGCAGTTAGGCGCGAGTTGCGCTATGCTTTGTATTTGATGCCATGGCAAGATGGTAATCTTGCCGTCGACTTATGTTTCAGGATGGATTGCTGAAGCGAGCTTGTAATGCTCGTATACGTTAAGCTGCTTATGGCTGATGCAGGTATTTGCAGGGTATTTGCAGGTTGGGGGCGGGGAGTTGGATTAGGGGGATGGGTGGTTCTTCGGGAATGCTTAAAGAACCCCCACACAGCGAAGTAAAGCCGCGAAACTAACAATGGAAAAACAGCAAATGGAGGAGGACGGTGGGCTCCCCTCCTCCTCCAACTTTAACATGTATGGGGCAAGTAACTCATTCGCTTCTCTTGCATCCTCAGACTCTAAGGATGAAGAAGGGGAGATAAGTGAATTGGAGGCGAAACTTGCGGTGGCAAGAGCCCGACTAGAAGAGATACGCCGGAAGAAAAAATTTGCGTCGCTCGAACAGAAAAAAACCACCCATCAACAACAAAAGCCGAAGCCAAAAGTCGGCCAACAGCAACAGTATCAACAACATCAGCAACATCAACAGCAACAGCAACTACCAACACAAAATCGCCCACAGAAACAACAAGCAGCACAACAGCAGCAAATCAACAACGACTAGAGTGTAAGGAATTGGTAAGTCTTTGTAAGCTAGCTGTAGGAAACAATTTTGTAGTTAAAAGACTGGCAGGTAACAGGCATGCCATTCAAACCTACGCGGTGGCAGACCACGACAAAATTAAAGAGGTTTTAAAAAGAGCCACCGCGGAATTTTACTCGTTCACGCCGAAACAAACGAAGAGCGTAACAGTTCTATTAAAGGGCGTCGACCCTGACATCTTGCAATGTGTCCGCTGCCAAAGGTTGGGCACGCAGCGGCGAACTGTGAAATGCAGCATCATTGCTTAAATGTGAAAAGGACCATAAGGCAGAAGAATGCCCTCTGGGAAAAGAAAGGGTAGAAGATAAAGCCCCCCTAAAGTGTGCAGTCTGTCGGAATGAGGGACATCCCGCTAATTATCGAGGATGTTCTAAATTCCGAGAAATGACATCGAGAAGTGTGACTCGGCAAAAAAAAAACACAGAGTCAACTCGTACAACAGCAATGCCCGTCACATCGCAGCGGTCGTATGCACAAGTGGCGTCGGGCGGGAGAACACCAAAACAGGCTACAACACTAGTAGCCACAAATACTCCCACACAGACTGAAACAACATCGCATGTTCACAATCCTGCTCAATCCATAGAGATAGATGACACAGCTGCAAAGTCAAATAAACGAGATCTACTCGCACTAACCATCTAACCAAAACATCAATCAAAGCTCTTGTCGTGAATGTAAATTCACTAATAAAAACTGAGAGCCCATCTTTTCAACCTGTTGTAAGATGAAAACCCTGATGTACTTCTGGCGGGAGAAACAAAGTTAAACCAGAGACACAATAGGGATTTGTATGCGATTGGGGTCTATGCACCTGAGGAGCACCAACATAACCTATTTATAGCAGAGCTCGATACACTCTCTCGATGCTTACAACTGCACCTGGACAAAAACTACTTTATATTAGGTGGAGATATGAACGCCAAGCATAAAAATTGGGGAAATTATATATATAACGCCAGAGGAAACCGGCTGGCTGGTTGGTGAGCTCTGTATCATATAGAATATAGAACTGACTTACTAGCTAAGGAATATCCATGGTTGCATAGAGGTAGATCGTTCTTAGATATCTTGTTTATTGACACACGACTGAGACTACTTAACACCAACAGACGAAACAGAAACTGTGTATGGACAATCGAATACGGCAGTGACCACTGTGCATTCACGGCAATAATAAAACTTCCGAGCGATCTGGCAGATCTGGAGGAATTCGTGATCCCGCAAACCTACAACTACGGGGCAATGCGATGGCCACGGTTCACCAGATCATTAACAAGAGAACTTCGTTCGAACGACCTTAATCTGCCAATAAACAGATACCTAACAAATGACGAAGGGGGATGGGGCGAACATACAGGGCAAAGTTTCTGATTGCTTTCAACCCGGCGAAGGCCAGGACGATCCTTGTCCCTGTTCAATCCAAGTAGACATGCGGTGTCCACGTGACACCCCTGGATAGCTACTTTGGCACCCGCCAACTAGTGAACCAATGCATGCAGCGACATCCCGAGAAAGGTTGGCGCAAGGCTAATAACCATGCCCGTAAAAACGAATTATTATGGCAAATTTAACAAGCCTCGAATATGGACCGGATACAGGACGACGACCACGCAAACGAAAACGGCTAAACGATTTAAGAATTTTTACATGGAACGTCTGCTCACTATACAGAGCTCGAGCTGCACAGCAGCTAGCCGATGCCCTGTCCGAATATAAGGCTGACGTAACAGCATTACAAGAAATAAGATGGACGGGGAGTGGTGTTATTCAAAGAAACGAGTATGACATTTATTACAGCTGTCATGCAAAACACCATGTGCTCGGGGTAGGCTTTCTAGTCAGCCAAAAACTAAAGCCTGCCATCATCGGCTTTAATGCAATAAACGAAAGCCTATGCACTCTTCGCGTGCGAGGCAAGTTTAAGAGCATAGGCCTCATAAACGTTCACGGACCTACAGAGGAGTCCCCTGACGACGAAAAAGAAGAATACTACGAGAACGTCGAATGGCCCTCAATGCCTGCCCAAGATACGATGTGAAAATCGTTCTTGGTGATTTGAATGCGAAAATAGGTCGGGAGCCGATTTTCAGGCACTACGTAGGTTTCCATAGTTTGCATGAGAACACTAATGTCAATAGACTACGAGTTATCGAACTGGCAGCATCAAAGAACTTGGTCGTTGCAAGTTACAGGTTTACGCGTAAAGATACCCATAAAACCACCTGGGTATCACCTGATGGAGCCACTCGCAACCAAATTGACCACGCGTTGATAGATCGTCGCTACTCCTTGAGTCTGATGATAGTACGAACGCACCGAGGTGTCAACGTCGACTCGGATCACTATTTTGTTGGTACAGTTTTCCGAGCGCAGATTGCCTTACGGAGACGTATTGCATCCGCCGATCAGGTTCGAATCAACACGGCTGCTTTACGCAACGAGAATACCAGTAACAACTTTGGTCATGCGCTAGGACTCGCCCACGGAGAGCTCGACGGAGGGAGAGTAAGTCCTGGGACCAGAATGCCGGGCGTAGAAGAGAAATGGAGACGCTTTAAGAATACTGCCGTTAGCATTGCCAACTCCATCTTAAGCAGTAGTCGTAGAGATCGGAGCGACTGGTTTGATACTGAATGCAAACTAGCGACTGAACGTAAAATGCTGCATACCGGACAATGCCGCAGTCTCACAGGACGTGGGTACGCGAGGAGAAATACAAAGAGCTCAGGAGATCTGAAAAAAAAACTTCACAGACAAAAGAAAAGTGCCTGGGAAAAAACCTTGTCTGTGAAATAGAGAAAAGTAGAGAGCGAGGTCCGCACCAGGCGCGGAAGTTCTACCAAATAATCCGCAGTATGACGCGGTACACACCACGCTGCACTTACTACAAGGATAAAGAGGGTAATCTGATCACCGATCCTGACGGCATTCTGGAGCGATGGAAGTGCTCTTCAATGAATCGCTAAATAGTCAGCTCACACAAGAATTGGAGGCTCCACCAATGCAAAAACAAGACGAAATGTTGCCGTCACCAAGCATTGAGGAAACATTAAAAGCCATAAGACATCTCAAATCAAACAAAGCCCCCGGAGCTGATGGCATACCAGCCGAGCTGATCAAACATCAATTCATGAGATCGTGGTGCACGTATGGGAGCAAGAGGAGATGCCGGAAGGAGGGTCATACCTGTAACAAGGGTCATAGGAAGCTGCAACAATGTTGAACCCGATATCAAAAAACAAGGAACTTAACGTTCAAAAACTTTCAATATCGAGTCAACGCATCCATTCATCGTATGCAAAACCAATCCCAGAATACAGGTCATAAATCTCCCATCCTAAACATCAACGCGAGGTTTCCAAAGAAATACCATTTTCGGTAAATAGACCGAACAACGGATGCATACGCTCGTAGCTAAATGCAATTAGCACCTAAACCAGGCACACTTGCGCAAACAATCAATTCGTTGCGCCGCTGATTAGCAGGCGAAGAATCATAAACTCTAAACACTATCCCAGATAGATGTATGATGGAAAAGGCAAACAAAGCCTTACAACCCATAATCTGTGTACACATCCGAAATGCAGGCGACCCTTTGCCGCATGCCAGATGTGCGGCATCCGATCCGTAAACAAAGGAAGAAACGAGATGCCGACCACCAGCATCGAATGGTGATAATGATGATGATTAGGTAAGATTTCTCCTTCCAGATCCTATGGGAAATTCTCCTTGTGAGATGAAAAGGAAGATGGTATGCTGCTAACAGATACTGTGGAAAATTCTGTTAGCAGATGGAATGGGAAATTTTCTCCTTTGCAGATACAGATCGGAAATCTGAATCGGGATATTTTTTGGGCAGACAGGAGTCTATATCGAGCATCCGTGTAGAAAGAACAGAGAGAACCCCTACGAGGGGGTCGATCCGCGCGTTGTAATCCAAGAAAGAAAGTACATATAATTAAATCGCGATTGTTAGAGGTCGAGAAGTTGTGACGGTCGAGTGTGCATTGTGTAAATCGCGCGTGTGTAATGGAAGGTCGAGTATCACATAAGCAAAATTAATGTTAAACCCTATGTAGTGCTTTACGAAACAAAAATAGAAACAAAAAATAAGGATTCGAAATCCACTTCTCCGTGTATCATTTATGACTGTATTCGCTCCACCGTATTTCTTTTTGGCTTGCGAACGGTGTTTGGCGGAACACTTCGATGACACTTCGATAACAACATACAAATCCGCCAAAAACCGCCTATAAGATACTCTCCACGACCCTACATGATCGAATAGCCACCTACGCTAAAGTCATCACTGGTCACTATAAGTGTGGCTTTATCCCAGGCAAATCAGCGATTGATCAGATATTCACCCTTAGGCAGGCGATGGAAAAATGTCAGGAATTTAAGATTGCATTATATCATCTATTTATAGACTTTAAGACCGCCCACGAGAGCATAGCCAGAGTAGAACTATATAATGCCATGAGAGAGTTCGGCATTCCAAACAAATTGATACGACTTTGTAGGTTGACCATGACCAACGTAACTAGTCAAGTAAAAATAGTGGGATTGCCGTCCAAACCAATAAATATCTTTAATGGACTCCGACAAGGGGACGTTCTGGCCTGCCTCCTCTTAAACCTGGTGTTGGAGAAAGCAATCCGTGACTCTGGCGTTACAACTAGAGGGACTACTGTCATCAAGTCCAGCCATATACTTGCCTACGCAGATGACATCGCCATCATCGGTAGATCCGATTCGGCTGTACAGGACTTCTTCACCCAGATCGAGCAGGCGGCACAAAAACTGGGACTGAACATTAATGAGGGGAAAACTAAGTACATGGTGGCAACTTCTGTGAAGAAAAGACTTAACGTTGGTCAAACTATCAGGGTAGTGGAGCACCAATTTGAAGTAGTGCAATCCTTTAACTACCTTGGGTCTGTGGGGAGGAACTATAGCAACATTGGCACGGTTAACTTCCTCCGCCATCATATATATGTTCCATCGTCGTTCCGCCGGACACAAAAAGGCAAAGCACCAACAGAAATCGACAACGCAGCGTACACAACAGAAAAAGAAGTAAAACACACGCGAGGCTTAATAGTTCAAACAGTTTTTTTTTATTATATTCTAGTTTTATTTATGAACGGGGAACTTGACGGAAAATATTTTAATGCACAAGTAATAAGCCTTATCATCATCATCATCATCGGCACTACAACCGGGGACCGGTCTTGGCCTTATTTAGCAAGTCCTGAGGCTTGTTAAATTTTTCCATAATGATTTATTTTTTCTGGGCAATGTCATTAGTCTTGCGCCAGAGGCTCCCCGACGGGGAATCGAACCCCGGTCTCCCGGGTGACAGGCGGGTATACTAACCACTATACTATCGAGGAGCCCCTTAAGCCTTATACCTTGTAAATTATTTAATATAGGTAAATTTTAACCAACTTCAACTTTTAAATCAATTTAAATTCCTTATGCTTAATCCGCACTGTTAATTCAATTTATTAGGACACGACACTCGCCACAACTCGGGGAATATTTTATTACGCTTCTCCGCTGCCGACGGAGAGCGGGAGTGCTGCGCATGCGACCAGCGTGGTCGACGGATGGAATCAGACTCACCGATATCCTCTCCAATAAGGATATCGTTTTTACCTACCACCAGGGAAACGTAAAGTCTCTCTTGGTGGTATAGGAAACCAGATCTTGTAATAAAGGTCGTGGTGGTATGTGTGGGATCGTTCAGATCGATGCTATTCACACGTGCAGTGGAACAACGAAACAGGCAGGCGGCAAAGACAATAGGGAAAAATGACCAAATGCGCCGTTGGTAATGCGGGTCATTGTTTACACGATGCCTGGTCGCTATTTTCGACGTTGGGAGAAAATGGTGCTAAAAGCAAATTGGATGTTTATGGCATCTCTGGCTGCAGTAGAAACCGGGTTCATATTTGCATTAGGAAATGCTGGAGAATTTGGTTTCGGCGTCTATTGCGCTAATTATATGCAGCTGCTTGGGTTGTTTATTGATAAGACAAACAAAAAAGGTTGCCAGGCAATGTGTATGAAAAGGTACATGACGCGGCTGGGAAAATAGACGGCGCAATATTTATGGTCCCTGTCATGACGGTTACAATGAATGCAATCCGAATTATTTTGTTTACAGGAATTTGTCTGGTACCGAATTGGTTTAGAATACCAGATAAGCAAAGAAAGAAATCTTACGGAAATTGTATGCGAAGGGATGCATGAAAAGGTAAGTTTTCTTTATAGGGATTTTAAGATTATAGATGGTGATCTATATAATGCGTGAAGCATTTACAGGTACTAATACTGTTGCATTAGCAAACTTAAGGGAATTGGGTAGTAGTTATGGGGTTTTTTTTTCAGGTAAGTAGACCGTAGGGTTTGGCGGAACCGCTACAGGTCAATAGTATCAGCCGATCACAATATGGAAGAAGAAATACGCGAACGGGTGATCAAATCCAACAAAGCCTACTATGGTCTATCAAGGCTCTTTAAATCCCGAAATTTATCCAGAACATCCAAGCTACTACTGTACAAGACCATGGACTTACCAGTACTCATGTATGGATCCGAGACCTGGGTGCTCAATAAAAGGCCGCGTTCGAGAGGAATGTCTTAAGGAGAATTGTTGGCCCCATATGTGAAGGTGGACGGTTCCAGAGACACTACAACCATGAGTTGTACGCAGCCTACCTTGAAGCTAATCTTGTAAGAAAAATCAAGCTCGATAGACTCCGGTAGGCAGGACACCTAGCTCGAATGAGCGAAGAGGAGCTTGTCCGGAAAGACCTTTTTGCCAGGATGTATGGAAGGAGACAGCGCGGCAGACGTTGTCTGCGATGGAGGGATGGCGTAGACCCAAAGGTGCTAAACTGGATGACATCGGCCCGAAATCGGGACCGATGTAGAGATTTGTTAAATAAGGGCAAGACCGGATCCCGGTTTTAGTGCCGATGATGATGATGATTCTGCATGGAGACATTTCCGGTGTTCGAGAGGCAGTTTTTGCGTTCCAACCTTGGAATTTATAGAACCCCAGAGTCCCAACATAAGAAATTCTATCCCAATAAAGTCCTATATGACAAATCTGGACTAAACAGGACTATTATATTACTCATAGTTGCACTGCAAGGGCAATATGCAGTGAAAATAATCTTATCTCGGGAGCATTCTATTCCAATGATATATGGTATATGGAGTGCGCCCCCCTTCTTGGATAGAAAAAGACTTATTCGAGATAAACATGGAGTTCCTATAATTTACCACCGTTGTCGTGGTGCGAGGGATAAAAGAATTATCCATGATAATGATATAAGTAATGTGCCAGATCGCCTACGTTTTAGTGTGCTGATCAGTGAAAGAGATGAATTAATAAAAGATCAATCTCATCCCAACTGGTGGTGGATTAGTGACGAAGAAAGGACTATACGTCCCCAAACATGTTTGGTAAATTATTAATGAAGATTGCTATGAATATAAAAGAAACAAAGCCGAAAGGCAACAATACATGACAATAGTCACCCCAAGTTTAGCTTAATGTCCGCAGGGGACGAGTAAGTTAGAATATAAATTAAATAGCCCAGACTTTAAGCATTTTTTGTCTAGCAAGTAAAATAAATAGAACAAAACAACAAAAAATGTACGTAAAATGTAGTAAAATTGAAAAGGAACGAATCTAATCTTCTTATATAATTTGTTTTGGTGGCGGTACTGTGGGGTGTCAAAATTTCATTCATTTATAATTGTGAGTAAGAGCTTTCGAATTTCTGAAATCAAGATAAAAAACAAGACGGTCGAAGAATTCGTCAAATTAAGTATTGAATTGTGTACTACAGGGGCTAAAAAATCCGGCGATTTTTCAGTGGTGGCACTAGAAAATGAACATGACTCATATCTCACTAGTTTATGGGTGAAGTTTTATGACATTTCGTCCATTTGTTTACAAGCTACAGTCGTTTGAGTGACGCTACTTTCGCCTTCGTAAATAGATAGAAAAACAGGAATATCGCACATTGATCAAAGATTGGTTTTTGATGGGAAAAACTTCTAAGCGATCATTGCAATGGTTATATATATATATATATGTTATTCCTCATTTGCTCATTCGAGAACTATAGCTTATCGGTGGCTTAGTGAATTTAAAATGGGTCGTACAAGCACCAAAACTCACTTCGCTCTAGAAGGCTAAAAGAGGCTACGCATTTGTTTTTATTATACTTCTCTCGGGAGAGGCGAACCTATAGCGCCGAGTGGGCGCTTTGCGATCCCACCAAATGACCGTTGTAATTCTATTTGAATAGGTGCAGGTTGTAAAGCTTCGCAAACACTCGTGCGGCGAGGGGACTCCACAGCTTTCCCACTCTGTAACGAAACGATGTTCGCGCCGTCGGGAGATGAACTGCAAACTGGTGAGATCCGTCGGATTGTCTTTTGAAGGGCATCTAAGCCGAATTGCGTGGAATAATACTAAGAATCTCCGAAGAACAGTACCCGCGATAATATCTATAAAACAGACAGAGGTCGTTTTCCCTTATAGTAGCGTCGCCTCATCACACCTACGCCTACCGCGTTTTTCGTGGGATTGTTTTTTGTATATTGGTTATTCATTTTTGATCCCACGAGACTTGGGGTTTCAAATAGTCCGCCACATCAGAGCCCCGTTTTGATGTGGTAAGGTCTGCTCACTGCTCTGATTCGACCCGGTGTCAGAGAGGCGCCGTTATAATACAGCCGGTATACCCCTGGCTGCAAACCATCCAATGGGCACGGTAACACCCTGGATTAGGGGTGGTAGATCTTTGTGTGTTACTCCTCGCTAGCCTGTCTGACATGGGTGACCCTACTGGAAGCATATGCTTCCGTCAGCATAGCCTGAGTGATTCATTGTACTTTAAGCCCCGCACCACGTCAAAGTTTCTACCAAGCGGGGGCAACAAATCATTTATGTGAAGCAAAAACAAAGTTGGTGCCAAATTAATAGGATACAGATCCGAACACTCGCCGTCCACAACAATCCGGATCGATCGATTTGCGAGGAAGCTCTTTGTCCAGTCGCAAAGTGCCTGGGAAAGTTCATATGAACGAAGTTTGTTCAGCAACGCCCCGTGCCAGACGCGGTCAAAAGCCTTGGAGGTATCCAATGCGACCGCCCTTGACTCACCATGCCGCTCAATCGCAGATATCCATATATCGGGTATAAGTGTCAAGAGGTCTCCCGTGGACCGCCTGCCACGGAATTCGTATTAACGATCATTCAGAAGTTCGTTGCACTCCAAATACTTAATTAACTCGGCGCGGATAACCTTTTCCATCACCTCAGATAACATAGACAGTAATGCTACCGGCCAGTAATTTTGTGGGAGACACTTTTTTCCCGTCTTTGGGATTGGTTGAACTCGAGCGATTTTCCAGCAGGCAGAAAAGGTCTCTCGTCCATAAGATACGCGAAAGAGTCTGCCAAGAACCGGCGACAGTTCTTGAGCACAGTTTTTAAGGATCCTTGCTGGTATTCCGTTTGGACCGGTTGCTCTCTTACAGTCCAGTTCACGTAGAATGCGTTGAGTAGTACGCGGGCGAAATCTCACATCCCGCATGGAAGACCGTACCGGCGCGTTCACAGGTGGTTCCAAAAGACCGGGATCGAGGTTTGAATTCGCGGAAAATAATTTCGCGAACACATTAGCTTTATCCTTTGAATTTGTGACTAACGTCCCGCTGTCTGTCACCAACGGATGGAAAGGGGAGGCAATTAAGGTACTGCTGACAGCCCTTGCCATTGACCAAAAGGAGCGCGAACCAGTCGGGCACTGAAGGAGTTTATTGGTCACTCTGTCGCTGTGAAATTTATTCGCGGTATCAATCGCGTGGTTGCACGCGTTTTTGATTCTAACAAAATTCGTTCTGTTAACTACAAATAAACGCACCAGACGTACATTCAGCCAAGCCTCAGATCCCAGAGCCATCTTTCAACGAAGTTGTAGATGCAATAAATCGATTGAAAAACAACAAAGCTACCGGAGTAGACTGCATACCGGCAGAGCTTGTGAAGCATGGAGGAGAGGCAACCGCTCGAATGATCCACCAGCTCAGCAAAACAATATGGGATAAGGAAGTCACTCCGGAAGAATGGAAAACCTCAATAGTCGTCCCCATTTTCAAAAAAAGGCGACAGATTTGACTGCGAAAACTAGAGAGGAATATCATTGCTCCCAACCACATACAAAATATACTGGCGAGAATCACACCGTACGTAGAAGAAATACTGAGAGACTACTAATGCGGATTCCGTAGGAACCGGTCAACAAGCGACCAAATATTCACAATAAGGCAACTCCTGGAAAAGAGGTGGGAATACGGAGAGACGGTTCACCAACTGTTCATTGACTTCAAAAACGCCTACGGCTCAGTCGGAAGACAAAGACTTTACCATATTGTTGTTGAGCTGGGAATCCCGAAAAAATATGCCGCCCTCAACCAAATTTGCATGAAAGAAAACAAAAGGGCGAGTTCGAAAAGAAAATCACCTCTCAGAACTCTTTGAAATCCGGGACGGAATAAAACAGAGCGATGGCCTCTCACCATGTCTCTTTAACCTTGTCCTCGAGTATGTCATCAGAAAGGTACAAGACGACAACATGACCGGTGCTCGCATATGCGGATGACATCGCCGTTTTGCGCGATAATCTAGAAACTCTATACGGATGCGAAGCATGGGCTCTTACAAAACGGGAAGAGAACAAATTCCGCGTATTCGAGAATACATTTTTAAGTGGTATCTTTGGCGGCAAACATGACGAGGTGGGAGGACAATGGAAGAAACTCCACAACCACGAACTGGACGAGGTATACCGCAAACCTACAATAGTGAGAGTAAACAGGTCGCGAATATTAAGATGGGCCGGACATGTGGTGCGAATGGGCAACGATAGGACCGTGCGTAGAATTCTTGACGGTAGACCAACGGGAAAGAGACCGATAGGAAGGCCGCGACGGGGATGGGACGACAATGTTGGGTTTGATCTTGAGGTGATCGGATCAGATGGTCAAGCGTGAAATGAGAGAGCACAGGACAGGGAACGATGGCGGAGTCGAGTCGGTGAGGTCATGAACTTCCGGGTTCCTACAGGCCAATAAATAATAATAACATCGGAGAGTTTGGAGCGCCATTGCTTAAAATCTCTATTTTTTGCTGCTGTAATCTGCTCGCACTTTTTATTTATCAAACCAATGTTTATCAGATGAACTTCGTTTGATGGAATGTGGAATGTAGATCTCCATCCCGAGAAGAATAATCTCCGTGACCGACTCCGCGCAAGCGTTAACATCGGAGTCTCCGAAGCACACCTCCGACCATGGGAAAGATGCGAAGAAATCTCGCAAATCGTCCCAGTTAGCAGCCCCATACCTCCATACATGGCGAAGCTGCTTAGGTCGGTTGTTCGTTTGAAGTGCAAGTGGTTGCGCGACCAATACCAAGCAGTGATTTGTGTTTCCCAGTGGCGCAGAAACCTCTACGGTAGAAATACTCGGTTCGGATGTCAAAAACAGATCCAGGGTGTTCGCATAATCACCTCGTGTATGCGGCACTCGCGTGGGTTCCTCCACGAGTTTTTTTTCACACTTCTCTCGGGAGAGGCGAACCTATAGCGCCGAGTGGGCGCCTCGAGATGCCACCAAATAACTGTTGTAGTTCTTTTTGAACAATTGCAGGTTGAACCGCTCCGGGTTGTGTTAAGTTGTGGCTAACAGCAAACATGTCTGCCAGCCTGCCAGTTTCGTCGGTTCTGTTAGAGTGTACCAACCAAGCGGAATTGGACACATTAAAATCGCCAAGCACTACAATTTCAGAAGGTGGGTGGTTGATTTGTATCCAGTCGACGGTATGTGAAAGACGATATAATATATAATATAACTTTGCCCAAAAAACGCTTGTTTTCATTAAAAATCCCGGGACTGTTCTCTCGTTTTCCGCAATATATGCACACACTGCCACATCTAAAAAAAAAAAAACCTTTTACCAAACCTCCCCTAAAAAGAGTTTGTCGCTATCATAATCCAAATACTCAATCCATAACATTTACTGCCCTTGAGTACATAGCTGTGGTTTCAAGTTCATTTTCATTTCGACATTTAAACGGGGTCTAAGTATTCCAATTTCCACAGATCTCACATTCTCAATCGTAAAACGGATCCACACAGGGTCTGTCCAGTCAGCAATCGCACCTAACATCAGTTTTAGCACAAGGCCAGCTCTCCCAACATCGTCATGTTCCACCTCACCCTGTAGACCTATTTTTGACAAGGATGTCTTTCGACTACTTCCGTGAGCCTATGGTACTATGAAGCTTTCTCACTGAAGACTTTGGAATCGGTCCATCGGCCAACCTCTGAAACACGGTCAAGGATTATTACACGGAGCCTATAACATAATGGGTTGATATATCCCTTAGCCGCTGATCGTTGGGATCCAACCTAACACTTAAGAATGGTGACCAAAACGTTTGGTAGGTTGGCAACCTCTGGAACTCTTAATTTCGTTGAAATGTTCGCCTCTTCCTGGATCGCCCGGTATTACAGGACAAGGTATTAAGTAAACGAATAATAAGAAAATTATGGTTGATCAATGAGTCACGATATTGCATTCAAATAAACTATTTAGTGTTTTATGACATCTGAGGTATAGATGGTCGGAAAATTTGTTTATGCGAACTTTAAAAACAATTTTTTTAAATCCATCACTTGCAGTCCTCGTGCCAAGATCTTCTGAGTTTATTAAACTTCGTGATCCCTATTTTGCCACAATTTCACAAAACAACTAGCAAGTTTATTGCACACAGGTGTCGATTGAACCTACACACAAACGTGCAGATGTCTCAATAGCTTTGGCAATCTTGATTTAATATTAAATAACTAACATTTGCTGTTGTTTGTTTTTTATCTCTTTTTGTGTTTTAGGTAGCGATGCCTTCCTCCCTGTCTTTTCTTGCTGCTCAGAGTGAGCTAGCTGTCAAACCCGCCTTTTGTAGCATTACATGAACTTCATGGTTTGAGGGAAGGTTAACGTTAGCTCCAATTTAAAAACAGAGCTAAGATACTCTGTGTTTAGGTAGAACATTTTGAATTAAAATAAACAACAAACAATTAAGGGTAAGCTCATTAATTAACCAGCTGGATAACGCTGGTAATTTCCTGGCGATCTGGCAATACGCACAAGACGCTGATTTAGAGAGAATAAAAGGCAAAAAAAAAAAAAAAACAAGAAAAACTCAGATACAAACACAGAGACCGGCTGGAAGGAGACCTACCAAGAGTCTACTCTGGCTTCGAGGGGTTATGACGAATATCTCATTTGGTAACTGGTTTAGTTGTCTCAGTGGGTTTGCGCATAGTGGAGTGCGATCGGCGCGGCCGCTGCAACAGGTGAATTTCGAATCCCTCTAGAGACAAGTAGAAAACATATTTTACAGGTATCGTCAGTGAGTGCGCGTACGTGTGTGCTTATGTGGTTACAACTGTGCATCTAGAACTAAGTTGTGTTGTTCTGTGCAAGGCGCATTTTGATCAATCTTAGTCTATTTGTATACGCATCTGTGAAAAGGTGAAAAAGGTTTTGTGACAACAGTTTCTATTTTTAATCAAAACAACTATACGTATATATAGATATATATATACAAAGCCCCCCTAATTTTTGGATTGCATCTTGAGATTATTGTTTATCGTGTCGATACAATTGGACTGCAAAAAATGCCTGAGCTGTGGTGGTAGCTGAGGCTATTCCCTGCTAAAAAATCAAATTCTATACCAATGGTGAGTGGTTTTATATTGTTGTAATATTAATAATTAATTCTTATATATTCATACGTACATTATAAGTTAATTTTGAATTGACAGACAAGATCAAAGATCCGATATTAATGAGGGTATTGACGAGGAAAACAACTCAATCGAAAAGATGTTACATTTCCACCCAGAATATGTAGAGTGCAGACAAATGTAATGTTCATACTGCCAGATACACTAGGTTGATTAAAATCCAGTTGAAAGATACTGTTAAGTTGGTTATACACGTACTAGTATGCTCCTCAAGCCTCGATTCTTGTACTTGTTCTTTTGCCAATCTATATGGTCGTGTAATTGCACAGTCGCACTCCATTATGCCACTGGTATGGCCAATGGAGGAGGTCAAAGATCTGAAAAACGTACATAGAACGGCTTGGTTAGAACTGACGCATCGCATGTTTCCTCTTTATAGTAATAACCATGAGGAGCCAAGAGATAGCGCATTGTTAAGAACTGGGTAGTATAGCGTTTGTTTTAACGCTGGCTTGGATTATACCTCTTGATACTCGCTGTTCTTTTGGAATACCTTCCAACACATTGAGAGCTGCCCTACTAGATACTTTGTCTTTGCTATATTTCGCGTTTACTCTGCGCCCTATAGAAGAGCATCGACTAGTTATGTTTTACCATCCACAAGCTTAATATGCCTGTAATTTTCTTTTTTGAAAGGGTCTCCTTATATGTTTTCTTCTTTAAGATTTTTACCTTTCTTTGCATTTTGTTTTGCTGTGTATGTTGTCGTTTCTTTTAGTTCGATTTGCTTTCCTCGGTTAGCTTTTCTATGAATCACAATGGTGTTATATAAACGGTCTATTTTAATGTATATCTCGAAATTATGCAAAGCGTTAACGGAAATATTGTTCATTCTACATGCAGATGAGGTGCTATTTCCATAAAATTTAAGTGAAAGTATTTATGGAAGCATATAACTAGGTCATAAAAAAGTTGTTATAAACTTTATTAACTTCATTATGCTGTAACATGAGGAAGTGTGTTTTCTGATTTTTGAAGCAAACACGAAGTCCATATCCGTAATATGATAGCTAAACTTGTTAAGTTTCTTTCCGTTGGATGAATTTGTCGCTCTAGTTTCTGTCTTACTTGTTTTTGTAACTATACTACTTGGGGTCCTCAAATTTATATCATCAGAGATGGCTTGAGATAGGCAATTCCTACAGCCTAATCCTTTCAAGTTAAGAAGTCACTGACCTTCCACAACAGATATCAGAAAAATGATTCACGTCATTTGATTGTTTCCTTAAGCAAATTTAGTCTACAAGTTATATCTCTATTCAGGTAAATTGAAAGCTGATCATGAGGCGGATTTAGTTTCAATTTACATAATTGATGTTTTCATGAAAATAAATAAAAGTTATATTGATATCAAGCGCGGGGCTTTGGGTACCATTATTATCCAAGCATTGCCCATGCGGAGGGGGGAGGGGTGGAGGCAGATGTGTTTTTAAGAGACTAGTACGAATTAGAAGATATGCATTTTTTCTCGTTACACAATAGAATCACTATTTATTTTACTTTTTATTGGCTTGTAGGAATCCGGAAGTTCATGACTCGACTCAGCCATCGTTCCCTGTTCTGTGCACTTGTGGCGGTTCCGCCAAACTCCACGGTCCGCTTACCTGAAAAACCCCCATTAATTACATCCCAATCGGCATCATAAAAATCGGCAATCGCATTAGCACCTTAAGTGCTTTACGCATTTCGGTTATCAAATTTATAATCTAAAAGTCCCTGTTAAAGAATTCCTACCTTTTTATGCATCTCTTCGCATACAAATTCCCTACAAGAATTCTTTCCATTATACAGGTGCATAAAACCAAAACCTATTCGGTACCTTCGGTTGCCAGGCAAATCCCCCTAGAATTCCTGAAAAAAAAAATGATTTGTTTACATACAATGTAACCATCATAACAGGGACCATAAACATTGCGTCGCCTATTTCTCGTCCTCACCAAGTGTATCATAAATCACCATACAAACACATTGGCTGGCGACCTACACCCAAGGGACCAAAACAAGTATACGCATCTCGCGTCTCTTGGCACCAATTAAACCCTACAGCATAAGCAAATGTGCAAATAAGTATGGTATACTTACCATTGGCAGCGATGCAATAAACACCAATTCCCTGTAAATAAGTTAGAATCAATTAGCACCATGTGCATGGGCATTGCGGCTATCGTTACAGCTGCAATGCGTAGCTTAGACAATGATCTACCCGATCTCTTTGCCTTCCCATATTTCTGGATCTGTTTCTCATGACTAGCGGCATTGAACAAACAGAAACCCCAATTAGAATGAGATTCGGCTTGTTTACTTAGCCGAACTCATATCTCATTGATGCACATCATTCCTTTTCTGGTTTTCAGATTCGTTTCCATGGCCTTGTGTATAAAAAAAGCAATGTGATCTTCACTCACATATACACATACATTACCAAGTCCTTCTTCCTTGTTTTCACCACAAAGCACTTTCTCTCTCGGGAAAACTCACCCCATGAGCGAGTCGGCTCTGCATGAGCCGTTGACCGCTGAGCCCAACTACATCCGCCGACCACGCTGGTCGCGCGATCTCCCGCTCTCCGTCGCGCGCCGGAGAAGCGTATATATACAGAAGTCGGGCCGTGAAAGGAAGTGTTTCATTCTGTTTAAAATTCATAAAAATCAAGTTAATATCATAAAAAGTTTAAGTGAAGTATATAAACACTAACATATTTAATAATGGCTAAGAACAAAGAAAATAAGGAAAGTGAAATAAACTAAAAATTAATTAAGAACAACCAGTGTTTAATTTTCCGTGCTGCAGTGCCTGGCAGTTCCTAGATGTGTTTTCTTCATTATTGTTCCCTTAGTGCTCGTGTTTTTGTATTCAGCGGTATTTGTGATCGGGTTGAGAAGTGAACCGAGTGCCCCTGCCTGGCACAATACTTCCTCCTCCCCACACACTCTCCTTACACGCTTGACCAGCCGATCCGATCTCCCCAAGGTCAAACCTAACATTGTCCTCCCATCTCCGTCGCGGCCGTCCTACCTGTCTCTTTCTCGTTGGTCTACCGTTAAGAACTCTACGAACGGTCCTATCGTTGCCCATTCGCGTCACATGTCCGGCCCATCTTAATCTTCGCGACCTGATTACTCTCACTATTGTAGGTTTGCGGTATAGCTCTTCCAATTCGTGGTTGTGGAGTTTCCTCCATTGTCCTGCCTCCTCGTCATATTTACTGCCAAATATACCTCTTAGAACTTTATTTTCGAATACGCGGAATTTGTTTTCTTCCCGTTTTGTGAGAGCCCAGGTTTCGCATCCATATAGAACAATCGGCATGATTATGGTTCTATAGACCCGGAGCTTTCTATTACGTGATAGCAGTTTGGATTTCAGTAGTTTACTGACTGCGTGCCAACTAGCGTTGCCGGAATGCAGTCTTTTGTTAATTTCCTTCAAGATTTCGTTACTGGCCGTCAGTATCGTTCCCAGATATTTAAATTCTTTAACTTTTTCAAATGTCTTGCTTCTGACGTTTATGTGTGTTCCCTGAGATCCACCTGCTCTCGCCGTAATCATGTATTTTGTTTTGTCTTCATTTATTTCTAGGCCCACCTCTTCTCCCGCTTGCATGATGATTTCACTGTTTTTGTTTACAGATTCTAGGTTATCGCCCAAATCGGCGATGTCATCCGCATATGCGAGCACTTGTGTGACCCCGTTCAGGGTTGATCCGGCAATGTTGCCGTTTTGTACCTTTCTGATGACATACTCGAGGACAAGGTTAAAGAGACATGGTGAGAGACCATCGCCCTGTTTTAGTCCATCCCGGATTTCAAACTGTTCTGAGAGGTGGTTTTCTATTCTAACTCGCCCTTTGTTTTCGTTCCTGCAGATTTTAATGAGGGCGGCATTTTTTTCGGGATTTCCAGCTCAACTACAATATGGTAGAGTCTTTGCCTTGGGACTGAGTCGTAGGCTTTTTTGGAGTCAATGAACAGCTGGTGAACCGTCTCTCCGTATTCCCACTTCTTTTCCAACAGTTGCCTTATTGTGAACATTTGGTTGTTCGTTGACCGGTTCCTACGGAATCCGCATTGGTAGTCTCCCAGTATTTCTTCTGCGTACGGTGTGATTCTCGCCAGTATAAGGTTTGTTAATATTTTGTATGTGGTTGGTAGCAATTCTATTCCTCTGTAGTTTTCGCAGTGACATCTGTCGCCTTTTTTGAAGATGGGGACGACTATTGAGGTTTTCCATTCTTCCGGAGTGACTTCCTTATCCCATATTGTTTTAATCAGTTGGTGGATATTTCGAGCGGTTGCCTCTCCTCCATGCTTCACAAGCTCTGTCGGTATGCAGTCAACTCCGGGAGCCTTGTTGTTTTTCAATCGATTTATTGGGATCTGAGGCTCGGTTATATGTACGTCTGGTGCGTTTATTTGTGGTTGGTGGGTGCGCGCATTGAGCAGGTTTTCAAAGTACTGCTTCCATCTTGCCACTATATTTTTTGTTTCTGTCACCAGACAGCCGTTTGTGTCTCGGATTATGTTGGCTCTCCCTCGGTAGCCATTTCTAATTGAATTTATGCCGGGATAGATACCTCTGATATTCTTTGCTCTGGCATTTTCTAGGATTTTTACGATCTGAGTCTTCTCCCGATCGTGTTTTTTGCGTTTGAAAAGTCTCATTGTCCTATTGGCATCATATGGATGACAATATTCAAAAGTTGATTGCAAAGTGTCAAATTTGTAAAATGTATAGACTCCAAAACGAAAAGCATATACTAAGACCTTCCCCAATACCAGTTTTACCATTTTAGAAAATATGAGTAGATATATTAGAATTTCGTGGTAGGCCCTATTTTATAGCAATTGACTACTACTCAAACCTGATAGATTTATTTAAAATAGAACATTTTGATTTCGTTTTCGTCCACTATATCCACAATCAATCGGATTGGCTGAAAAAGCAGTTCATCATCATCATCATCGGCACTACAACCGGGATCCGGTCTTGGCCTTATTTAGCAAGTCTCTCCATCGGTATCCGGTCCTTATCCGAGACTTGTTCAATTGTCCATAATAATTTGTTTTTCCGGACAATGTTATTAGCTTTGCGCCAACCTTTCTCAGGATGTCGCTGCATGCATTGGTTCACTACTTGGCGGGTGCCAAAGTAGCTATCCAAGGTTGTCACGTGGCGACTGCATGTCTACTTAGATTGAACAGGGACAAGGATTTTGCCCTATATGTTTCGATAGCAGTCTGCTCTTTTTCTTGTAGAGTGCGTAGAGTATTATGTTTCTGTACAAGTTTATGTGATCTGTAACTGTTGTTTTGTCTATTGTTCGTTTTATAGTTTTGTCCATTTGTTGAATGTATTTTCCGATTTCGTCATTTGTCAGGTTTCTGTTTATTGGTAGATTAAAGTCATTCGAACGAAGATCTCTAGTCTCAGTCGTGAGTCAATAAGCAATATATCTAAGTGCGATCTACCTCTAGGGAACGATGGATATTCCGTAGCCAATAGGTCAGTTCTATATTCTACATGATACAGATCCAACCAACTAGTTACCTGATTTCCTCTGGCATTATATATATAATTCCCCCAATCTTAATGTTTGGCGTTCATATCTCCACCTACGTTAAATTAGTTTTTTTTCCAGGTGCAATTGTAAGCATCGAAGAGAGTCTCGACCTCTGCTATAATGAGGTTATATTGGTGCTCCTCAAGTGCGTAAGCTGCAATCGCATTCAGCCCCCTTCCTTGCTGATGGGGTATACGTACGGTGTAGGCCTCCAGCACCCGGAACCTGCGCACTTTCTACTATATATAACTTTATGTTAGATTCCTTTTCTAATAAAGATTGTGACACCTCCACCTTGAGAGTCGTTAGGTCGATCTCTTTGTATAAAATTGTAGTCTTTGTGCCCTATCTTATACCTCTGGTTTAACTTTGTTTCCCCCACCAGTAGTACATCAGGGTTTTCATCTTGCAACAAGTTGAAAAGATTGACTCTTCTCTCAGTTCTTATAAGTGAATTTACATTCACGGCAAGAGCTTTGATTGATGTTTTGGTTAGAGGGTTTATATCGACTTTTTATTTAGACTGGGGTAGTGCGAGTAGATCTCGTTTATTTGACTTTGCAGCTGTGTCATTTATCTCTATGGATTGAGCAAGATTGTGAACACGTCTGCTTGTGATGTTGTTTCAGTCTGTGTGGGAGTATTTGTGGGTACCAGTGTTGTAGCCTATTTGGTTGTTCTCCCCCCGGCCACAATTTGCGCATACGACCACTACGGCGTTACGGGCATTGTTGTTGTTCGAGTTGCCTCTGTTTTTTGTTTTTGCCGAGTCACACATCTTGACATTAATTCTAGGAATTTAGGACATCCTCGATAATTAGCGGGTCATTCCGACATACTACGAACTTTAGAAGGGTTTTGTCATCTACCCTTTCTTTTCCCAGAAGGCATTCTTTTGCCTTGTGGTCAAGTCCACATATGCGGCATTTCACAATTCGCCGCTGCGTGACCAAACCTTTGGCAGCGGACACATTGTAGAATGTCTGTGCTTTTTTTGAGTTTGTCCCATGTGACAATTTGATGATCCAGGGCTGTTATTTGTAGCTTCCGGTTTTCCCTTTTTGACTTGGCTGTTATTAATGGCTTTACCGCGCTAAACTCGAGATCATCATGCTTCAGTTTTGAAGCATTTCAAGCAGAACTTCCGGTTCCGTTTCAGGGTCGACGCCCTTTAATAGAACTGTTATGTTCTTTGTTTGTTTCGACGTGAACGAGTAAAATTCCGCTGTGGCTCTTTTTAAGACCTCATTTCATTTTTAAAACATTTTTTTTTATTTTCTTTTTATCTTCTAAGTTTCCAAATTACATGCTAGTCAAAAAACGCTTAAATTCTAGCTTAATTATCGTATATTATAACTTACTAGTCCTTCGCAGACGCCCTAAGCTAAACATTACATTTCGGCGACACCTGTTTAAGACCTGTTTTATGTTATCATGGTCTGCCACCGTATAGATTTGAATGGCATGCCTGTTACCTGCCAGTCTCTTAATTAAAAAATTGTCACCTTCAGCTAGCTTACAAAGACTTACCAATTCTTACAATCAACATCGATGGTGTTGACTGGTTGCATCTTTATTTTTTTGTTTATCTGCTACTGTTGTGCTGCTTGCTGTTGCTGTGCGCGTTGTTGATCTCAGACAGCATGTGCTTGCTAGAATGCGAGAATAGCAGTGAAACTCATTGGGGATTCAGGGGCAAATCTTGAATGCCTCAATATCGCATATATAGCCCCCCCCCCCCGCACCCCTTCACCCGTGACTCAGGCTAACAATTATCTTGTGTACACTCATCCCTGACCTGTCTTTTATCCCCCCGCTCGACCAGTTTATTTTGTTTTTTTTCTCTCTTTTTACAACTTCGATTTTAAGTTAGTTCATCACTCATATAAATCACTTGTACTAAGTTAAATAGATAAATAAGTTCTAAAGATTTACTCGCTAAATACACAACCCGTACCCATCGTCATTCCCACATCCAAGCTTCCGGCCTATCCTCCACTTACACCACCGTCTCTCCACCTTCGTTAGTCCCCCATTCCCAAGTTTTAAGTTAATCCCTGCAGGCACCCCCCCCCCCCCCGCGCCGGCTAGCCCAAGTTTTTAAGTTAGTTCATAAGTTTATTTTTTATTTTTATATATAAGGTGGCGCAAAATTAACCATCTAATTTTGTTTTTGAATTACTTTTTTACTAAAGAAAAAAATAATGTTTTTGAGTGATGGAAATCTTTATTTGGACCTTTACAATTTTTTCTAATAAGTGGAAAAGATGATATCCGTCAACTGGCTGCCGCCATTGTTGATACACATTTATACCCGTTTTATCGCATTTTCCATGACTTTCCGCAAGATTTCCGTTGATAACTGTTCGAATTCCTGTCGAATATTCTCCTTAAGGTCTGCGATTGTCTGAGGTTTGTTGGCATAAATCCGCGACTTCAAGTAGCCCCAAAGAAAAAAGTCTGGGATTATTAAATCGGGCGAATTTGTTGGGCATGCCAAATTGCCAAAACGTGAAATTACGCGACCAGGAAACGCTTCCTTCACAATATCCATTGTGGCTCGAGCTGTGTGTGCGGTTGCACAGTCTTGTTGAAACTGCATGTTCACCAAGCCCCGATCATCCAATTCCGGCAGTAAGAATTCGATTATCATGGCCCTGTAGCGTTCGCCATTAACAGTGACCGTATTGTCGATGGGGTCCTCAAAAAAATACGCCCCAATCACTCACCTCGCGTGAACATCGCACCACACAGTGGCTTTGAGTGGATCTAATGGCTCTTCGTCTATCGCATGCGGATTTTCACTGCCCCAGAAACGAAGACTTTGCTTATTGACGTAACTGTTTAAGGGGAAATGCGCCTCGTCACTCATGATAATTTTCGACACAAGAGCGTCCTCTTCGTTGTTGAGATAAAGGATTGTTTGACAGTAATTCACATGCCCTCCATTGTTTGTCTGTTTGTCTTCTGCAGCTGTGTAGTTCACAAATGTCAAATATGCAAAAATTGTAACATCTTCCGATAGGGTGAATAATTTTGCGCCACCTTGTACCAGTTGTACTAACCGAAATTAGGGTCCTCCCCTCATTTCATTTATTCATTCTTTCAGTATCATCATTAAAGGCAACTTTTTTGGTTTATCTCACATCTCTGGGCATTATACGGCCGAAGCTCGACCTAACTTACTGCATGAATTCCACCTCCCCAAATATTTTCTCTAGCTACAGGCCTAGCAGGGAGGGCGCTCAAATCACATTAAAAATCAGCTTTAGGAGATCAACACAGAGAATCATTCTTTAGCCGAAGTACACAGGTGTATCGGGTGGACCATACATTTTTGCAAACGGCAACACTTGATTTCTTAAAAACCGTTAGAGGGAGGGGCGCGCGAGTGGCGGGGAATTGTACGTCGCTTCATGCAATTTTAGTCACGATGGAGTGCTTCACAGGACAACAGCGTGCTTTTTGTGTAAAACAATTTTACAAAAACAACGATTCCTACGTACGTTACTGTACGACGCCTATTTAGAACTGAATACGGATTACGCCGTGTAAGTGAGTGCCCAAGTGTTAATTTAATCAAAGCTTGGGTCAAGAAGTTCGAGCAAACGGGATCGGCAACGATTATTAAACAAGCAGGGCAGCCACGTTCAAGAAGAAGTGATGAGAACATTCGGGAGGGTGAAATTTCCGTAAGGAACGATCCAAAATCAGCATGTGTTGGCGAGTTTTCCAAAGTTTGCGTAGTCGATTGCAGGAGTGCCAACCACGAGACGGGGCACATCTCGACGATGTCATTTTAAAAAAAAATAATTTCAATAAACGTTTATTACGTTAAATAAATGATCAACAAAATAACATTTGTAGTTTTGTTTCTATTCATGTTTCAAATGTGCAGAAATGTATGGCCCACCCTTTAGAAGAGTCTGGTTAATCATGTGTTTTCTCACCGATGCGATACCGAGGCATTCCAGACAAATGCCATCCTCCTTTCCTTGTTTTCTCCCTCTTCTTCCGCTCACTCAGCTCTTTTACATTTAAGGATACCTCAAAATCGTCTTATGTGCGCGTTTGGGAAACAAAGCTTTTGGCCTTTCTTTTTAACTGGAGTACCGCAGTCAAGAATTTTATATCCTTATTCTTCTACACATCACCACACGCAGATGCCAGCCATAAAATCTCACATAATGAGCTCTGAACCATTGTACGCCAAAGAATAGCTTTATAGGACCATCATATAATATATTCCGTTCCGCAATCTTCTTCTGGTCGAACATTCGAGTAAAAGCCTCAGGCCAAGCCATAAAACGCAAATCCCATCAACAATAAATCACTGGCATTCGTTTAAAGAAGGGAGACTTTGTCTGAAGGGACTTCCGATGTGCTGTAGAAGATTAAAGCCATTATTTGCAAATCCTTTTTATGCGCCAACTCTGTCTGACTCATCCGTTGTGATCAAAGTGAACTACGTAGCGTTTGTCGTCCGCCACTTAGGCACGCGCATACATATAACACACATCACCTTATATGACGAAGCTTATGTCCACGGGTAGTTATATTACTCATTGGAGCCTTAGTAATCGGTTGATGGCGTGGTAAACAAAAGACTCTTGACGCTGCTGCCTTTCTGTGCGTCAGTCATATAATTAATGTTTCTTGGAATAAAGATATAACCACTGAGTCTTGAGATCATCTCAGGCATTCTTTCACCATCCAACAAGATCAACGAAGAGTCCAATAGGCCAGGTAACTGCTGAACGACTTGGCACTATAGACGGCGTCAATTCAAAGGCTCTGTACTACACTATAATGAAATATAGCTGCCATAAATGAGGTCTTATGGCAGTCACAAAGGAATGTTTCTGCAAGTAATACACGATGATATAGAGTATTCGCCAGTTTGACTGTAGCGACGGCTTGAGGGAGAGAAGCCAGATGGGATCAGTGGCATGAAAATGGGTGCAGAAACTGGGTAGGCACCAGAAAACAAAAGGAAGAAAAGGATGGACAGGAAAAGGGAAAGGGGAGAGACAAGGCGACATTTTAAAGCAGCTAGGAAAGAATTTTCATAACCTTTCCATGTCAGATGAGACTATGTTAAGATGAACCTATTTTAGTATACTAATGTAATATTTACGAAACATTTAAATGATTTTACAGACTTTTTACAAATACCGCCACAGAAGTACTCAACCTAACGCGTAGGAGTAGCTTGTTCGAAAGCAATCACTTGACAGAACAAACGCTATAAAGCTTAAGTTCGAGGCGACTAGAGAGTGTCCCAAAATTCACCAATGATTTGAATACTGCCCCATTTATGCGGAAAGTGTTGCCAAAAAAAAATAATAAGATATGCGTATCTGATTAGTTTCCATTCTACTACTTCTACTGCGAGCTAGTACAGACCATTCTTTGGTAATTCATTTGCACATGAGATATACACTTATGCTGACATAATAGTTTCAGTAAGTAAGTAAGTAAGTTTATTGAGTCTTTCTTTTTGTACAAATTCTTATAATACTGAAAATATAAAGAAAATTATATTTTAGCTTAATACTAAGGACTGTAATGTATCTCCCTGATGCACAACTTACCTAACTTTATTGTATAGGGTTTTCCAATAGGGACTTGACAACCATTTGAGATATTTCAAAACTTTATTATCGGCTTGAAGTACAATCAAAACATTTATGAACAGAACTCGACTTTGTTCATATAGCCTCCGCGGGCACGTTTGCAGCGGTCGATTCGTTGGACCCAATTGTCGATGACTCGGTCACACAATGCGGCCGAAACGGCCGCTATTTCGCGTTCAATGTTGGATCTGAGCTTTTCCAATGTCGTCGGCTTGTTAGCATCGACCAATGACTTGACGTACCCGCAAAGAAAATAGTCTAGAGGCGTTAAATCGCACGAACGAAGCGGCCAACCGACTGGCCCATTTCTTGAGATAACACGCTTATCAAACTTCATCATCATCATCATCGGCACTACAACCGGGAACCGGTCTTGGCCTTATTTATAGCAAGTCCTGAGGCTTGTTAAATTTTTCATAATGATTTGTTTTTTTTTTCGGGCAAGCTCATTAGTCTTGCGCTCATCAAACTTACTCTTCAATAAATCGATTGTATCGTGTGCTGTGTGGCTTGTGGCACTGTCCTGTTGAAACCGCATGTCGCCCAAGTCCATATCTTCCAATTCGGGCCAAAAATAATTGGAAATAATGGCGCGATAACGATGGCCATTCACAGTAACGTGACGATCGTTATCGTCGACGAAAAAATATGGCCCAATGACGCCGCCGGCATGCAAACCGCACCAAACAGTTATTTTTTGTGGATCAAGTGGTGATTCATGAAGCGCATGTGGATTTTCACCCGACCAATAACGCATGTTTTGCTTATTGACGAACCCATTGTGCCAAAAAAGAGCTTCCTCACTGAAGATGATTTTGCGATGAAATTCATCATGTTGGCGCATATTTTCCAGAGCCCAATCGGAAAACGTACGTCGCTTCAAATGGTCCATCGGCTTCAATTCTTGAGTCAGCTTGATCTGGTATGGTAAACCAAGATCTTTACGCAAAATTCTCCATAAAGTGGTCTGGGCGATGCCCAATTCTTGAGAACGCCGTGGAATTGACTGATTTGGGTCGTTTGCTACGGACGCCTGAACGGCAGCGATATTTTCGACAATTCGCCCAACCCGTTGTCTCACTGGCACAGCAACATCACACAACGAATATGTAGACTCGAATTTTTGCACTAAACTTGTTACTGCCTGTCTACTAGGGCGAGAATTACAACCGAAAATTGGAGTTAACACTCTTAAAGTTGAGGCCACCGATTCCAAATTTCAGTAGTACATTTTTATAATTTGCAGACGTTGTTCGTTCGTGTACTTAACCGTGATGAAAATGTTGAGTTTACTGAATAAATTGAAATTTAAATTCAAAATTGTCAAGTCCCTATTGGAAAACCCGATATTTTAGCTTAATACTAAGGGCTGTAATGTATGGCCCTGATGCACAACTTTCCTTACTTTATTGTATTTGCCAACATGACTTTTATTTCCCAATTTATTTATTTATTAATTGTTTTTTAATTTTTTGTTTTGTATAACCCTTGCTCCCGGTGTAGATTGTTTTTCTTGTGTGTTAGGCGCCTTACAGGTACAATATTTATAATATAATATATTTACATCTACTGCTAACATTACAACTCATCATCATCGGCACTACAACCGGGATCCGGTCTTGGCCTTATTTAGCAAGTCTCTCCACCGGTATCCGGTCCTTATCCGAGACTTGTTAAATTGTCCATACAAATTCATTTTTCCGGGCAAGGTTATCAGCCTTGCGCCAACCTTTCTCAGGATGTCGCTTCATGTATTGGTTCACTACTTGGCGGGTGCCAAAGTAGCTATCCAGGGGTGTCACGTGGAGACTACATGTCAACTTGGATTGAACAGGCACAAGGATCGTCCTGGCCTTCGCCGGGTTGAAAGCAATCAGAAACTTTACCCTGTATGTTCCCTCCCATCCCTCTCACATTACAACTAATATTGATCATTTGCAACTATTTACGGGGGTGGGCTAAAAAGTTTCCCACCCAAAAAAGATACAAGAGATTTTTTCTTAAAATTTATTTTACTAAAAAGCAGTCAATTAACTTACAGTTAATTGATTGTTATCTGTCTGAACTCTTAATTGACCGCAGTCAAAAGACTTACTGACTGCAAAAATTACTAACAATTTTAGAAGACTTATAACTGACCTCCTGGGCTCCTCGATAGTATAGTGGTTAGTATACCCGCCTGTCACCCGGGAGACCGGGGTTCGATTCCCCGTCGGGGAGCCTCTGGCGCAAGACTAATGACCTTGCCCAGAAAAAATAAATCATTATGGAAAATTTAACAAGCTTGCTAAATAAGGCCAAGACCGGTTCCCGGTTGTAGTGCCGATGATGATGATGATGATGATAACTGACCAAAAGACTGGAAACAGTCACTGAAATACTGCAGTCATCTAACTTACAGTCAATTGACTGCGTAAGGGAACTGCCCAGTAAGAATATTCAAATGATCGTAGTTTTAAAGTTAAAGTACTAAGTCAAAGTCTTCACTTTTATTCGAAGATTTTAGTCAATTGACTATGGCTTTCTTATTACCGTGCCAAAGTAATGCACTTTTTAACAACTCTGTACAAGGGCAGTACCAGAATTAATCGGCCCGACACATAGATGGCGGTAGTTTTTAAAACATAACGACGGTGGTAGATAGTCATCATCGTCATCATCATCGGCACTACAACCGGGAACCGGTCTTGGCCTTATTTAGCAAGTCCAGAGGCTTGTTAAATTTTCCATAATGATTTGTTTTTTCCGGGCAAGGACATTAGTCTTGCGCCACATTGCTCTAAGCTCGTGTTTCATCACCATATAAAGAATATAAAGAATTAATTTCATCGATGCACTCTTGTCTTGGTGATCTGCGTCGAAAGTTATGAAAAATAAACGCACGAAAATGTTCACGAGTTAATTCCATTTTTTGGTCGAGATAAATTTTTCAAGTCACTGTAATGAAAAGAAATGGTGATTGTAAGTCATAACGCGCTGAGTGTCAAACTTTCAATGGAACGTCAGATTGCACCTGACAAGGCTTAGTGTCACCAAGGCCAGAAACATAAATAACATCCCTTGTACATGCGCCTGAATAGGAGATTTATGATACATGGGTGGCCTGAAAAGTTTCCGACCTAACAAAGATACAAAACATTTTTCCTTAAAATTTATTTTTATTTTTCTACATAGTCTCCTTGTAACTCTACATACTTCTCCCGGTGATGCTCCCATCTCTCTAACCCGTCCAAATAGTACTCGGCGTTTTTCTCTGCAAAATAACTGTTCACGAAGGTGATTGCCTCTTCATTTCACGAAAATCTCTGTCCTCCGAGCGCAATGTTTACAATTAGGGAACACAAATAAGTCGCATGGGGCTAGATCTGATGAATAGGGCGGATGGTCAAGAAGTTCAAACCGTAATTCGTGGATTTTATTCATGGCAACCGCTGAGGTGTGAGACGGCGCGTTGGCTTGGTGAAACAGGATTTTCTTTTTCTGCAAATGTGGCCGTTGTTCCGCAATTTCTGGCTTCAGTTGGTCAAGTACTGATGCGTAGTATGCTCCTGTAATGGTTTTTACTTTTTGAAGATAATCGATTAAGATAACTCTATGAATATCCCAAAAAACAGTCGCCATCACTTTACCAGCCGAAAAAACAGTTTTGCTTTTTTTGAAGCCGATTTCCCCTTTGCAGTCTACTGTTTTGAGTGTATTTCATTTTTTCGAGCGTATAATGGTGTGGCATTTCTAACAGATACACACAATACACAAGCAAATAGTGAAGAACACCGAAAGAAATTCGAATAAGAAAAAGCATCAGAGCCGTATACCGTAGCGATAACATAACAATTCCACATCAGTTGAGTGTACTTGAGTTTAGAAATCGAATTCATACACGCGGCAGTGGCCTGACGTGTTGAGCATTGGTTACATTTTAGTGATTCTAACCGTTATAGCGTCAGTTCGAGTCACACATTCTTCACTATCGTCGCAAACGCTATAATGGTGTATCCAAGTTTCATCGGCAGTAATTAATCGCCGCCAAAACTCAGATTTATTGCGCCTAAACTGCACCAATAGAGCGTTGGAAATGTTCATTCGAACACGTTTTTGGTCTAACGTAAGCAAACGTGGCACCCAATGCGCGGACAGCTTTCTCATCCCTAAATCTTGATTTAGTATGTGACAAACACGTTCTTTGGACATTTTCATAGCCTCTTCTATCTCTCTCACTTTAATTCGGCGGTCGTCTAGCGCCATTTGGTGAACTTTAGCGATGTTATCGTCAGTCGTCAGTTGTTGGACGTCCCGAATGTTCATCGTCTCCCAAGCTCTCATGGCCACGTTTAAATTCAGCTGCCCAAAATTTCACTGTGGTAAATGATGGTGCAGACTCCCCATACACAGAGTCCAACTCATCTTTGATTTGCGTAGGCGTATTGCCTTTCAAGAACTAAAATTTAATGACAGCTCGATACACAATTTTGTCCATTTTCATAAAAACACTCACTCAAACGACTGCCAAATAAAAACTACCCGTCCAAAATGGCTGACATTTTGATGAGTAACTGTCAAAAGATGTGTGCTGTATATTTATGATGGCGTCAGCAAGGATGCGAGTTCCACAAAACGCCACCGCTATTATGCTGTAAATTGTTTATCGAAAAGAAACAGAAAACCCAGGAATTGTTCATAATGAATGAAGTCACGAATAAAACACTGATGTTGATGTTCCTCAGCAGCAAACAGTTGATCCAATACCCCGTAGGTAAATAAAACACTGAATTGGAGAATGTTTATTAATTGGCTAGTTTATTGTGTGACACTTGAGTTATAATCGTATTACAAAGCGTATGAACTCTTTTCTTAATATTGACTTGGTCCCGTTTTGAAAACTATTAATTGTCTGAATACCAATCGTTAAACGGCGAAGAGAAAACAAACACAAATAGCCACGTACAGATGTATCAGACACTGAATAACAAATCGTGGCACAGCGACAAGAAAACAAGCTGAGGGAGTTTACTTGGTGACATTCGTTCACTAATGACGACTTAATGCGCGACTCGACTATCGACTTTCGAATATACTTTTGTTTAAAGCTACAACTGTGGCACGTGTGCGTGCTTCCGCGGTTCAAATCTGACTCCTAGAGAGCTGCTCGACGCAGGACCACTCCGGTGGGTGAGGTGGATTTCCACTCGTGTGGTCTTAAGGGAAATTAATCTTTCTGTCACGCTGCGACCAATGAGAAACCGATCCGCGTCCCATTGGAAGGTTCCTCAAAGATATCGTTAAGATTGGAAAGAATGTATTCCTATTGGAAGGAAGGACAAACAAAACGCGTGTTGAAGAACGAATAGAAAGAAATTATGCAGCTGTTCAAACATAAGCGTGCATAGATCTAAAACGTTTCTATCATAAATGATAGAAGGTATTTTGTATATACCGTAATTGTATCTAAAAGGGCAAGCGCTAAGATGTGCATTTGTTTGGATTGGCTAATGCAAATACATTAGGATCGCATCAGATTCATTGCTGGTTTATCGCCTATGCGACCGATCCGAGATAATTGGTTACAGCTGTATTAGCTAGCGATTTGCATGTCATGATCGTGGGATCAGCGGTTTCTTGAGAAAAGCAAACACAGCGAGATTGCTGTGAAAATGATTGGCATGAATACCGACGAGGGGACCGTAGAAGTTTTTCTAATGGTTGGCAATGGACATGGGTGCCGACCAGAGGAAACAAATATGTTTTAAGGGATACAGCGATGCGGATGATGCTGTGGCAAGGTGATGATCTTGCCAAGGGATGCTTTACAGGTATTTAAGATTATTGAAGGGTAGCTTAATGCTGCCTGATTGCAGGTAAGTACCATGGACTTGAAAAGGTAGAGGATGGTTAGGTGGGGTTAAAGTAATGTGTGGTTCTTCGGCGCCTTGAAGAAACCCCACAGATGCACAATTACATTCACTATTATTGGCGAGTGCTGCTATCTTCACGTTGTGATCGGAAACTTTTCAGCCCATCCACGTACAATCTTAATCCCAGGTTTTCCTAATGTTAGTTCTTAATGCTATTTTAGTTTGACTTTGCAGATACTTGTTGTGTGCACATCTCCGTACTTTTTATATAGTTAGTTTTATATAAGATACTTAGTGAAACGCTTACTGGGGGCGCATCTTAGCCCCTGTTTTGGCCGGGAATTACTTTTTTGTAAGAGCTCGCCAGGTTCTGGAGTAAGAAATTTCTCTTTAAAACTCGTGTTGGTTGCTCCTATTGAAATATGGTAACGGGATATTTATCGGCCGTTACTGACATATTTGTCAAGTAAATTTTTGATCACCTTGTTTTCACTATCGGACAACCTTGCGATTCCGGTTACCATCGCTCTAGCGGCATAGTCCATTAGTGGGGTAACTTTATCCCTCATGTAGATTTCTCTGTTAGAGTATCTTTTGTTATGCGATTGGTAGTGCACTCCAACGCAGGATCTGAGTACGGTTCTTTCAAGGACCTCTAGATTCCCAGCCACAGTGGGCGAAATTGTGAACCATAAGTTAGAATTGGTCTAATAATTGTCTTATATAGTAGAAGTTTAGTTTCGGAACGACTGCTTTGCTTTTCAGTAACGGAGCTAATAAGTGGGTCACATTTTTGCCCTTTTTTAATGTCGTACGTGCGTGCTGGTTAAATTTCAGCACATTATTGAATTTTATGCCGGTAAGAAATGTTTTTTTCTACTGGAATGTTTACTCCTTCAATTAGGAGCTCGAGATTGCGACGCTCCTTGACTATTCTCCTAGGACATTTTCCTCTAGGATTTCGAAAGCAGATCCCTTTCGACTTAGATACGTTGATTCGTATACCTCATCGTCGGTAGAATGTCTTCCGAATTTTCAGTAGTGTTGAGTCCATGTTTTGGTTCGATTTAAGGGGACATTCCGGTTTGTTCTGTTCAAAAAATCAATCGAATGCTTAATCGATAGTTTTATCCTTCAAAAATAATATGTTAAAATTTGGAAACGAAATCTTAGGCGGTTCCAAAGTTATAGGTCATTAAAGGGTCGGGTCTCCCTAGGATACAAATACAAATACTAAACTTTGAATGCGTTTTTCTCGAAACGACTTTTTTGATATATGAAAACGGTGCATGCGATTCTTATGAAAGTTCGCACACATATCTTTAACAAGCACACGCAAATTGTGAGCGAGTTACTTTTTATTTTTTTGGTTATACCTAAAAAATAGAGTAAAAAGGGGCCGAAAAATCAATTTTTTTCGCTCACATTGGGCTAAATGTATTTAAGTTCAATAAACTGTTTGCATTTTTTCACCGGGGACCAAAATAACCCTTACACGAGCACAACGGATGGCAAACTTTGAATACCTGGAGGAGGGGGGGGGGGGGGGGGGGGGGGGGGTTCCGGGTCCGGAGTGACTCGACAAAATTTACAAACGTAGTCGAAAGATGAATAAAATGTTTAAAAAAAAGCTGTTGTTATATCTTTAATACTTTCTCTTAAAAAAAATCATGAAAATTACCTATTTTTTGACCCGACAAACCGGAATGTCCCCTTAAGTGATTGGAGTCGATTTAAGACCATCAACGAGACAGCACGTGCGCTTCTGCCTCGTGATCCGTACCATCGGATCAGTTATGCAATCAGTTTTGGGAATCTTAAATATACACAATATTCCCAATTGCCCTATCGGTTCGCGCGAGAAGTCTTACTGCGAGATCCTAAACAAACAAACGGTTCTTCACACACGCGTCCGAGTGCAGTGAAAAGCGCGAGGATATACACGTGAATGATGTGCAGTGCGGGAAAACCCTCTACTCATTCCATTCCTTGTGCCTGTTTTCCTCTTTATCGCACCTCTGTCTGCGTCCCTCAATCCTCTCGATTGACTTATAATCTTTGGAGAGTTTTTGGTGTCTGAGTGGCATAATGTTCGTCATGGAAGGGATGTGACCTGCAGCGAAGACACAATATACAACATTCACAAAGAAAAGTGGATCATCGGTTCCACAGCTGATGATGAATGGCCGGTCCCTCGAGGCTGGGGAAAGTTTGAAATTGTTCGGCGTCACGGTCTGTGGGAATGTATCATGGCATAAACACGTGTCGAACATCGTCGGGTCCGCCTTTGGAAAACTGAGTTATCATTTTAGAGCTAACAAATATTTTACTCCGGCCCAATTTCTTCTCCAGTATAAATTCAAAATTAGACCCGCCCTCGAATATTGCTCTCATGTTTGAAGCTCTGTTCCTAAACATACCCTCGACCTAATTGAGAGCGTACATAGACGAGCGATCCGGCTGATCGGGAACACGACGCTGACGTCGGGACTACAGCCGTTTTCACATCGAAGGCGCGTAGCATTTGGCGTTACGTTTTGAATACACTTATTAAAAGTAAACGTATAGGTGGAAATACTGCACATTAATGAGGCGAAAACTAAGTAGAAGGTGGCAACTTCTGCGAAGAGAAGACCTAACGTTGGTCAAACTATCAGGGTAGTGGAGCACGAATTTGAAGTAGTGCAATCCTTTAACTACCTTAGGTCAATAGTATCAGCCGATAACAATATGGAAGAAGAAATACGCGAACGGCTGATCAAATCCAACAAAGCCTACTATGATCTATCAAGGCTCTTTAAATCCCGAAATTTATCCAGAATATCCAAGCTACTAATGTACAAGACCATGGTCTTACCAGTACTCATATATTAATCCGAGACCTGGGTGCTCAATAAAAGGCACTCTGAACTCTTAGCCGCGTTCGAGAAGAAGGTCTTAAGGAGAATTGTTGGCCTCGTATGTGAGGGAGGACGATTCCGGAGACGCTACAACCATGAGTTGCACGCAATCTACCTTGAAGCTAATGTTGTAAGAAAAATCAAGCTCGGTAGACTCCGGTCGGTTGGACACCTAGCTCGAATGAGCGAAGAGGAGCCTGCCCGGAAAGTCCTTTCTGGCAGGATGTATGGAAGAAGACAGCGTGGCAGACCTTGTCTGCATTGGAGGGGTGGCGTAGACCAGGACGCCCAAAGCCTGGGAGTGCCAAACTTAATGACATCGGCTCGAAATCGGGACCGGTGGAGAGATTTGTTAAATACGGCCAAGACCGGATCCCGGTTGTAGTGCCGATGATGATGATTATTCTTATTATTTATTGGCCTGTAGGAACCCGGAAGTTCATGGCCTCGCTGTCTCGGCCCCGCCATTGCTCCCTGTCCTGTGCGCTCTCCTTCCACGTTCGACTATCCGATCCGATCTCCTCGAGGTCCAATCTATCATTATCCTCCCATCTCCGTCGCGGCCGTCCTGTCGGTCTCTTTCCCGTTAGTTTACCGCCAAGAATTCTATGCACGGTCCTATCATCACCCATTCGCGGTACGTGTCCGGTCCATCTTAATCTTCGCGACTTGATTACTCTCTCTATTATAGGTTTGCGGTATAGCTCTTCCAATTCCGATGATGATGATGATAGGTGGAAATATCTCAAGAACGAAATAATAGGTAACGAAATTTCAGCTGCGGGAAGAAATTAAGAAAAAAAACACACACAAGTAATTAAGATGTCTATGAAATTATTCTTTAATTTTTTTTGTGGACTTTGCCACTAAATGCTTTCTACAAAATCATTTAAATGTTTACCATGTATGTTTCACTCCTTTCGACGTGATTTTCGATGACTTTTCCGTACGTTTCAGCTGATATCTCGGCCATGACCTGACAGATGTTGGTTTTCCGACGTGTCAATAACATATAATTTTTGGGGTAGACCCACAAAAACAGAAAAGATCAACGTCGTTAAGTCGTCGATCTCGGCGGTGGAAGGTAAATGATTCGAAAATTGGTTGAAACCCGTGCAAGAATGCATTGATCTTTGATCGAGAACATTTTGAAAAACAATGAAACCAATTGCGATGATAAATATTTGTTTTTTCATTACTAGGATAGAAATATAAATAGCATCACTCTTACTAACCAATGTGCTTCAATTCTGGTGTTAAGATCATTCGCAAAATTGCTAGAGAAGTTTGTATACAAATATAATCAAAATGAATCTTCTGTATGCAGAGAACATCCTGGAATCCGATCTTATACAGGCTTCTAAGAGTCAGTTTTTAAAAATGAATAATAATATCAAAGTTATTACTTGCTGAAAATATTTTTGATTACCTTTTACAACATGCTTAAGACCTATTCTATTGACTTTATAACCCACACAGAACCATGACATTTGAAATTCTTTCTTGTTCGTTAGGTTGCCTTATATTGCGAATTTATATTTTCAATTCAAGCCCACGCACCACCGCGTCCGAGTTCAATGATTATACGACGTAAGATCGTCGAATACATAGTTAACCTAACAATACAACTAATAGTTTAGGAAACATTTGATTGCGGCAATATGTAGTCTTCTGTTGTTACGTTGCTCTGCCTTTTAAGTTCTTGTTTGGATTAGCGTTGGTGTAAAGTCGCAACGTTGCTTAATAGTTACGGAGTTAATTTCTTATTCAAACCAAGGATTATGTACCAATATGCCGATAGCTACTTATTCCACTAGAAAGAAATGATCTAATGCAGCTTCGAACTTTTTCCAAATTGTAGCGCATTTGTTAAATGTAAAACGCTTAAGAACATAGTGCTGTTGCATGTTCCTTATGACTTATATTATAAATATTATAAGCATAAACTAATATAAAGCATGTTCACACTAGAGGTGTATAATGCGAATTGGGAACGACATCAAAACGTTAAACGTTTGCACTTTTCTTTGACATTGTGAATTTGAAACACTGGCAAATTGAACCATGGATTGAACCTTTGTCGAGAAACACATTATAAGGTTGTACAAAAATAGGCGATCAAAAACACATTTCGCGCATTACCGATTTTTTCCGTCAGCATCATCGTTGTACCGAACTCACAATTTGACAGATTGCACAGCAATTCAAAAACACTGAGTCTGTGGTGAACTTAGCTCCAAAAACACGCCTTCGTCCGGTCCGAGCTATAGAGAATATCGCTGTTGTGTGGCTGAGCATCCGCCCAACGTGCCCAGGATTTGAACGTTGCACTAAGGGTACTGTTCAAGATGTTGCTGAAGAATTTAAGCCTAAACGGCTACCAGGTCTAGTTGACACAGGACCCAGTACACCTTCCATCCATTTAGAATGTTACCCATGCACCATGCGTGCAACATCGTCTACAGCTAGAGGGCCCACTTAAACAAAATTGTTCCATCTGGGAGGATTAAAGCCCAAGAGTACCCATCCAGGTATCCACAAAGAGTCAATGTATGGTGCGGTTTTGGGCTAGCACCGCCAGCGGTCCGCAATTTTTCGGACACAACGCCGATCATGCAGTTATCGTGAACGGCGAACGTTACCGCGACATAATAAGGGACACTTGTGGCCGAAATTGGAGAGTATGGATTCGAATGATATGTGGTTTCAACAGAACTTGCCACATAGCGAAAGAAACAATGGACATTCTGCGTAAGAAATTTTGTGGATGGATAATCTTTTGACTCGACGATCACAACTTACCCCCAACATTATGCGATTTCACCAAGTTACTATAGTATTTATTGGCCTTTAGGAACTCGGAAGTTCATGACCTCGCCGATTCGCTTCCGCCATTCTTCCCTGTTCTGTGCACCCTCCTTCCACGCTTGACCATCCAATCCGTTCTCCTCAAGGTCAAACCTAACATTGTCCCCCCATCTCCATCGCGGCCGTCCTATCGGTGTTTTTCCCGTTGGTCTACCGTCAAGAATTCTACGCACAGTCCTATCGTTGCCCATTCGCATCACATGTCCGGCTCATATTAATCTTCGCGACCTGATTACTCTCACTATTGTAGGTTTGCGGTATAGCTCTTCCAATTCGTGGTTTTGGAGTTTCCTCCATTGTCCTGCCTCCTCGTCATATTTACCGCCAAAGATACCCCTTAAAATTTTAATCTCGAATACGCGGAATTTGTTTTCTTCCCGTTTTGTGAGAGCCCATCTTTCGCATCCGTATAGAACAATCGGCATGATTATGATTCTATACACCCGGAGCTTTATATTACGTAATAGCAGTTTGGATTTCAGCAGTTTACTGACTACGTGCCAACTAGCGTTGCCGGAGTGTAGTCTTTTGTTAATTTCCTTCGACATTTCCTTACTGGCCGTCGATATTGTTCCCAGATATTTAAATTCTTTAACTTTTTCAAATATCTTGCCTCTGATGTTTATATGTGTTCTCTGAGGTCCACCTGCTCCCGCCGTAATCATGTATTTTGTTTTGTGTTCACTTATTTCTAGGCCCACTTCTTCTGCCGCTTGCATGATGATTTCACAGTTTTTACTTACAGTTTCTAGATTATCGCGCAGAACGACGATGTCATCCGCATATGCCAGCACTTGTGTGACCCCGTTCAGGGATGATCCGGCCATATTGTCGTCTTGTACATATCAGATGCCATACTCGAGCACAAGGTTAAAGAGACATGGTGAGAGGCCATCCCCCTGTTTTAGTCCGTCCCGGATTTTAAATGGTTCTGACAGGTGGTTTTCTATTCTAACTCGCACTTTGTTTTTCGTTCATACAAATTTGTATGAACCTCTCCTCCATGCTTCATAAGCTCTGCCGGTATGCAGTTGACTCCGGGAGCCTATGTTGTTTTTCAATCGATTTATTGCGTGTACAACTTCATTGAAAGAGGGCTCTGGGATCTGAGGTTCGGCTGTGTGTACGTCTGGTGTGTTTATTTGTGGTTGATGGGTGCGCACATTGAGCAGGTTATCAAAGTACTGCTCCCATTTTGTCACGATATTGTTTGTTTCTGGCGTTTGCGCTTCGGATTATTTTGGCTCTCCCTCGGTAGCCATTTCTAATTGAGTTTATACCGGCATGCACACCTCTGATGTTCTTTTGCTCTGGCATTTTCTAGAGTTTTTTCGATTCGAGTTTTCTCCCATTCGCGTTTTTTGCGTTTGAAAGGTTTCATTGTCTCTTTCCGAATTGTAAGTGGATCACTCTGAGACGTTTACGTTCTTCGATCTTCGCTCTGCACTCATCGTCAAACCAAGGTTTGGACTTAATTGTTTTCTTAAATCCTAATACCTTTTGGGCTGTTTGTTTGATTGTGTCTCTGATCGATGCCCATTTAGTGTCCACACTATTGGCTTCCTCTTCCTCACTGCTCCTATTCTCTAGGATACTAAATCTATTCGTTAGTTCGTCTTGATATTCCGCCCTTTTGCGCAGGTCTTTTAGTTTATCAATGTCGAACTTTTTGCTCGTCTCCCGTGACTGCCCATGTGGGATTGCTGCGAGGCGACTCCTGATTTTGCCCATCACTAGAAGATGATCGGTGTCGCAATCTGCTCGTCTATATGATCTTACGTCAAGGATATTCGAGTGGTGTCTTTTGTCTATGAGGAAGTGGTCTATTTGGTTCCGCGTTACGCCGTCGGGTGATATTCTTATGGCTTTGTGAATTTGCTTGTGCTTGAACATCGTGCTTTTCACTACCAGATCTTTTGACGCTGCGAACGTGATAATTCGAATTCCACTATCATTTGAAACGTCGTGTAGGCTTTCTTTACCTATAGTTTATTGGAAGATATCTTCCCTTGCAATTTTCGCATTGAGATCCCCAAGGAGGATTTTAACATCGAATGATGAGATCCCATCAAATACTTCCTCTAGGGTCTCGTAGAACGTGTCCTTCATTTTTTCGTCGGTAGATTCTGTTGGGGCGTGTATATTTATAAATACATAATTGTACCATGGGGTCTGTACTTTTAGCACCGACATTCGGTCGTTAATAAATTGCACATCTTTTACATGGGGCATAATCTTCTTGCTTATTATGAAGCCGGTTCCGAGGTTATGTGTATCGGTATCTCCACACGCCAGTGTAAACCCGTTGGTTTCGATTACTTAATGTGGGAGTCGGACTTCCTTAAGCGCGACGATGTCCATTTTATATTGTTTCGCGTTTTCTACGACTGTATCGCGCCTGGTTTATATAACGTTCGAACATTCCACGTCCCGACGCGTAAATCCCGCTTTTTCAGCTTTTCCCTACGTCTTCTTTTTGCCGAGTCGGTGTTTTCTTGATGATTTTTTCCCTTATGGTAGTGTCAGCTCATCACACCTACGCCTACCGGGTTTTTCGTGAGATTGTTTTTTGTATATTGATTATTCATTTTTGTTCCCATGAGTCTTGGGATTTCAAATAGTCCGCCATATCAAGGCCCCTCTTCGATATGGTAAGGTCTGCTTACTTCTCTGATTCGACCCGGTGTCAGAGAGGCGCCGTTATAATACAACCGGTATAGCCTCGGCTGCAAACCATCCAATGAGCACGGTGACGCGTAACACCCTGGATTAGGGGTGGTAGATCTTTGTGTGTTACTCCTCGCTAGCCTGTCTGACATGGGTGGCCCTACTGGAAGCGTATGCATCCGTCAGCATACTCTGTGTGATTCAGTGTAGTTTAAACTCCCGCACCACGTCAAGGCTTCTACCAAATGGGGGGTGAAAGCATCCCGCTACTCTAAATATTTCCCCACAATATCCGACAATCAGACAATTATTTTAACGTCAAAGTTAACTTCAGACGTACGGATAAACACATAGAACCATTTTACAATCGGATCACACGTGCTTGAAACAATCTCTCAAATAAAGTTCCGTCATATTCAGGCATTCAAGGCCAGTGTGCTTTTACTTACCTTCTTTCCCTACCCATTCTCTATTCTTCCTCCGACACCATGTTGCGACATTTCCGGATGTCGAAAACATCTTTTTTCTAGGCATGTAAAAAATAGAAGCTAAGAAGTTACCATAATTAATCTACATCTAACAGGGCCAACGAAATCTTCAATTAACATTGAAGCTGTAAGTAATGTGACTCAGGTGGGCGTTGACGTTTTTAAAAACGCACCCAGTCCAGTTAAATACTGCTACTAACTTGCTACCTTCCATTCGCTGAGCCATCTCGAGGTCGGCAGGCGCACAAGAGAACAAATTCCATTGATATTCGATTAACCTCAAAACCAGCAAGTCAAATCACTGACGCTGAAAATCAGGTGGCATACTTTGTGGACTTCTCATCATTCCGAACTACATAAACGAGATTCTTCGCGTCCTCTTCATCTTTGTCTACTTCTCTTCTTCTTTATTAACATTAATGGTAACCTAAAAACCTGTCCCATCGGTGTCGCGCTCATCGCGTCAAAAACGTCTTCTGAGAAAATGTGCAAATTACGCACCTCACGGGCTGGACGTATTTTTACCTTATTGCTGTAGTTGTTGTTTTTATTTTCGCTTTTGTTTTTTGCTTTCCAAGTCCGTGATGCTTTTTTCTTCTGTTATTCATTAAATTTGTTTTATGTTTTCAAATGCGAATTCTCACGTACCTAGTATGATCGTGAGTAGAGATACTTTGGATGAGAAAGCTTTAGGTCTTGTACTTAACGGTAAGGCCTACCTGGATTTCATCCGATTGTCATGTTATTAATGGGCGGCCGGTTAACCTTGCAACACACACTCACAGCCTTTCCCATCCGTGTAAAAATACTCTTAAGTGGGATTGTAATGTTGTTCCGATGTTATAGATATATTTAGATGTCAAGATAGGGGCTAATTGCACGTTTTGAGGTTAATCCGTGATAGAGTGCACGCAGCGTATACGTAGCGTTGCCAGCCATGGTTTGCAACTGGTTTCTGTCGCTTTTTTGGCCTTTCGTTTGTACCAATTTAATGAAGCCGCTGGCATGATTGCAGTCCTCATTTGAATACTGTTAGCACGAGCTTGAACAGATTTTCGGATAATGAAAATATGACCCGATTTCATTTTACAGCGACCCCGTTTAACGCCGAGTTTACAAGATCTTCTTATTTTTGTGTAAGGAGTTGAAGAGACATCGACTATTAAGAAGTTAATATAGATACACGGGAAAATCAGCTTTTAAACATTCACACGAATAACTTTCGGAATTAATTTCGTTTTATAAGATGAAAGATCGAAAAAGTTATTAGAAATGTGAAATAATGAGAGTATATGTGGAAATCGTTCTGTCTATTGCACGCACGGAGAGAGGAATGCACTTTCTCCACTCAAGTGGGTCCACATAAAAAAAAGGAACAATACTTTTGACTTTTTACACTATTATGTATGTGGATGATTTTTTATAAGCCAGTGAGAATTACACCATATTTTGCCCTAAAACCAACTTCAATAATCATTTAACTGAGATCAATAGGTGTCATTGATTTGCTTATTTGGGTAATTTATTTATTGTCGTTTATTGACCAATTCCAGTGTGCATGACTTAATAATCAGTCACAATATCAACAAGCAGCGCAAACAACAACAGTCGCAATATCAAAAAGCGGCTGTTACTACTATTTATTGGCCTGTAGGAACTCGGAAATGCATGACCTCACCGACTCGACTCCGCCATCGTTCCCTGTCCTGTGCAGTCTCCTTCCATGCTTGACCATCTGATCCGATCTCCTCAAAGTCAAACCTTACATTGCCCTCCCATCTCCGTCGCGACCGTCCTGCCGGTCTCTTTCCCGTTGGTCTACCGTCAAGAATTCTACGCACGGCCCTATCGTTGCCCATTGTTCAGTTTTGCGGATGATAGTACGCTTGTTTCCTCCTTTTCGAGTGTTCGTCCGATTAGTGCATCTACGTCGCATCAGCTGAGTTGTAGACAGATTCACTCTCTGAATCAGGATCTAGATAGGGTCCTGCAGCGGGGAAGGGCCAATCCCGTCGACTTCAATGCAGCGAAGACACAATATACAACATTCACAAAGAAAACCGGATCATCGGTTCCACAGCTGATGATGAATGGCCGGGCCCTCGAGGCTGGGGAAAGTTTGAAATTGATCGGCGTCACGGTCTGTGGGAATGTATCATGGCATAAACACGTGTCGAGTACCGCCAGGTCAGCCTCAGGAAAACTGAGCTATCTTTTTAGAGCCAAGAAATACTTTACTCCGGCCCAACTTCTTCTCCTATATAAATCCCAAATTAGACCCGCGCTCGAATATTGCTCTCATGCTTGGAGCTCGGCTCCTAAACGTATCCTCGGCCTATTTGAGAGCATAGAGAGACGAGCGATCCGCCTGATCGGGGACTCGGCGCTGACGTCGGGACTACAGTCGCTATCACGTCGAAGGAGCGTAGCCGACCTCTGTCTGTTTTACAGATATTATCACGGGTACTGTTCTTCGGAGATTCGTGGTATTGTTCCACGCAATTCGGCTTATATGCGCTCCACAAGACAATCCGACGGATCGCACCCGTTTGCGGTTCATCTCCCGACGGCGCGAACATCCCTGCATCAGAACTCGTTCCGTTACAGAGCGGGGAAGCTGTGGAGCTCCCTCCCCACGCGAGTGTTCCCGGAGCGTTACAACCTGCAACTCTTCAAAAAGAACTGCAACAGTTATTTGCTAGCATCTCGGGGCGCCCACTCGGCGCTATAGGTTCGCCTCTCCCGAGAGAAGTCTAATAAAAAAAAAAAATAAAACAAAAAAGTAAAAAAACATGTCCGGCCCATCTTAATCTTCGCGACCTGATTACTCTCAGTATTGTACGTTTGAGGAATAGCTCTTCCAATTCGTGGTTGTGGAGTTTCCTCCATTGACCTGCCTCCTCGTCATATTTACCGCCAAATCTTTATTCTCGAATACGCGGAATTTGTTTTCTTCCCGTTTTGTGCGACCCCATGTTTCGCATCCGTATAGAGCAATCGGCATGATGATGGTTCTATAGACACGGAGCTTTATGTTACGTAACAGCAGTTTGGATTTTAGCAGTTTACTGACTGCGTGCCAACTAGCGTTGCTCCAGTGTAGTCTTTTGTTAATTCCGTTCGACATTTCGTTACTGGCCGGCAGTTCCGTTCCCAGATATTTAAATTCTTTAACTTTTTCAAATATCTTGCCTCTGACGTTTATATGTGTTTCCTGGGGTCCACCTGCTCTCTCCGTATTCACACTTCTTTTCCAGCAGTTGCCTTATTGTGAAGGTTTGGTCGCTTGGTGACCGGTTCCTACGGAATCCGCATTGGTAGTCTCCCAGTATTTCTTCTGTATACGGCGTGATTCTCGCCAGTATGACATTTGTTAGTATTTTGTATGTGGTTGGGAGCATTGATATTCCTCTGTAGTTTTCGCAGTCAGATCTGTCGCCTTTGTTGAAGATGGGGACGACTATTGAGGTTTGAGTATTGAGTGACTTGCTTATCCCATATTGTTTTGATGAGCTGGTGGATCTTTCGAGCGGTTGCCTCCCCTCCATGCTTCACAAGCTCTGCCGGTATGCAGTCGACTCCGGGAGCCTTGTTGTTTTTCAATCGATTTATTGCGTCTACAACTTCGTTGAAAGGTGCTCTGGGATCTGAGGCTCGGCTGTGTGTACATCTGGTGCGTTTATTTGTGGTTGATGGGTGCGCACATCGAGCAGGTTTTCAAAGTACTGCTTCCATTTTGTCACGATATCAATAAGCGAAGTAAACCTCAATAGTTTTAAGTATAAGTAGAGTAAAGAAAATTAATAAAGTCTCAGTTCTTATCATTATCATCATCATCATCGGCACTACAACTGAACTCGAGCTATTTTCCAACAGGTAGGAAATTTCCTTCATGCATAAGGTAGGCGGAAGAGTCTGCCAAGAAACGGCGACAGTTGTGGAGCAGAGTTCTTAAGGGCTATTGCTAGTATTCCGTTCGGGCAAGTTGCGTTGAATACTACGCGGGCGGAAGCTCGCATCCCACATCGAAGACCATACCGGTGCGATCACATCATCATCATCGGCACTACAACCGGGATCCGGTCTTGACCTTATTTAACAAATCTCTCCGCTGCTCCCGATTTCGAGCCGATGTCATCCAGTTTGGCACTCCCAGGCTCTGGGCATCCTGGTCTATGCCACCCCTGTATCGCAGAAAATGTCTGCCGCGCTGTCTCCTTCCATACATCAGTTCTTACACCAAGTACAAAGTGTACATACTTTTTTAAACACACTGAATCCAAATATCGACATTTCTTCAGGAATATTGGGTTGGCAACTAAGTAATTGCCGATTTTTTCCAGATAAATAAAACACATTTGTTTAAATACAACGAATAAACTTTAATCAAAGATATATTTTCCATTTCGTTCGATGCCCCTTTGCCATCTTTCTGGCAATTTCATAATTCCACGTTCGTAGAACTTCTTTATCGGCAAAAAACCGAATCAAGTGCGATTTCACAGCGTCGTCATCATTGGAAGTTTTCCCATCGGAAGAGTTTTGCAAAGATCGAAATAAATGGTAATCTGATGGAGCGAGGTCAGGGCGATATGGTGGATATAACATCAATTCCCAACAAAGCTCCAATAATTTTTGGCGAGTGACCAAAGATGTATGTGGACTGGCATTGTCCTGGTGAAAAATGACACATTTTCGATGGACCAACTCTCGCAGTTTTTCGTTGATTGCTGTTTTTAATCTGTCCAGTTGTTGACAGTATATATCCGAATTCATCGTCTGATTTCTTGGATGTAGCTCAAAATGCACCACACCTTACCAATCCCACCAAATTGAGAGCTAAATTTTCTTTTGGTGGATATCAGCTTTCGAGGTGGATTGTACTGACTCATCAACCCTGGACCAAGATCGTTTTCGATTGATGTTACTGTAAACAACCCATTTTAAATCAGTGATGATTCATTTATTTATGTATTCCGTATTTTGTTTCTCTACTTACACAGAATGCTCCTCGATAGTATAGTGGTCAGTATAATCGCCTGTCACGCGGGAGACCGGGGTTCGATTCCCCGTCGGGGAGCCTCTGGCGCAAGACTAATGACGTTGCCCGGAAAAACAAATCATTATAGAAAATTTAACAAGCCTCAGGACTTGCTAAATAAGCCACCGGTCCCGGTTGTAATGCCGATGATGATGAAGACGATTCATTTAAAAAAAGGGCCAGCTATGAAATATGACGAAAATGCTCGTTTTTGCACTCCATATTAAAATTGACGCCAAACTAATACCGTTTCACAAAAATACGCGCAATTCGCTTCTAAAGCAACGTAAGGCTGACAGCTAGCAAATGTCAAAAGGAAAACAATGTCATTTACAGAAGCCATTAAAAAATATGGCCAAAGACATCGACAATTACTTAGTTGCCGTCCTGATACAAACTAAACTGTCTTCTATATATTATTGGCTCCATGAAATGGTTGAGAGAAATTCTTGGCCAAGTTCTGGAGTCTGATCGATGGACTGGTCAAAAGAGAAAGTCGGTACAGGTGGTAGGGTCGACCCGAATCTGACCCTCGGTAGAACACAACCACATTTTGTTACAGATTCAACGACAATCAGGTCTGATATAAGATTGGGGAAATATCATGATGGTACCTTTTGAAATAAAGAAGCCCGGAGGTAAACAAATCCGTCAATAGGATTTGCAGGAGGACTTTTTTCAAAGGAAGCAACATTCGAATGATTGAATACGAAAATAAATGGTAACTAAATCGTTTTCGCGAAACCTTGATGTTTTACTTACGCCGTGCTTCTTCTATTTTGGAGGAAGAGCGTATCATGCAGAGTTATTTGAATTAAAAATACTGTTTAGTTTTTAAAGTTCTACTTCGTTTTATTATCAGTTCCTTGAACGTGCTTCGTCTAATTGTAATGTGTAATCTGTGAATGAATCCTCTAATCATGTTTGCCTTTCTTTACATACTCAAATTCTAAAACACATGAAAGTTTCTTTGGCCAATCATATTTGAGCAGCTGCCACGGTTGCTCGATGTTGTTTTGGGATTTCGAAACGTATGGGAGTTTGTTATTTTGAGCAGCTGCCAGGGTTGCTCGATACTGATTTGGGAATCGTTTAGATTCATGGCTTTAATTATGAAGGATGGTGGATAGGATATAATGGGGTTGTGTATACGATGGGGGGATTAAAGGGCTTTCTAGAGCACTATCAGGGTGGCCTGAAAAGTTTCCGATCTAACAAAGATACAAGACATTTTTTTCTAAAAATTTTCGGATACCGTTCGGAATGCACATCATACTCTTGGTGATGCCATTTATTATGTTATTATCTCTGATGTGAACATAGCGTTTTTATTTACTTTTTTCTTTTTTTTGGTTTCGGTAGGAAGATGGAAATCTTCAAAAGATACCTCTGGACCGATCCAGAGGCATGTCGGGTTTTTACCGACTAAAGTCACCCCCCGCCAGGCTTATATTCCCGCTGATCCCCGCGGAACTTTCTTTTAGATATTCCATCGCGGGGCGGGACAGAGGTTACCTGTTACTCCGCTCGTCGCGTCGCAACTGCTGCATCATTTCACAGAGAATACCATTTGTTACGGACCATGCCTGTCTTGAACTAAGCATGTATTCTATTACTCCTCTCGGAGTAACTGTCCGTCTCATATGTCTCTCCAAAATCGTTCGTACGGTCTCGAATCTCACGCACTCTGTGAATACGCGTTCCGCGTTTTCTATTTTGCCTTCGCAATACAAGCAGTATGGGTGATTCACAAGCTTATACCGAAAGCATCCATGTCCTGATATTAGCTGATTAGGTGGTAATTCAGCTCGCCATGTTTTCTTTTCAACCATGTTTCTATATCAGGTATCATGGTGTGGGTCCATCTTCCTTTGGTGGAAGAATCCCACCTTCGTTGCCATTCTCTTAGGCTTGAGAACTCTAACTGTGGCCGCATTCTCCGACGATTCTCTTGGGAGACCTTATGCAATTCAGCGTTTTCTTTACCTGCAATGTCAAGTGGTGTCCTCCCGGCCAAAACATGTATGGCATTTTCGGATACCGTTCGGAATGCACAGCATACTCTTAGTGATGCCAGCCTATGCGCTGAGTTCACTCCCCTCATGTACGACTTATACTGTGCGGCTCCTGCCCATATGTGAGCTGCATACATTATAGTGGAGGTGTTGACACTGGTTATGAGTTTCCTTATGTGGGAACGGGGTCCTCCAACATTGGGTAGCAGTCTCGTCAAAACTTTGCATACTTTTGCCGTTTTTTCACTCGTTTTCCTCAGGTGTTCCTTGAAGCTCAACCTGCTGTCGAGTATAACACCAAGATATTTAATATAGGGACTGGATTTGATTATTTGTCCTTCTATTTCCAAATCAAGGTGAACAGTCATCAAGCGAACCCATAAATTTAGGTAATCATAAGGAAATACACCTTCCCTGATCATTGATTTGAAAGAGTCATCATATTTGCAAACTGTCATCAGCCCACTACTCGAATATGCTAGCCAGGTCTGGTCCCCATATCAATTGTCTCACATTCGCGGGATCGAGGGCGTTCAACGTCGTTTCTTGCGTTTTGCCCTCCGTAGACTAAACTGGGAAAATCCGCTGACTCTACCACTATACACAAGCCGGCACCCTTTAATCAATCTCAACACGCTTGAAGAGCGCAGAATCCATGCCAACATCATCCTCATCCATCGCCTTCTGTCAGGCTCAATCAATTGCCCAAGTCTGCTCTCCACTTTAAAATTTCACACAAACCCCGTAACGTACGTAACCCTCAACTGTTTTACTTGCCCACTCATCACACTTCTTACGGCGCTAACGAACCCATCTCGCGTATGCTACGACAGGCTAACTCTTTCCCCACCTCCCCGCTCCCGCTCTCAAACGACGTCTCGGGAGAAACCCGTCCTATACCCCCCCCCCCCCCGCTCCAATAACCCACTGCCCTGCCACCCTACCTCTCCTCCCCCGCTCTCAAACTAGTTCTCCCCTGCACATTTCCAGTCCCACCCACAATTTTAACCTCTTTCCCCCAGCTCACTAGCCCCGCCTCCCTACCAGTCCGTACACATGCCGTTCACTGTCGCTGTCTCACAAATGCCGCATTTACCGCCCCCACATACACTCGCTCTTCTCTAGCCTCCCACCTTCCCTATTGCCCAGTCATCTTCGCCGTCCTGGTTGTTTTTCCCTTTTTTTCGTTTTTAATAATGTCTGAATGACTACTCTAGATACTCTGTAAGGTTTTATATTAATTTAATTTAAGCTTGAAATAAGCCAAATAAATGAGGGTTCTGCCCTTGTAGCGGTTCCGCCAAACCCTACGGTCTACTTACCTGAAAAACCCCCATAACTACTACCCAACTCCCTTTAGTTTGCTAATGCAACAGTATTAGTACCTAAAAATGCTGCACGCATTTAAGAGATCAAATCTATGATCTTTAAGTCCCTGTAAAGAAAACTTACCTTCATGCATTCTCTTCGCATACCATTGCTCCTTAAGATTTCTTTATTAACTTACCAGGAATTTCCAATCAATTTCGGTATGTACGTCGCCAGTCAAATTTCCTTAGACAAATTCCTGTAAACAAAATAATTCGGATTGCATTCATTGTAACCGTCATGACAGGGACCATAAACATTGCGCCGTCTATTTCCCCAGCCGCGTCATGTATCTTTTCATACACATTGCCTGGCAAACTTTTTTGTTTGTCTTATCAACAAACAGCCCAAGCAGCTGCATATAATTAGCGCAATAGACGCTGAAACCAAATTCTCCAGCATTTCCTAATGCAAATATGAACCCGTTTTCTACTGCAGGCAGAGATGCCATAAACATCCAATTTGCTTTTAGCGCCTTTTTCTCCTAACGTCGAAAATAGCGACGAGGCATCGTGTAAGCAATGACCCGCATTACCAACGGCGCATTTGGTCATTTTTCCCTATTGTCCTTGCCGCCTGCCTGCTTTCGAACACGTGCAATTACATTGAATCTGTTCGATCGCGCACATATACCACTGCACCAAAAAGATCGCATTTTCTTAGTGGTCACACCCTTAAGAGAAAGGTTTTTCTCTCTCTTCCTTTTTTTTTTTCTTAGCGAAATCATCTCTGCATGAGATGACGATCGCTGAGTCCTATTACAACCACCGTTCGCGACGGTTGGTTCACTCCCGCTCTCCGCCGGCAGCGGAGATGCGTAAATTAAATTTCCGAAGTCGAGTGGGTAGTTGTATATGTATAAAATATCACTGTCGTTTCTCGTGCGTATTGACCCCGTAAAATCTGTGTAAATCAAAGAACTTGGATACCTCCAAACCAAATGAAAGTATTAAGGAATAAACATTTAACAATAAACTAAATCCGCGTGTTTAATTTTCCGGCTGTAGTTCCTGAAGTGTTTGTGTGTATTTCCGTTTCTTTCCTTTGTTGCAGTTTCCACCAATATATTTGCATCGTACTTTTCGTTTCTGGGCGTCTATTGTTGTCAATGCGTTTGGTGATTGTGATTGTTATTTTCAGCGGACTTCCTAACAATCGTGAAATTGTATCGGTGGAACAACTATGATGGAGGAAGAAGGGAATCTCGTGCCCTTGTTAGGTACATACTTCTTCCCCACACCCTCACTAAACTTTCCTGCGTAAAATGTAAAATAAAAAAAAATATATCCTTAAACTCTTTTCGAAAACAATTCTATTTACCACATACCAATGTAATCTTGAATTTGTATATAAAGTGCCCTAAGGCGACCAGGACGGCGATTTGGATGTTTTGTTTGAAGAGTTCTAGATTAAACCGATACGACACCGTCTCAATATTTTTTGTTATCGTACAAATTAACAATATTAATGGAAAACTCGATACCGACTGGCACAAATGTTCCATTTGCAAGAGTTATACGCTTCGTTGACCCACAACAGATCAACAATTTCGCAAGATCTAGTTTCAGAACTGTTTCTAAGTATGGTCGTTACATAATTGTGCTGGATCAACTTTCGTATTGTTTTCAAGGTAGTAGGTGAGCAGTTCGAGATGTCTTTATTTTGCACTCAAGATGTATGTTTAAATAGCAAACAGTTACAAGTGTTGTAAAGTACGATGTTCCATAACTCTGCAAATACAAAACATTATCATCCCAAAGGGACCAGCATGTAAGTTATTGTTAGACTGACAGTCATCATTATAATCAAACACACACACATCTTATCACCCTCCATGATTTCTTCTTCACCATGGCGAACAATATCCGTAGAACGTCCACAATTACCACCAACCGTACGAGAAATATTTCCGCTACAATAGTTGAGCAGAAATTTCTAAAAAGATATGGACATCACAGGTTTACTTTTATCACAAACGCGTTCACTAAACACACCCGGAGAAAGATGGTACCACCGATGACCAACGGGACCAGTGTTGCTACTCGAAGGAAGTTTAAAAGTAAAACAGTTGATGTTCCTTAGTACTTGAACTTTATTTGTATTTCCAGGTTCATTTTTGATTAAAAATCGTCTTATAACACAAGGTACATACTGTCAAACGTCTACCCGGCATTTCTCAATAAAACACAAATTTGAATCAATCATCAAAATGTATTCTATCGCCTTCAAAGTAAACCCCTTCCGAGGCAATACACTTATGTCAACGATCTTCAATGCACATTTTACGGGCCGCGGGTGGAATCGATTTTAGCTTGTTCTTCGATTTTTCATTTATGGCTTCAATCGACTCGAAACGTGTTCCTCAAAGTGGCAAATTGAGTTTGGGAAACAGCAAAAGTGACAGGGAGCCATATCTGGTGAATACGGTGTTTGTTCGATCTTCTCAGTTGAGTTTTTGGTCAAAAACCAGTTCAGAATGGTAGCTTTGTGAGATGGTGCATTATCGTGGTGCAAAATCCAAAATGTGGCTTTCCACAAATCCGACCTCCTTTGACGAGCAGTTGTTGTGATATATCTATTATGAAAAATGTGGTACTCACTATTTCTCGGCTGGCTAATAATGAAATGGTGAGTCGTTTAAACTGCTTTCAGCGATAATCGTCCAACTAAAAATCAGCAAATACCCACGAGGGTTCCATTACCGAGAGAAAAATTTCGACACAGGAGGCTAGGAGCTGTCTGAGACCTCCTTTCTGCAAATTCTAAAATCCTCTCGCAAACGCTTTATAACGCCTAAGTAGTCTTCCTTATTCACTGTTTGACCTTGCGGAAAGAACTCATAGTGCACTACACCACGATAATCGAAGACAACAGTGAGAACGACCTTAACTTTTGATCGACTTTGTCGTTTTTTTTTTTTTTTTTTTTTTTGTTTCAGCTCGTTTTGGACGATTGTTGACTTATTTGCATGTCATACTCGTAGACCCATGCATCCTCACGTTATGATGCGTTGCATGAATGTAGAGTACCTGGCGACTCGGGAGAGCATGTTTTCAGCAACCGCTTTTCGATTCTCCTTTTGCAAAAAATTCAGCTCTTTTGGAACAGGCCTCGCTGCGACGCACCTCATCTCCAAAATATCGACCAAGGTCTTACAAACTGATTCGTGTGAAATGTTAAGCTCTTGTGTTAGCTCTCAAGCTATTTCGACGATTTTCAAACACGAATTCCTTCAGTTTAGCTATGTTTACCTCAGTCTAAGTGTAGGTAGGGTCGAAAGCCCAGCCGCCCGGTGAAATACCACCCCATTAAGCTATAGGCTTCGTGAAGTGGTTGGGAGAAATTCTCTTCCTTAACTGGCCCAGTATCTGAATAAAGTCCTCATCTCTTCCCGTAGTTCCGATATCTAGATTTTATCGTTCACCATCTTTTTTGCACCCAAGTCGACGCCATCCAGCCAGCAGGATGCTCATCCCATTATAGTAGTTTGAGAAAAGAAGAATCCATTTTATTTTCGCTAGAAGGCTGTAGTGACACACATCTTGTAAAGTATTGATCACAATTTCAAATGATGTGCTTGTTGTGACTTCCGTAATAAAAAATTTCTCTGAGGTTTTTTATAACTCGATTCAGTTGTAGGGCGTAAAATCTGGAAGGTAATAAAGAGAAAATTCGCATCAATTTAACTCCAAACTTTCCATGAGAATATATAATATACGATCACGTTTACTTTCAAACAACTGTACATGATTAGGTATGCGGAGGCGTAAACAATACAGCATTTTTATTTAGCCGACCTGCCCCTTAAACATTTAGCATCTCTTACTCTTCATCAAACTTTCACTACACTATTCAAAGGTGATTTACATTTTTCGAAGTGGAGCGAAACAAAGTAAATATAGGAAAGGCATCAAATGTCAAAAATAGCCATCGAAAAAAAAAGAAAAACTCTTGCTTTCATCTCGAAATTATGCAAAATATCTTATCAAAAAGACGTGTTAATTGGTATTTACATCTATTATAAACGTTTGCATCATTTTGACTAATCCAAACTTTTCAGTTCCTGAATTTTTAAATATTATGTCGGGATGAATTTTGTTAGCACGGGTTTCGATTGTATGGAGAGAAATATACGTGCAAATGATTGAATCACTGTAGGGGACCTGCTTTCTCGGACTTTCGAGAAATTGCAAACCAATGTTTGCTCTAATTATCTACAATTTAGTTTAGTAATAAAATCATACAAAGAGCAGCCAATGAAACGTATGATTGCTTTTGAGGATTCACATTGTAACCTTCGTCAGCGTCGGACGTACTTTAAAGAAGGCACCGCGTTAAAATATTAAACAAAACATTGAAGAGCTTGAATCGCAATTGAACTCGTAGCCAACGACAGATGTGTTGTGCAGTGTGCGCGTAAAATATATAATTAAGATTAATCAAACTCAAAAAGAGGTTGTGACTGTGAATGAAACGACAATGTGCCAAGTGCCTGTTTGAAACTCTTGTTGAAAACACATCGTTCACCGCTCGTCCACAACAAATTTACAGCATTGTCGCGTACACGTGTGTGTGTGTCTTCCTCAAAGAGGAAACAAAAGTGTGTGCTGACGTGTCTACCGACGTGTATATACCGAACGTACGTTTTTTTTTTTTTTTTTTGGTCTCGATAGGATCTTCAAGATACTTCTGGGCCGATCCAGAGGCATGCCGCGTTTTTACCGACTAAAACCACCTCCCGCCGGGCTCTAATTCCCCTTGATCCCCGCGGAACTTTATTTTAGATATTCCATCCCGGGGCGGGACGGAGTTTACCTGTTACTCCGCTCGTCGCGTCGGAACTGCTGCATCATTTCACAGAGAATACCATTTGTTACGGACCATGCCTGTTTTGAACTAAGCATGTCCGTCTCATATGTCTCTCCAATCGTTCGCGCGGTCTCGATTCTCACGCACTCTGTGAGTACGTGTTCCGCATTTTCTATTTTTTTTTTTTAATTAGACTTCTCTCGGGAGAGGCGAACCTATAGCGCCGAGATGCCATCAAATAACTGTTGCAGTTCTTTTTGAACAGTTGCAGGTTGTAACGCTCCGGGAACACTCGCGTGGAAAGGGAGTTCCACAGCTTCCCCGCTCTGTAACGGAACGAGTTCTGATGCAGGGATGTTCGCGCCGTCGGGAGATGAACCACAAACGGGTGCGATCCGTCGTATTGACCAAGGTTTATCAGACGAACTTCGTTTGATGGAATGTGGAATATACATCTCCATCCCTAGAAGAATAATCTCTGATACCGACTCCGCGCAAGTGTTAACATCTCTCTTAAGCACACCTCGGACCATGGAAAGGATGCGAAGAAATCTCGCAAATCGTCCCAGTTAGCATACTTCCATACAAGGCGAAGCTGCCTAGGCCGGTTATTCACTTGATATGCAAAATCTTGCGCGGCAGATACCAAGCAGTGATCTGACTTTCCCAGTGGCGCAGAAACCTCTACAGTATAAATACTCGGTTCGGGTGTCAAAAACAGATCCAGGGTGTTCGCATAATCGCCTCGGGCATCCGGCACTCCCGTTGGCTTACAGCAAACATGTCCGCCAGCCTCCCAACCTCGTCGGTTCTGTTAGGGTGTAACAATCAGCCGGAATTGTGCACATTAAAATCGCCAAGGACAACAATTTCAGAAACTGGGTGGTTGATCTGTATCCAGTCGATGGTATGTGGTATTGCCTTCGCAATGCAAGCAGTATGGGTGATTTACATGCTTTTACTTGTGCAAGTATTGCCGAAAGCATCCATGCCCTGATATTAGCGCACAGTGTGATATCTCCCTTCTTAAGTATGGGGCAAATTATTCCACGACGCCAATCTTCCGGCATCTCCTCTTGATGCCATATGTGCACGGCGATCTCATGAATTGCGTGATGTAACGCTACCCTCCTTGTTTGCGATGCGATCACAGGTGGCTCCAAAAGAGCGGCATCGCGGTTTGAATTCGCGAACACATTACCTTTATCTTTTGAATTTGTGACTAGTGTCGCGCTGTCGGTCACTAACGAGGGAAAAGAGGAGGAAGCGGAGTTATTCCTGACACCCCTTGGAATTGACCAGAAGAGACGCGAACCAGTTGGACATTCTGGCGATGCATCGCGTCGACACGAATTCCCAGGAAAGGTAAGACAAGCGCCAGCACACAAGTTCCTGGGAAACAACGATCAGCAGCGCACTGATTCCAGGAAGACACTAAGGAAAGCAGCACCCAGGAAACTAGCGAACGAGAGGACGGCTGCGGGCCTATATAATGTGGGCACATCGGCAGACCAGCAGGGGTTGCCACAGGAACTCCAAGTTGTAAAAAGATAAGTGGCCGCTTTGATACACATGATTAACTGTAGTGCGCTCCATAAGGCCACAATAAAAATCGGTGCATAACAGGTAATAAAGAGGGAACAAGTGATTATAGGAGCAGTGTCTTTATTTGGAGAATACAACGATCATACTGGGCAAGACAACAACGCCCTTCGTCCGGAGCAGAGTCCGGTTCTGCAAGTACGGTACGTTAGCCAAATAAATCGTTTGGCCGGCTGGCGCCGGAATACAGTCCACGCAGAGAAGGAAGCTGAGACGTCGCCTGGGAAAGCGCCGTCCGTGGAGCAGTAACACAAGGAGTTTATTGGTCACTCTGTTGTTGTAAGCTTTTCTGCACGTTGTAAGCCTTCTTGCCTGGTTGCACGCGTTCTGATTCTAACAAAATTCGTTCTGTTAACCTCGGTGGAATTGGATCGCCATTGTTTAAAAGCTCGTTTTTTTGCCGCTGTAATCTGCTCGCATTTTTTATCAAACCAAGGTTTATGAGATGAATTTCGTTTGATGGAATGCGCAATGTAAATCTCCAACCCGAGAAGAATAATCTCCGTGCCCGGCTCCGCGCATGCATTAGCATTGGCTTCTCCAAAACACACCTCCGACCACGGAAAGGATGTGAAGAAATCTCACAAATCGTCCCAGTTAGCAGCCCCATAGGCCCATACTTGCCCAAGCTGCTTGGGTCGGTTATTCGCTTGAAATGGAAGTAGGCTCTCGCGTAGACTCCTCCACGAGTTGAGTCAAATAATAGCGAACATCTCCGCTAGTCTCCCAGCCTCGTCAGTTCTGTTAGAATGTACCAACCCGCCGGAATTGTGCACATTAAATTTCAGAAGCCAGGTGGTTGGTCTGTAACCAGTCGACGGTACGTGAAAGATTTTCGAAAAGTGTCGCTGGTTGGTCGTTATTTGGGGAGCGGTAAAGACAACAAAGAAATTTAACAGAATTGCTCAGCACGACCTTCAACCACATGATGTCCAAATTATTGGGTTCTAACTTTGATTTATTTGAGCAATATTCACAGTACACATGTATAAGTTAAACCTATTACGAGAAATGTCAACTCACTTCATAATTTTGAAAACCTGACCACAAACAATAATGTTGTTCAATTGATCATCTCCCAAATTGTAAGAACCACTCGGAGTTAGAAGTTCCATTGCAGGAGTTTCTGTGTCCAGGCAAATCTGATGAATTGGACCCAAATCTTCTTGTTTTTATTTTTCTTGTACAAACTTCATTCAAACCCGAATATGCTCTATTACAAGTTTTTTTTTCTCATTCCGATTAGAGTAGCTAGGGTCAGCTTCATAATCATCTGATGAAATGTCCATTTCTAATCCTACTTCTTTGGAATTAATAGATCAATAATGAAACATACCACTTATATGTAGAAAACCCCCGCTTGGTAGAAACTTTGACGTGGTGCGGGGGCTTAAACTACAATGAATCACTCAGACTATGCTGACGGAAGTATACGCTTCCAGTAGGGCCACTCATGTCCGACAGGCTAGCGAGGAGTAACACACAAAGATCTACCACCCCTAATACAGGGTGTTACGCGTCACCGTGCCCATTGGATGGTTTGCAGCCAGGGGTATACCGGCTGTATTATAACGGCGCCTCTCTGACACCGGATCGAATCAGAGCAGTGAGCAGACCTTACCATATCAAAGAGGGGCGATGAGCCGACACTACCATAAGGGAACAAATCATCAAGAAAACACCGATTCGGCAAAAAGAAGACGTAGGGAAAAACGGAAAAAGTGGTATACGCTTCGGGACGTGGAATGTTCGAACGTTATATAAACCAGCTGCGATACAGACGGTCGTACAAAACACGAAACAATATAAAATGGACATCGTCGCGCTTCAGGAAGTCCGACTCCCACATCAAGTAATCGAAACCAACGGGTTTACACTGGCGTGTGAGGTACCGATACAAATAACCTCGGGACTGGCTTCATCATAAGCAAGAAAATTACGCCCCATGTAAAAGATGTGCAATTTATTAATGACCGAATGTCGGTGCTAAAAATACAGGGCCCATGGTACCATTATGTATTTATAAACTACAGAATTTACGGACGAAGAAACGAAGGGCACATTCTACGAGACCCTAGAGGAAGTATTCGATGTGATCTCATCATTCGATGTTAAAATCCTCCTCGGGGACCTCAATGCGAAAATTGGAAAGGAAGACATCTTCCAACCAACTATAGGTGAAGAGAGCCTACACGACGTTTCAAATGATAATGGAATTCGAATTATCACGTTCGTAGCGTCCAAAGATCTGGTAGTGAAAAGCACGATGTTCAAGCACAAGCAAATCCATGAAGCCACATGGATATCATCCGACGGCGTAACGCGTAACCAAATAGACCACTTCCTCATAGACAAAAGACACCATTCGAATATTCTTGATGTAAGATCATATAGAGGAGCAGATTGCGACTCCGGTCACCTTCTACTGATGGACCAAATCAGGAGTCGCCTCGCCGCAAACCCACCATGGGCAATCACGGGAGACAAGCAAAAAGTTCGACATTGATAAACTAAAAGACCTACGCAAAAGGGCTGAAAATCAAGAGGAACTAACGAATAGATTTAGCATCCTAGAGAATGAGAGTAGTGAGGAAGAGGAAACCAATAATCTGGGCACTAAATGGACATCGATCAGCGACACAATCAAGCAAACAGCCCAAAAGGTATTAGGATTTAAGAAAACAATTAAGTCCAAATCTTGGTTTGACGATGAGTGCAGAGCGAAGATCGAAGAACGTAAACACCTGAGTGATCCACTTAGAAAGATATGACGAAATCAACGCAGAAAGATACGCGACAATTCGGAAGGGTCAACGAGACTTTTCAAACGTAAAAAACGCGAATGGGAGAAGACTAGGATCGAAAAAATCCTAGAAAATGCCAGAGCAAAGAATATCAGAGGTATGTATGCCGGCATAAATTCAATTAGAAATGGCTACCGAGGGAGAGCCAAGATAATCCGAGACACAAACAGCTGTCTGGTGACAGAAGCAAACAATATCGTGACACGGTGGAAGCGGTACCTGCTCAATGTGCGCACCCATCATCATCATCGGCACTACAACCGGGAACCGGTCTTATTTAGCAAGTCCTAAGGCTTGTTAAATTTTCCATAATGATTTGTTTTTTCCGGGCAAGGTCATCAGTCTTGCGCCAGGATCACAAATAAACGCACCAAATCCATCAACCACAAATAAACGCACCAGACGTACATACAGCCGAGCCTCAGATCCCAGAGCCCTCTTTAGACGAAGCTGTAGACGCAATAAATCGATTGAAAAACAACAAGGCTCCCGGGGTCGACTGCATACCGGCAGAGCTTGTGAAGCACGGAGGAGAGGCAACCACTCGTAAGATCCTCCAACTGATTAAAACAATATGGGATAAGAAAGTCATTCCGGAAGAATGGGAAACCTCAATAGTCGTCCCCACTTTCAAAAAAGGTTACAGATCTGACTGCGAAAATTACAGAGAAATATCATTGTTCCCAACCACATACAAAATACTAACAAATGTCATACTGGCGAGAATCACACCGTACGCAGAAGACATATGGGGAGACTACCAATGCGGATTCCGTAGGAACCGGTCAACGGGCGACCAAATGTTCACAATAAGGCAACTACTGGAAAAGAAGTGGGAACACGGAGAGGCGGTTCACCAACTGTTCGTTGACTTCAAAAAAGCCTACGACTCAGTCGCAAGGCAAAGACTCTCCCATATTGTAGTTGAGCTCGAAATCCCGAAAAAAATATGCCACCCTCATTCAAATCTGCATGAATGAAAACAAAGGGCGAGTTAGAATAGAAAACCACCTCTCAGAACCATTTGAAATCCGGGACGGACTGAAACAGGGCGACGGCCTCTCACCATGTCTCTTTAACCTTGTGCTCGAGTATGTCATCAGAAAGGTACAAGACAACAACATGGCCGGATCATCCCTGAACTGGGTCACACAAGTGCTCGCATATGCGGATGACATCGCCGTTTTGGGCGATAGTCTAGAAACTGTAAGTAAAAACAGTCAAATCATCATGCAAGCGGCAGAAGAGGTGGGCCTAGAAATAAATAAAGACAAAACAAAATACATGATTACGGCGAGAGCAGGTGGAACTCAGGGAACACATATAAACGTCAGAGGCAAGATTTTTGAAAAAGTTAAAGAATTTAAATGTCTGGGAACGATACTGACGGCCATTAACGAAATGTCGACGGAAATTAACAAAAGACTACACTCCGGCAACGCTAGTTGGCACGTAGTGAGTAAACTGCTGAAATCCAAACTGCTATTACGTAATATAAACCTCCGGGTGTATAGCACTATAATCATGCCGATTGTTCTATACGGAGGCGAAACATGGGCTCTTACAAAACGGAAAAAAAAAGAATTCCGCGTATTCGAGAATAAAGTTTTAAGGGTTATCTTTGGCGGCAAATATGACGAGAAGGCAGGACAGTGGAGGAGACTTCACAACCACGAATTGGAAGAGCTATACCGCAAACCTACAATAGTGAAAGTAATCAAGACGCAAGATTAAGAATTCTTGACGGTAAGCCAACGGGAAAGAGACCGACAGGGCGGTCGTGACGGAGATGGGAGGACAATGTTAGGTTGGACCTCGAAGAGATCGGATCGGATGGTCGAACGTGGAAGGAGAGCGCACGGGACAGGGAACAATGGTGGAGTCGAGTCAGTGAGGTCATGAACTTTTGGGTTCCTACAGGCCAATAAATAGTGGTATAGTAATATGTAGAAAAAGCACTAACAGAACACTCGACTGAATGAGATGCCTTAATTTGAATATTGTCCACAGTAATAATACATTTTTGCTAACACCGTAAGGACCCTAGACCAGTTTAGTATTGGTCCTGGTTTTACTTCGGCACTAGTTAACTTCGAACAGTCAACTGGGATATTATTGTCTCGAGAGTAGAGTATTTGTGTTGTGAATTGGTTAACTACGATGAATCATTGTTCAATTCCAATGCTCAGTTACGCGGTTCTTTGAATTTGTGTACTGTCTGCAGAATGATTGCTTTCTTGGTAAATTTATTTAAATCAAATTCACAATCGATATAAACTTTTCACAAATAATAATAAGAAAAGATGCATGGAAGTGCCAGCACTTATATGGAGTCATCTAATCGAGATGCAGGTTATACAGCAGAAACTGCTACAGCTATTAAAGTTGAATGTGTTATCAAAATGATATCAACGCAACGTTTATTTTGAGACAAAGTTATTTCCACCTGTGAGAAAGCCATCTCTATATTTTAATAATATAAAAATGGACATGAAACAGGTAAGTTAACATAATAAATGTTAATATACACTTACATATGTATTTAATAGTTGATTTCGTTTTGGTATCGTACGGATTTCCTTTGTCTGGATGACTACATGTGCTATGAGAACTATTATGACTAAGGACGATCTTTTTGTTTTTTGTTAAATTCATTGCAGTTTTTTATTTGTTCAATTTATGTTCGATTTATTCGAACGATTTGGTGCTTACTTTCGTAAAATAAATAAAAGTATGTTTTTTGCAGAGAATTGAATTGTTTTATACATAAAAACTCAATAAAATATAAAATTCACTCAAAGAAGGGCTTGTTTTCTTACGGAACTATGGTTGAATGCAATGATTACTCGTAGACCTATTGGTCAATTGATTCCAAATCCTATCGTAAATCTTGATTTTATATCGCAAATGGTGATTAAAGAACTCCAATGCTATAGAAAACTAAAATATTTCAGTCAAAAGACTCAAAGCATTTAAAATACACCACTACACTCCCGAGACGAAAGAACAGCCAAAACAGTGGATTGTTAAAGGCGGTAAAATCAGCTGGAAAGATTATGACAAAATTGCATTCATATGGAGTGGACAATTCCCTGATCCAATGGATAAGAGACTATCTTTCTGGCCGTTCGATCCAAGTGGTGAATGTATCAAATCTGTCTGCCATCAAATTAATGCAGGTGTTCCCCAGGGTTCGGTATTCTCACCCACTCTCTTCCTCATCTTTATAAATTATCTCTTGTCAATCACTCACAACCCAATTCACTCGTTTGCTGATAATAGCACGTTGAGTTTCTCATACTCATACGAACACTCCCGTCACTACCAACCAGCAACTTATGCTTGATATATTGAATTCAGACCCCACATCAGTGGGGATTATCTAACCGAGTAAAATTCAGTGCCCTAAAAACTCAGTGCTGCCTCTTGTCGTAAAAGTGAGCCCCAAAGTAAATATACGGTCTATGAACGGCACTTGCATCGACGAAGCCAAGGAATTATCAATCCTCGGCACTCGAATTAATTCGACTCTTAACTGGAATGAGCACGTATTTGAAGCTGCGAAAAGTGCAGCCGAATGTATGGGGTTCCTTAAGAAATGCAAAAGATACTTCACCCCATCCAACCTGGCCACTATTTACAAGGCGTATATTCGTCCAAAAATGGAGTTCAACTCCTATATTTGGTCAGGCGCAACCAAAACTGCACTACATGTGCTCGACAGGATGCAAAAAACAGCAGTGAAACTTATTGGGGACCCAGCCGTACGTCGATCAAGTCCGTCGTTAGAACACAGGCGCAACGTATCATGCCTATCTCTTTTCTATAGGTATTACCACGGTCTTTGCTCAACTGAACTTGCTGAATGTGTGTTCCGCTCCTTCAGACATTTTCCCGCGATACCTGTCAATCTGTGAAAGCGCATCAGTTCACGTTGAAAGTGGACTTTAGGCGCACAAATAAACATAGAGAGTCATTCTTTAGCCGAACCACACGAATGTGGAATGTTCTGCCTGATCATGTGTTTCCTGGTCGTTGTGATGTCCAGACATTCAAGACAAATATACATCGACACCTCCTTGACTGCTGGAGATTTCAACGCTTGGGCAGTAGAATGGGGAAGTACAAGGACCAACAGTAGAGGTCAGGCACTACTTGAAGCCTTCGCAGTCCTAGATGTGGTGTTACTTAATGATGGTATTGAAGCCACCTTCATAGACAAGGGAGGCCGGTCCAAAATTGACATCTCATTTGCCAGCTCCATGTTGGCAAGAAGTATGGAGTGGCGAGTTTTGGACACCTACACCCACAGTGACCACCAAGCCGTGATGTACGAAATATTACCGCACAGGGGATTCATCACTGGCAAATTGGCGCAGAAAGTCCAAAAAAATGGGTGAAAAGAGAAGGACCTCGAGGCGGAACTGCTCGACTATATACTGGAAGACCAAATCGCACAGTTTGACGCAGAGGCCGGGGCGAACAGGCAGGCTGGAAAAGTGGCTAACTACCGCATGTGATGCTTCTATGCCACGAAAAAGACAAGCAGCAGGGGCTATCAAACCAGTGTATTGGTGGAACTCAGAAATCGCCCATGTGCGACCGGAGTGCAACAGGTTAAGACGCTTGCAACAAAGAGCAAGAAACCGTAACACTTACCCACAGTTGCATGCGGAATTCGTCAACAAACGGAAAGAGTTGAGGAATGTAATCCGCAAAAGTAAATATGACGCGTTCTGCTCCCTAAGGGATGAATTAAATAACAACCCATGGGGCAGCGCTTACAGGATAGTCATGAAAAGACTACAGAGTAACAGTAGCCAAACGCAAAAAAGGAAAAGTGATATAGCCAGAATCGTTGCTGTCCTCTTCCCGCAGTGCGATGAGGTATTGAGAGTGCAAGAGCAGTGGAGTATCACTGAAGGAGAGATACCTCCCGTGACCACCGAAGAGGTACTCTTGGCTGCAGGGGTTATAAAAAAAAACAAGACCCCGGGACTGGCTAGTATCCCTAAAGCTGTAGTGAAGACTGCTCTAACAAAAAAGCCAGAAGTCTTTAGCAGTCTCTTCACCACCTGCTTTCAAACAGGACAATTTCCTCAACGATGAAAAAAAACAGCGGCTTGTGCTTATACCAAAAGGTGTCAAGAATCCAGAAGAGCCGTCGTCTTATCGTCCGTTGTGCATGCTGGACACAACAGGAAAACTGCTTGAGCGAGTAATTGCCACTCGCCTGGAAGAATTCACTGAGGGAACATCGGGGCTCTCTGAATCGCAGTATGGGTTCCGGAAAGGTAGATCAACCGGAAAGGCACTATCTGTGGTGTGTGACATCGCTCGCAATGCAATAGCTGGAGCACGATGGCTAGGTGGTACCAAAAAATATTGCGCGGTGGTGACGCTTGATGTAAAACATGCTTTTAACTCGGTGAATTGCATTAAATGCTGGCTAGATATGGCAGGACTGAAACTAGCTGGACATAAGACGGAGGCAGTTTTAATAAGCAGCCGCAAGAAAGTTGAACACCTTGATTTGGAAATAGAAGGACAAATAATCAGATCCAGTCCCTATATTAAATATCTTGGTGTTATACTCGACAACAGGTTGAGCTTCAAGGAACACCTGAGGAAAACGAGTGAAAAACCGGCAAGAGTATGCAAAGTTTTGGCGAGACTGCTACCCAATGTTGGAGGACCCCGACCCCACATAAGGAAACTCATAACCAGTGTCAACACCTCCACTATAATGTATGCAGCTCACATATGGGCAGGAGCCGCGCAGTATATGCCCCTGGATCGGTCTAGAGGTATCTTTTGAAGACTTCCACCTTCCTACCGAAACCAAAAAAAAAAAAAACCTCCTTGACTTATCCACTTCCTCTCCATCCGCTCGTACTGTGCTCTGACAATTAAGGGTACTTCAAACTCCCCTTTTGTGTGCGCGTTAGTGTAAAAAAAATGGCTACTGTGTTTTGGGATGCACGTGGCATTATCTTCATTGACTATTTGGAAAAAGGACAGACGATAACTTCATTCGTTTGATTAATTAATTAATCATCTAAATAGCGTCGTAACCTCATATCTTCTAATATGAGGTTGTGACCTACTTGATGATACCGACTCTGTAATATTCTAACGACTGGGCAATAAATTCTTATAAGGTTGTACCAAGTTACAAAATCTGGAATTATTTTCAAGAAATTGGCTGTAATGCCATTAGTAAAATAGCTTAAGACTCTCATTACCTTTTGTGAAATACCGAAACCATCTTTTGACAAACCCACGATTTCGTCCCACCCATGATTTTAACAAATGCATAAGCGGTCTGACCAATGTGATCGGTCCTGCGACAAGATTTACCAAGTTTATTACGTCCACAATGGGTAGGTTTATTATGGCGGCTTTTAGGTTTGATGTCTCACTTGGGCATAACGAAGCATCTGCGGACAATCTATTGTTACTTCTAAAATGAAGAGCCAATGCAACTTACGTGGCATGTCGTAGGACTTGAACATCCCTACGTTCTGATTTAACCGAGTAATTGCTGGGATACATGGAAAGCCACGTATGGCCATTATCATAAACACGAATGGTTCTGTCGAACTCCTTTGTAAGAGATTCGAAGAATTGACCATATCATCTGTAGTGCCATTAACTCCTTCCCCAAGATTGCAGAATTTACAAAGGCATTTAACACGGCCCACACATGGTATTGTGCGGTAACATTCGTATCTACCAGTAATGGTCTTAATACTCGAGCTAAGACGTGTAGTTTTATGAAGCGTGTCATTCGTCTTGAGTTGATTCCAACACAGGAATGACCTGTACACTCTTTTGTTGCCACAGGACGATGACGCATAAAGTGGCAGATATAATACAGGTACAAGCGTAAATTTGAATTGTATGGAAAATCCATAAATCGAGAGTCTTACGTGTATGTCTGGTAAAACAACTTTTCTAAGAACAGAGTAATCACAAACAATTGCTGTGGAAGGCTTAAGGATCTATTCTCACTAGGTAGTGGACGGCAGTTAAAATACAATATGCCCACCTAATTTGTCACAGGACTGCTTGTTAACCTATCTACTTTATTTTCGATGTTACCATTTGCAAACAATAATGAGTGACGAGTTATGAACGGTTTAATGATCTTTCTCAAAGAAGGGCTTGTTTTCTTACGGAATTATGGTTGATTGCAATGATTACCCGTAGAACCATTGCTCAATTGATTCCAAATCCGATCGAAAATCTTGATTTTATATTAAAAATGTGATTGAAGTACTCCAATGCTATAGACCCTGATCTACTTCAGTCCAGACTCAAACCAGTCAAAGTACTAAAAAGCAGTCAATTAACTTACAGTAACTTACAGTTAATTGATTGTTATCTGTCTGAATTCTTAATTGACCACAGTCAGAAGACTTACTGACTGCAAAAATTACTAACAATTTTAGAAGACTTATAACTGACCAAAGGGCTCCTCGATAGTATAGTATATTCACGCGGGAGACCAGGGTTCGATTCCTCGTCGGGGAGCCTCTGGCGCAAGACTAATGACCTTGCCCGGGAAAACCAAAACCATTATGGAAAATTTAACAAGCCTCAGGACTTGCTAAATAAGGCCAAGACCAGTCCCCGATTGTAGTGCCAATGATGATGATGATAGCTGACCAAAAGACTGGAAACAGTCACTGAAATACTGCAGTCATCTAACTTACAGTCAATTGACTGCGTAAGGGAACTGCCCAGTAAGAATATTCAAATGATCGTAGTTTTAAAGTTAAAGTACTAAGTCAAAGTCTTTACTTTTATTCGAAGATTTTAGTCAATTGACTATGGCTTTCTTATTACCGTACCAAAGTAATGCAGTTTTTAACAACTCTGTACAAGGGCAGTACCAGAATTAATCGGCCCGACACATAGATGGCGGTAGTTATTAAAACATAACGACGGTGGTAGATAGTCATCATCATCATCATTATCGGCACTAAAACCGGGATCCGGTCGTGGCCTTATTTAGCAAGTCTCTGTACCGGTATCCGGTCCTTATCCGAGGCTTGTTAAATTCTCCATAATAATTTGTCTTTCCGGGCAAAGTTATCAGCCTTGCGTCAACCTTTCTCAGGATGGTGGTAGATGGTACCAACCTTAAAAAAATTAAGTTTTAAGTTTGAAGATGCTACGTTATAAAAAAAAAAGACTTTTAGTCAATTAAGTGATAAATTGTGTATGAAAAAAATATCTGCGAGATAGGTGCCGCATTTGCGCTCAGCTGAGAACTTTTGGAGCGCATGCGTCGCAACCCAGATGAGTTTTCGCGCAGATTAGTGACTGTAGATGAAACATGGATATACTACACTACACTGCCGACACGAAAGGACAGCCAAAACAGTGGATTGATAAAGCCCAACGGCTTCCAAAGAAGGCAAAGATGGTTAAATCAGCTGGAAAGATTATGGCTACTGTGTTTTGGGATGCACGTGGCATTACCCTCATTGACTATTTGAAAAAGGGACAGACGATAACTTCATTCGTTTGATTAATTAATTAATCATCTCAATAGCGTCGTCACCTCATATCTTCGAGTATGAGGTTGTGACCTACTTGATGATACCGACTCTGTAATATTCTAACGACTGGGCAATAAATTCTTATATGGTTGTACCAAGTTACAAATTCTGGAATTATTTTCAAGAAATTGGCTGTAATGCCATTAGTGAAACAGCTTAAGACTCTCATTACTTTTTGTGAAATACCGAAACCATCTTTTGACAAACCCCCGATTTCGTCCCACCCATGATTTCAACAAATGCATAAACGGTCTGACCAATGTGATCGGTCCTGCGACAAGATTAACCAAGTTTATTGCGTCCTCAATGGGTAGGTTTGTTATGGCGGCTTTTAGGTTTGATGTCCCACTTGGGCATAACAAAGCATCTGCGGACAATCTATTGTTACTTCTAAAATGAAGAGCCAATGCAACTTACGTGGCATGTTGTAGGACTTGAACATCCCTACGTTCTGATTTAACCGGGTAATTGCTGGGATACATGGAAAGCCACGTATGGCCATTATCATAAACACGGATGGTTCTGTCGAACTCCTTTGTAAGAGATTCGAAGAATAGACCATATCATCTGTAGTGCCATTAACTTCTTCCCCAAGATTGCAGAATTTACAAAGGCATTTAACACGGCCCACACATGGTATTGTGCGGTAACATTCGTATCTACCAGTAATGGTCTTAATACTCGAGCTAAGACGTGTAGTTTTATGAAGCGTGTCATTCGTCTTGAGTTGATTCCAACACAGGAATGACCTGTACACTCTTTTGTTGCCACAGGACGATGACGCATAAAGTGGCAGATATAATGCAAGTACAAGCGTAAATTTGAATTGTATGGAAAATCCATAAATCGAGAGTCTTGCATGCATGTCTGGTAATACAACTTTTCTAAGAACAGAGTAATCACAAACAATTGCTGTGGAAGGCTTAAGGATCTATTCTCACTAGGTAGTGGACGGCAGTTAAAATACAATATGCCCACGTAATTTGTCACAGGACTGCTTGTTAACCTATCTACTTTATTTTCGATGTTACCATTTGCAAACAATACTAAGTGACGAGTTATGAACGGTTTAATGATCTTTCTCAAAGAAGGGCTTGTTTTCTTACGGAATTATGGTTGATTGCAATGATTACCCGTAGACACTTTATTATTATTATTATTATTTATTGGCCTGTAGGAACCCGGAAGTTCATGACCTCACCGACTCGGCTTCGCCATCCTTCCCTGTCCTGGGCACTCTCCTTCCACGCTTCACCATTCGATCCGATCTCCTCAAGGTCAAACCTAACATTGTCCTCCCATCTACGTCGCGGCCGTCCTACCGGTCTCTTTCCCGTTGGTCTACCGTCAAGAATTCTATGCACGGTCCTATCGTTCCCCATTCGCGCCACGTGTCCGGCCCATCTTAATCTTCGCGACTTGATTACTCTCACTATTGTAGGTTTGCGATATAGTTCTTCCAATTCGTGGTTATGGAGTCTCCTCCATTGTCCTGCCTCCTCGTCATATTTACCTCCAAAGATGCCTCTCAAAACTTTATTCTCGAATAGACGGAATTTGTTTTCTTCCCGTTTTGTGAGAGCCCATGTTTCGCATCCATATAGAACAATTGGCATGATTATGGTTCTATAGACACGGAGCTTTATGTTACGTGATAGCAGTCTGGATTTCAGCAGTTTACTGACTGCGTGCCAACTCGCGTTGCCGGAATGCAGTCTCTTGTTAATTTCCTTCGACATTTCGTTACTGGCCGTCAGTATCGTTCCCAGATATTTAAATTCTTTAACTTTTTCAAAAATCTTACCTCTGACGTTTATATGTGTTCTCTGAGACCCACCTGCTCTCGCCATAATCATGTATTTTGTTTTGTCTTCATTTATTTCTAGGCCCACCTCTTCTGCCGCTTGCATGATGATTTCACAGTTTTTACTAACAGTCTCTAGATTATCGCCCAGAACGGCGATGTCATCCGCATATGCGAGCACTTGTGTGACCCCGTTCAGGGATGATCCGGCCATGTTGTCGTCTTGTACCTTTCTGATGACATACTCGAGCACAAGGTTAAAGAGACACGGTGATAGACCATCTCCCTGCTTTAGTCCGTCCCGGATTTCAAATGGTTCTGAGAGGTGGTTTTCTATTCTAACTCGCCCTTTGTTTTCGTTCATGCAAATTTGAATGAGCGCGGCATATTTTTTTGGGACTCCCAGCTCAACTAGAATATGGTAGAGTCTCTGCCTTGCGACTGAGTCGTAGGCTTTTTTGAAGTCAACGAACAGTTGGTGAACCGTCTCTCCGTATTCCCACTTCTTTTCCAGCAGTTGTCTTATTGTGAACATTTGGTCGCTTGTTGACCGGTTCCTACGGAATCCACACTGGTAGTCTCCCAGTATCTCTTCTGCGTAAGGTGTGATTCTCGCCAGAATGACATTTGTTAATATTTTGTATGCGGTTGGGAGCAATGATATTCCTCTGTAGTTTTCACAGTCAGATCTGTCGCCTTTTTTGAAAATGGGGATGACTATTGAGGTTTTCCATTCTTCCGGAGTGACTTCCTTATCCCATATTGTTTGGATGAGCTGGTGGATCTTTCGAGCGGTTGCCTCTCCTCCATGCTTCACAAGCTCTGCCAGTATGCAGTCGACTCCGGGAGCCTTGTTGATTTTCAATCGATTTATTGCGTCTACAACTTCGTTGAGAGACGGCTCTGGGATCTGAGGCTCAGCTGTATGTACGCTTGGTACATTTATCTGTGGTTGATGGGTGCGTACATTGAGCAGGTTTTCAAAGTACTGCTTCCATCTTGTCACGACATTGTTTGTTTCTGTGACCAGACAGCCGTTTGCGTCTCGAATTATTTTGGCTCTTCCTCGGTAGCCATTTCTAATTGAATTTATGCCGACATACATACCCCTGATGTTCTTTGCCCTAGAATTTTCTAGGATTTTTTCGATCCTAGTCTTCTCCCATTCGCGTTTTTTGCGTTTGAAGAGCCTCATTGTCTCTCTCCGAATTGTCGCGTATCTTTCTGCGTTGACTTCATCATATCTTTCTAAGTGGATCACTCTGAGGCGTTTACGTTCTTCGATCTTCGCCCTGCACTCATCGTCAAACCAAGGTTTGGACTTAATTGTTTTCTTAAATCCTAATACCTTTTGGGCTGTTAGTTTGATTGTGTCTCTGATCGATGTCCATTTAGTGTTCACACTATTAGCTTCCTCTTCCTCACTGCTCACATTCTCTAGAATGCTAAATCTATTCGTTAGCTCGTCTTGATATTCAGCCCTTTTGCGTAGGTCTTTCAGTTTATCAGTGTCGAACTTTTTGCTTGTCTCCCGTGACTGCCCATGTGGGATTGCTGCGAGGCGACTCCTGATTTTGCCAATCACTAGAAGATGATCGGAGTCGCAATCTGCTCCTCTATATGCTCTTACGTCAAGGATATTCGAGTGGTGTCTTTTGTCTATGAGGAAGTGGTCTATTTGGTTACGCGTTACGCCGTCGGGTGATATCCATGTGGCTTTATGAATTTCCTTGTGCTTGAACATCGTGCTTTTTACTACCAGATCTTTTGACGCTGCGAACGTGATAATTCGAATTCCATTATCATTTGACACGTCGTGTAGGCTTTCTTTACCTATAGTTGGTTGGAAGATATCTTCCTTTCCAATTTACCCGTAGACACTTTGCTCAATTAATTCCAAATCCGATCGAAAATATTGATTTTATATTAAAAAGGTGATTGAAGTACTCCAATGCTATAGACCCTGATATACTTCAGTCAAGGCTCAAACCAGTCAAAGTACTAAAAAGCAGTCAATTAACTTACAGTTAATTGATTGTTATCTGTCTGAACTCTTAATTGACCGCAGTCAAAAGACTTACTGACTGCAAAAATTACTAACAATTTTAGAAGACTTATAACTGACCTCCTGGGCTCCTCGATAGTATAGTGGTTAGTATACCCGCCAGTCACCCGGGAGACCGGGGTTCGATTCCTCGTCGGGGAGCCTCTGGCGCAAGACTAATGACCTTGCCCAGAAAAAATAAATCATTATGGAAAATTTAACAAGCTTGCTAAATAAGGCCAAGACCGGTTCCCGGTTGTAGTGCCGATGATGATGATGATGATGATAACTGACCAAAAGACTGGAAACAGTCACTGAAATACTGTAGTCATCTAACTTACAGTCAATTGACTGCGTAAGGGAACTGCCCAGTAAGAATATTCAAATGACTGTAGTTTTAAAGTTAAAGTACTAAGTCAAAGTCTTCACTTTTATTCGAAGATTTTAGTCAATGGACTATGGCTTTTTTATTACCGTGCCAAAGTAATGCAGTTTTTAACAACTCTGTACAAGGGCAGTACCAGAATTAATCGGCCTGACACATAGATGGCGGTAGTTTTTAAAACATAAAGACGGTGGTAGATAGTCATCATCATCATCATCATCGGCACTAAAACCGGGATCCGGTCGTGGCCTTATTTAGCAAGTCTCTGTACCGGTATCCGGTCCTTATCCGAGGCTTGTTAAATTGTCCATAATAATTTGTCTTTCCGGGCAAGGTTATCAGCCTTGCGTCAACCTTTCTCAGGATGGTGGTAGATGGTACCAACCTTAAAAAAATTAAGTTTTAAGTTTGAAGATGCTACGTTATAAAAAAAAAAAGACTTAGTCAATTAAGTGATAAATTGTGTATGAAAAAAATATCTGCGAGATAGGTGCCGCATTTGCGCTCAGCTGAGAACTTTTGGAGCGCATGCGTCGCAACCCAGATGAGTTTTCGGGCAGACTAGTGACTGTAGATGAAACATGGATATACTACACTACACTACCGACACGAAAGGACAGCCAAAACAGTGGATTGATAAAGCCCAACAGCTTCCAAAGAAGGCAAAGATGGTTAAATCAGCTGGAAAGATTATGGCTACTGTGTTTTGGGATGCACGTGGCATTATCTTCATTGACTATTTGAAAAAAGGACAGACGATAACTTCATTCGTTTGATTAATTAATTAGTCCTCTCAATGGCGTCGTCACCTCATATCTTGGAGTATGAGGTTGTGACCTACTTGATGATACCGACTCTGTAATATTCTAACGACTGGGCAATAAATTCTTATAAGGTTGTACCAAGTTACAAAATCTGGAATTATTTTCAAGAAATTGGCTGTAATGCCATTAGTAAAATAACTTAAGACTCTCATTACCTTTTGTGAAATACCGAAACCATCTTTTGACAAACCCACGATTTCGTCCCACCCATGATTTCAACAAATGCATAAACGGTCTGACCAATGTGATCGGTCCTGCGACAAGATTAACCAAGTTTATTGCGTCCTCAATGGACAGCTTTGTTATGGCGGCTTTTAGGTTTGATGTCTCACTTGGGCATAACAAAGCATCTGCGGACAATCTATTGTTACTTCTAAAATGAAGAGCCAATGCAACTTACGTGGCATGTTGTAGGACTTGAACATCCCTACGTTCTGATTTAACCGGGTAATTGCTGGGATACATGGAAGGCCACGTATGGCCATTATCATAAACACGGATGGTTCTGTCGAACTCCTTTGTAAGAGATTCGAAGAATAGACCATATCATCTGTAGTGCCATTAACTCCTTCCTCAAGATTTGCAGAATTTACAAAGCATTTAACACGGCCCACACATGGTATTGTGCGGTAACATTCGTATCTACCAGTAATGGTCTTAATACTCGAGCTAAGACGTGTAGTTTTATGAAGCGTGTCATTCGTCTTGAGTTGATTCCAACACAGGAATGACCTGTACACTCTTTTGTTGACACAGGACGATGACGCATAAAGTGGCAGATATAATGCAGGTACAAGCGTAAATTTGAATTGTATGGAAAATCCATAAATCAAGAGTCTTACGTGTATGTCTGGTAAAACAACTTTTCTAAGAACAGAGTAATCACAAACAATTGCTGAGGAAGGCTTAAGGATCTATTCTCACTAGGTAGTGGACGGCAGTTAAAATACAATATGCCCACCTAATTTGTCACAGGACTGCTTGTTAACCTATGTGCGGTTTAATGATCTTTCTCTTCGGTGATGTTACTTGCAGTTAATAGTGAATCATGTTTCTTTTCGGAATTACATTTCGGTCTGGAGCCGGAATAGGTAAATTTTTTATTATGGGAAACGCAGGACAAAGGCGGGTTGAAGTATTCTTTAATATAAAAGCACAGTGCGAGGGGGAGAAGGGAAAGAAGTTTAACAAAGACGGTACTGAAGTACATTGGTCTTTATTGGCCTGGAGAAGGGAAAGAAGTTAAACAAAGGCGGTATTGAAGTATATTGGTCTCGAATGCCTGGATTTATTGCCCTGTGCATGCAAATTTTCAAAATTATTTGTTACACATTGAATGGTTGACTTGCACTGTACATGATTTACACTAAGAAAAGGTCATGTAATTTTTTTCGCATAGTCACAATTGAACAATGATTTAAGTTAAATAATTTAATAGTTGCAACACACTGTTGCGACGTTGGCTGCCTCATAATAAATTGTTATCGATCACTTTCTACGACTGTCAAATATCAGCAGACAAATGCCATCCAAACTGAAATGGTTGCCAAACAAAATTGGCTTGAACATAAAGCGCACCCTGCATGTTCACCGGAAAGCTCATCACACCCCTAGCGAAATACTGCTAAATAAAGACTAAGGTGAAAATCTCAAAAAGCTTTATCATAGAATGTTGTGACCAGTTGGAATCACGAGCGTTTCAGTCGGCAATATCAATAGTGTTAGATATTCGATGATTGATATGAATCCAGTGGACGGCGTATGAATTCAAATGTCAAAGGATAACACAACAAATAAATTTCACGGAGCCTCCCGACACTATTTTCAGCCAAATAATGTACAAGTTGTTAAGTTCAAACGCTCCTTCCCTTTGGCAAGCCATATAATTCAGACCGGATGCCACCTTTAAATTGGAATCTCATATGCAAATCGCAAAGGCAGTCGAGTTTGTTGACCAGTCAAAAAATAATTAATAATTAATAATTCTCAAAAAACTCTAATCCACAACTCAAGTACCAAAAACCATTACCTTGTCTTCGAGTGGGCTTTATTCACAAATGGAATAATTGAGATTTTTTTTTTTAATGTCCGAGACCAGGCGACAAGTGTCAATAGAGAGAATTATGAAAGTAACATATGATCCCGGATTCATTTTTGTCGAATCTCCCAGCTCATTCATCGTTCTTATCACACACCTGGTTTCAATAGGATGGAGCCATTCCACATACATCCGGAGCTTCGATGAGCTTGCTCCTGGATGTTTTCGCTCAAAAATTGATCAGTCACTTTGGCGACACCCAATGGTCACCGAGGTAACTAGACTAGACTCCCATGGAGAATTTATGGGGTTATCTTAAAGAAAAAGTGTACCAAAACATGATGGACCTCAAAAAAATATTTACCATAAAATTAACAACATTCAACCGAGTTTTCGAACAGTACATGCAACTCGATGGAGGACTTTTCGACACTCAATGGTCACCGGAGTCACCAGTCTTGACTGCAATTGATTTACTAGGTTCAAAATTACGTTAGGTACAATGCGTGCCACAGAGCGTTTAATATTCGAGATACCTCTCACCATTTTGGACGCGGGGCTATCTTGGGACTTGGAAAAGGGAAGAAGTTGGGTCGGAGTAAAGCATTTTTTTTTCTAAAAAGTTAGCTCAGCTTGCTGGACGCGGACTTGACAATATCGACACATGTCCATGCCACGATTCATTCTCACTGACCGTGACGCGAAACAGATCTATTGCGTATTGCGATGATAGTGAAGAACGTGTGATTCGAACTGACGCTATGACGGTTAGAATCACCAAAAATGTAACCAATGCTCAACACATCAGGCCACTGCCGCGTGTACGAATTCGATTTCTAAACTCAAGTACACTCAACTGATGTGGAATTGTTATGTTATCGTTATGGTATACGGCTCTGATGGTTTTGCTTATTCGAATTTCCTCTTGGTGTTCTTCACTATTTTCTTGCATATTGTGTGTGTGTGTGTGTGTGTATATCTGTTAGAAACGCCACAGATCCATGCTAGCACTGGACTTAATCAGCTGGCCGTTCATCATAAGTTGTGGAACCCACCATCTGTTTTTTCTTGTAAACGTCAATACTTTTCATAACGATTTAGAATTACTAGATTTTTGTTTCTTTTGAGATGATTTGGGAATTCCAACAATAAAAGGACGTTGTGCCTAATAACTAAGTCGGCGGAATGCTGAAAACAAGACTAACGAGGCAATGGCCGAGATGTATGGATACATTCCGAGAATGTAGACTTTTTGGCATTGACGAAAAAAAACTTCCTCACAGCTCTGAAAAAAGAAAGAAGGGCAGCAATGTCGTTCGTAAAAACCATATTATTGAGTGTTTGGTCTGAAGGAGCTCGTATAAATAGTTTAAATTTAATTAACGTAAATACTATAGTCGGGAGCAGGTCAACTAATTATTTCCATGGAGATTCGTGTGCGTGTCTTGTGTAAGTAAATGGGCGTTCTAAAAAATAATGTTTTTAAGCACGTCGTAATTTTTGGGTTGGCATGATCATTCTACTGAGCTCACAATTTAGAAGATCGTGCAGAAGCTCAAAAATATATGGTCTGTGATGAACGTATAACCGAAAACGCGCTTTAGTCCAACCCGTACTATTGAGAATATCCCTACTTTCTGGCTGAGCATTCAGACACATCAAGCCATTCGTGTCAAGGAATTGAACCTTGCACCCACCATGTTGTTCAAGATTTTGACAAATTATCTGAAGCTGCACCTATACAATTGAGACAAAAACTAAAGCCTACCGATCATTTACAGAGTTGTCAGTACATTCAATGAACGGCCGCGTTTTTTGCGCAAAATCATCTTCAATGACGAGGCTCATTTCCCCTTCAACAGATTCGTTATCAAGCAGAATTGTCGCATCTTGGCTGATGAAAATCCAAGAGTGATCGTTAAAATATCCATGCATCCACATAGTGTCACTATATGGAGCGGTTTTTGTGCTAGTGGCGTCATCGTCATCAACAAGCAGAGTTGTCACGTCTGGGTAGATGGGCTTGTTTGAGAAACTCGTGCATTTACAGAAAGTTACTATAGGGTGCGGTTTTTAAGCTGGTAGCTCCACCGATCCGTACTTCTTCGGACAAACTGTTACAGTGAACGGCAAAAGCTACCATTTCATGATAAAGTTGATCGAAACTATATCTAGTATGCATCGGGACATCATGTCAAGCAACGAACTAAACGGTGTGAGAGAAATTTCGTGGCCGCATTATCCGTCGAAAGGGCGGTCACAACTGACTACCAAAATCATGCCAGTTGACATTATAGCGTTTGAAATAATAGTGAAGAAGATCGTGTGATTCGAACTGACGCTATGACAGCTTGAATCACGAAAAAAAATTTACCTAAGCGTTACACATCAGGCTACTGACCGTGTTTCAAATTCGATTTTAAAACTCGACTATACTCCACTGATGTGAATTGTTATGTTATCCGCTAAGGTATACGGTTCTGATGTATTTTTCTTATTCGATTTTTCGTTCGGTGCTTCTTCACTATTTTGCTTGTGAATTGTGTGTGTATCTGTTAGATTCGCTACAACATCCTTAGATTTCCTCCTTTAGATTGACTTCAAGTCAAAAATGTATGTAGGTAAACCCAGCACCATTCAAGTGGTAAATGCGACCATTATTGCATACATCAAAACGGTAGATGAACAACTATGTCGCCAGATCATCGAAAATGTAGACAAGTGGGACGAGGTCTGCCCCCGCCATGTTGCACAATTGTCCAAATTGTCGTCGATTAATTAATCGAATAAAAAAATTATCGAAATCGGATAAAAAGTTTTTTTTTTATTATTAATCGTACAGGTTTTAAAGAAACACTCCGTACTCGCGTAATTGTCGTCGATCAGTTAGTCAAGTAACAAGATAAATATTGAAAGCGAATAAAAACTCGTTGTCTTGTTCAGTGTTTTAATCTTATAGGTTTTAAGCGAACACCCATTATCTTAAGAGTTAAGGAAAGGTGTTGGGCAGCCAAGCGTGACAGTACCATATTATTAGTTTAGAGCATAATATATACTTCCAATAAGAATCCAGTGTATTAAAGAAATTATTTCGGTAGATATTAAAATATAATGACTGTGGTAGATAGTACCAACCTTAGAAAGATTAAGTTTCAAATTTTAAGACGCTACGTTGTTTATTACTTGGTTGACAGCCATCAATAGTGAACGCTCTCATACCCATAAACTGCAATAACACACCGTAGTTTTAAAGTTAAAGTCATTGAGTAAGTCAAAATACTTATGAAAAAAGTCTTTTAGTCAATTAAGTGCAGTCTTCAAATGACTGCAGTCTTAGCAACTCTGGCGAACAGCCTTGATCTGAAGAATTAAGGAAAAGTTTTATCGTCAGCCAAGTGTAATAGTATCATATTATCAATCTAGAGCATAATATATACTTCCAATAAGAATCCAGTATATTAAAGAAAACGAAGTAGTATATTGTAACAGTATCCTGGTCATTCAAATGGAATGGGTCTTTCCGTATACTAACTAGAAGATGGCAGCTATTCAGCTCGAAAATAAGTCTGAAATGTATGTTGCTGTGCAGTGGAAAGACTCTATTTCCGGCTTCGATAGATCTTACCTATCGTCTTAAAGACGAATAACGCAATATTAAGCCTCGGTGGCGATGTTTTAACCCACATGGATCTGTTGGCCATGAGGGTAAGGGGGTTACGAAATGTTTGCAACTTTTGGGTATGAATATTCGAATGACAAATCCGTGCTACTGTGGCAGCTGGGCAATAAATGTTCTTGGTTATTTCTGTAAAATTATGACAAGGTTGGAAACCTGGAGCCCAAAGAGTTTTTAAAGTTGTCTAGAATATGACGACATTCGTTCTTTTGGTTAACTAATTAATCATCTCAATGACGTCGTAACCTCATATCTTGGAGTATGAGGTTCGATCTACTTGAAGGTACCGACTCTGTAGTATTCCAACGACTGGGCAATAAATTCTTGTAAGGTTGTACCAAGTTACAAGATCTGGAATTATTTTCAGGAAATTAGCTGTAATGCCATTGATTAATGATTTAGACTCTCATTACCTCTTGTAAAATACTGAAACCATCTTTTGACAAACCCACGATTTCGTCGCACCCATGATTTCAACAAATGCATAAACGGTCTGACCAATGTGATCGGTCCTGCGACAAGAATAACCAAGTTTATTACCTTCACAATGCGAAGGTTTATAATGGCGGCTTTTAGGTTTGATGTCTTACTTGTGCATAACAAAGCATCTGCGGACGATCTATTGTTATTTCCAAAATGAAGAGCCAATGCAACTTACGTGGCATGTTGTAGGACTTGAACATCCCTACGTTCTGATTTAACCGGGTAATTGCTGGGATACATGGAAAGCCACGTATGGCCATTATCATAAACACGGATGGTTCTGTCGAACTCCTTTGTAAGGGATTCGAAGAATAGACCATATCATCTGTAGTGCCATTAACTCCTTCCCCAAGATTGCAGAATTTACAAAGGCATTTAACACGGCCCACACATGGTATTGTGCGGTAACATTCGTATCTACCAGTAATGGTCTTAATACTCGAGCTAAGACGTGTAGTTTTATGAAGCGTGTCATTCGTCTTGAGTTGATTCCAACACATGGTTTAAGGATCTATTCTCACTAGGTAGTGGACGGCAGTTAAAATACAATATGCCCACCTAATTTGCCACAGGACTGCTTGTTAACCTATGTGCGGTTTAATGATCTTTTTCTTCGGTGATGTTACTTGCAGTTAATAGTGAATCATGTTTCTTTTCGGAATTACATTTCGGTCTGGAGCCGGAATAGGTAAATTTTTTATTATGGGAAACGCAGGACAAAGGCGGGTTGAAGTATTCTTTAATATGAAAGCACAGTGCGCGGGGAAGAAGGGAAAGAAGTTTAACAAAGACGGTACTGAAGTACATTGGTCTTTAATCCCTGAATTTATTGCCCTGTGCATGCAAATTTACAAAATTATTTGTTACACATTGAATGGTTGACTTGCACTGTATATGATTTACACTAAGAAAAGGTCATGTAATATTTTTCGCACAGTCACAATTGAACAATCATTTAAATTAAATAATTTAATAGTTGCAACACACTGTTGCGACGTTGGCTGCCTCATAATAAATTGTTATCGATCACTTTCTACGACTGTCAAATATCAGCAGACAAATGCCATCCAAACTGAAATGGTTCCCAAACAAAATTGGCTTAAACACAAAGAGCACCATGCCTGTTCACCGGAAAGCTCATCACACCCCTAGCGAAATACTGCTAAATAAAGACTAAGGTGAAAATCTCAAAAAGCTTTATCATAGAATGTTGTGACCAGTTGGAATCACGAGCGTTTCAGTCGGCAATAGCAATAGTGTTAGATATTCGATGATTGATATGAATCCAGTGGACGGCGTATGAAGGATATTCAAAGGTCAAATCATAACACAACAAATAAATTTCACGGAGCCTCCCGGCACTATTTTCAGCCAAATAATGTACAAGTTGTTAAGTTCAAACGCTCCTTCCCTTTGGCAAGCCATATAATTCAGACCGGATGCCACCTTTAAATTAGAATCTCATATGCAAATCGCAAGCAGTCAACAAAAGGAAGTCGAGTTTGTTGACCAGTCAATCTGAATCTCAGTTATCAAGGTTCGAGTGACAATAGGTGCGTGATTCACCGAATTATCGGAAACCAATCTATTTTGGCCATATTGGTCCATCTTACTTCTCCCATAATATATTTTCTATGCTGATCCAGTGCAAGAAACTCATTTGCCAACTTCAATAGTTACGAATTAATTTCTAGCCCAAAATTCTTTATATGATAAACCAGCAAAAGACACGAGTTCGTTCGACTTCTATTTTAGCATTCACCCATGCGACCAACTATTCATGGTCGTCTTATTATGGCTGTGACTACCTCAAGGGAAAGTTGAGTTTAATCGCAAGCAGCGCACCTAAATTAGGTCTCATAAAATTTCAACAAACTGCCTCCTTTTAATTAACCTTGAGGTTCTTGTAGTCGTGAAAATTGTAGTTTGGAGTAATTTTTGGATCAACCTTAAACCTAGCAGCCGAATGGACTATAAACCCTTATAAACTCATGTAGCCGGGGTCACTGGCGCGTAACGTTGGACGCACTATAATTGGGTTACTGAATTAATCCGGTAGAAATATCGTAACACAGCCAAGTACTGGAACTTTATTGTCGTCACAAGCAAATGAAATCCCCGTATCTGCGTATTTGGGATCCATAGATTGGGGCGAACACTGAAAAGATCACGATGCTTTGCCCACAATGAGTATACGCTGCGGTTGGTGGAGCGGTGCAGTTTTCAATGTCATATGTCACTTCCTTCTCGGGTTCCAAGTTGTGCAATGGGAAGTTATGTGAACAGTTTGCGGCAAGCGTTGTGATCGTTGATCGTCAGCCATTTGTGCGTTTGCAATTCACTTCGAAGGCAGGAAATTCAAACGATGGTGCTCGTTCAAGCCGAACAGAATATCAATTGTGGGTTTGCCAGTAGGTAGACACCCCAAAAGCCCATTACCGGATGTTGGGTCTAAATAGCTGTGGTCAGTCAAGAGAGCTCCAAAGAGGTGTTTGATAATTGAATGCCAAATGTGGTTGCAATGAACGTGAGTTAAGCAATCGGTGTGAAGACTTTGGCCGTATTCCGGCTGTCGTTGTGATTCATGTTTTTCCGCATTTTTTAGTACCTATTACAGACACAAAGAAAGTGTGAATGCAAGTAGCAAATGACTGTGCAGACTGCGTTATTGAGCTGTAAGAGGTCCCATTCATACTTGTTTTAATCAGCACGTTGAAATGTCAACCACAGTAGCTACGATGTCATAGACTGATGTATCCCACATGCCAATATCGTCTCCACCGGATTGTTTTTGCATTTCTACTGTGATCTACAATTCAATCAATTTCTACAAACTTGGTTTTATTTACGGGCACGTGAACCAGTGGCTGTGAGTTTACCCGAATCTCTATATAGTGTTAGATATACTTGGAGGGCTATGACTATTTTACAACATTAACGAATACCTTTTTGTTAGATTATAGTGGATAAAGTTGTAAGTTAATTATTCTGATATGTTCGAACGTGGATGGTACACAATCGGATTGATAGGACTTTTCCCCAATTTTCCTAAAAAGAAAATTAAAAATGATATCTTATGTACGTTTGCCGCCTCAATGGCTGAATTTGTAAGGAGGTTGTGTCTTGCGTTTGATTGTGCAAACCGAGGTTCAACTGACGACTCTTGCTATTCTGCAGTTCGGCACAATTACTGAGTGGTAGGTAGGGTCCCAAAGCCCATCCGGCCAGTGAAAAAACACCCCATTAAGCTATAGGTGAAACTGTTGGGAGAAATCCTTGACCATCTTTCGGAGCTTGCCTTATGGTCCCGATCGAGAAAAAAAATTGTATCTCAAGGCGCTGACTCAGCGCTATAGGTTCGCCTTTCCTGGGAGAAGTAAAATAAAAAAAAGGATACTGTGACGGACGAAGTCGTGGCACCGGCATGGGTGTGAGTTCTACTTCGTCCCACTAACTATTCGCAGTTCGGACAAGGTTCCGCCAAACCGAATCGTCACTAATGTCCCAAAAACTGTTCCGTCAAACACTGAGAGGAAACTGTTCATCAAACGCGGATGGGTAACGACAACATCCCCGAAACTGCAGCACAGGAGAGCAAAACACATGCGAAGCTCCACAATCCAGCGTCCAGGAAGAGGAAAATAAAATATTTGTTTTAATTTATTTTTGGTCGAGTTTGTTTCACATTCGTGATTTGCAGTACGTTGTGTTGACTTAGAGTTACGTTATTAATTGTCCACGATAGGGTTTCTTTAACTGACACTGTATTTTTTAAAACGCGACACAATTAAAAAAACCAAACCCTCGGACACTCGCGACCTCGAATTTCACGCATCTCCGCAACTCTAAGGAGAGCGGGAGTGGCATGACCATTGTGGTCAGCGGATGGTAAAGGACTCAACGATAATCATCTCGTGCAGAGATGATTCGCCTATGGGGTGAGTTTGTGGCGTCGTGTTAGATATCCTCTCCACTAAGGATATCGTTTTTACCTACCACCAGAGAAACGTAGTCTCTCTTGGTGGAATAGGAAACCAGATCTTGTAATGAAGATCATGGTGGTATGTGTGCGATCGTTCAGATCTGTGTTGTTTACACGTGCTCGAGGGCAATGGGTAAACGAAGCAGACAGGCGGCAAAGACAAAGGGAGAAATGACCAAATGCGCTGGTAATGCGGGTCATTATTTACGCGATGCGTCGTCGCTATTATCGACGTTGGGAAAAAAGGTGCTAATGGGATTGGTAGCTGAACGAATCCCCTGCATGCCTTTGTATATGCCGCGTAATTAGCTGCGGCAGGGAAAGAAATTGAAGATTGGATGTTAGTGAAAAAACAAACGATGAGTTGGATCTTATGCATGTTTACATGGGTAGAAATATGGTTTATGGCATCTGTAAAAACAAGCTGTCCGACATAGGATTTTAACACAGACAAAGGGTGCCGACTGGCTTGGGATTCATGATGCCTATGCACTTTAAAGAATTATTTCTAGGAATTTGATCTAACGCCTTGTATGCATTAAATGTCCTTGTATAAGGAAATGTTTCAGGTATGCTGGGTGGAGATTGCGGTGCAGGTGTGGGAACATTGAAATTTGCCTGGGAACCGAAGGTACCGAATAGGTTTTGGGATACCTGAAAAAGTAGAAAATAAATCTTACAGGAAATTATATGCGAAGAGATGCATGAAGGTAAGTTTTCTTTCACAGCGACTTTTTAGATTATACCTTAGATAATCCTAGATACGTAAAGCATTTAAGGTTCTAATGCGATTGCATTAGCGATCCAGGTGTGGGAACATTGAAATTTGCCTGGGAACCGAAGGTACCGAATAGGTTTTGGGATTCCTGAAAAGGTAGAAAAGAAATCTTACAGGAAATTATATGCGAAGAGATGCATGAAGGTAAGTTTTCTTTTACAGGGACTTTTTAGATTATACCTTAGATAAACCTAGATGCGTAAAGCATTTAAGGTTCTAATGCGATTGCATTAGCGGAATTATATGATTGGATGGAAGTTATGGCGGTTTTTTTAGGTGAGTGAACCGTGGGGTTTAGCGGAACCGCCACAATATCACAACAATTGATCAGATATTCACCCTTAGGCAGGCGACGGAAAATGTCTGGAATTTAAGATTCCATATCATCTATTTATAGACTTCAAGGCCGCCTACGACAGCATAGCCAGGGTAGAACTATATAATGTCATGAGAACGGCTGATCAAATCCAACAAAGCCTACTATGGTCTATCAAGGCTCTTTAAATCCCGAAATGTATCCAGAACATTCAAGCTATTACTGTATAAGACCATGGTCTTACCAGTACTCATGTGTGAATCCGAGACCTGGGTGGTCAATAAAAGGCACTCTGAACTCTTAGCCGCGTTCGAGAGGAAGGTCTTAAGGAGAATTGTTGGCCCTGTATGTGAGGGAGGACGATTCCGGAGACGCTACAACCATGAGTTGTACGCTATCTACCTTGAAGCTAATGTTGTAAGAAAAATCAATCTCGGTCGACTCCGGTGGGCGGGACACCTAACTCGATTGAGCGAAGAGGAGCCTGCCCGGAAAGTCCTTTGTGGCAGGATGTATGGAAGGAGACAGCGCGGCAGACCTTGTCTGCGATGGAAGGATGGCGTCGACCAGGACGCCCAGAGCCTGGGACTGCCAAACTGGATGACATCGGCTCGAAATCGGGACCGGTGGAGAGACTTGCTAAATAAGGCTAAGACTGGATCCCAGTTGTAGTGCCGAAGATGATGATGATATTACAACATATCTTATGAGATTATATAAAAAGTTACATACAATAATGATAATAATAATATTGAACTAAGTATTGCTTGGGATAATGGTTTTATACATAAAAAAAGTTCGGTATAGTTCTTTAAAAGTTTATTTAGACTAAGAATACAATTTTAATGAATTAAATAAACGGAAAAAACATATTTTCCTTAATGGCTTTGTGGCGTTTCTACCAAATACACCCATAATATACAAGCAAATAGTGAAGAACACCGAAAGAAAATTCGTATAAGCAACGCGTCAGAGCCGTATACCATAGCGATAACATGGCTATTCAACATCAGTTGAGTGTACTTGAGAATAACGATCGAATTCCCAAACGTGGCAGTGGCCTGATGTGTTGAGCATTGGTCCTAACTTTTAGTGATTCTAACCCTCATAGCGTCGGTTCGACTCACACGCTCTTCACTATCGTCGCAAACTATATAACTTCACCTCCACATCTGATTAAACTTGATTAAAAAGAGAGATTGCATGAACAAGATTTTGAGGTATCCTCAAATGTAAAAGGACAGTACTAATCGAAGAGGGAGAGGATACGGAAAGGAAATATTGGAGTACATTGGTCTTGAATGCCTGGATTTCATAACTACGACAAAACACGATCAGGCAATGTATTCCACTTTCGTGTGGTTCGGTTAAAGATATATTCTTTGTGTTTATTTGTACGTTGGAAGTTGACTTTCAATGTGAACTGATGGGTAACTTTGGAGTTATTCGGTTGTACCGCAAGGACAACAATTTAAGTGTCTACGTAAATTCCTTAACAGCATTTATCCTTTATCCGCATTTGCTCAAGAATCCAGAAGTCAATCACTAATACTTCACGTCGCCGGGTGTTCCTTATCAAAAATGGCAACGTGACTTTTTAAAGTCATATCGGTCTACAACAGAGAACGGTACAATATCTGATTCTTTTCGAAATAAAATAAGGATGTGACCCTTTTCTCTTTGCTTGGTGTTAAAGTGTCATAACTTTCAAACGACAGAAGATCAGCTGATTGTTAGTGACACTTTTATTGAGATTAGTGTGCCACGTTGAAAGTGACTGCAAAGCAAACAAAAAAGTGGCTGTACATTCTGTCTCATTTCAAATTCCCGCGTAAGCGTATTACCAAATTTCTTTTTGTCACTAAGTTGACACCACTGTGGGACATAATGAGGTCAAGTTTGAGCGCTTGGGTGCAAAACAGCTGGTGAACAATATCATCTAGAAATCGGTACTACGGGAAGAGACGATTACTTTAGTCACATACTGGCCCCGTTAAGTAAGACATTGTAGCGTTTCTAACAGACACATATATAATATACAGGCAAATAGTGAAGAACACCGAAAGGAAAATTCGAATAAGCAAAGCATCAGAGCCGTATACCACAGCTATAACATAACAACTCCACATCAATTGGGTGTACTTGAGTTTAGAAATCGAATTCGTACACGCGGCAGTGGCCTGATGTGTTGAGCATTGGTTACATTTTTAGTGATTCTAACCGGCCTAGCGTCGGTTCGAATCACGCACTCTTCACTATTGTCGCAAACGCTATAACATTATTTAAGGAGATAATATCGATAGTTATTGATGTATATTCTGGCAAATGACAAATCAGAAACGGAGGAGTAAACAAACGACGAAAAATACAACCATTGCACAGCACATTCATCGAGAAGCAGAACACAAAATATACATAAACAATTCTTACTGCAAAATGGCACCTCAGCTAAAACTCCCAATTGAACTGCAGCGCGAAGGATGACCAACTTTTACAATTGTTTCACCATAATCATTAAGTCTCGTTTAAAGCAAATTTTTGTACAGTATTGCGACAGATGAATAATTGATTTATAGACAATATTATGTATAAATAGCAGGGCTTTCTGTTCAATAAAGTCAGACAACGTTTCTCAATCAAAAGGGTAACTAGCTAAAATACAAAGTGTATTCTTAAAGAGTACTCATGTTTTTTTTTATGAGCATGTTCCCCATATGCTTCACACAGCAATCGATGTCCATCAGCTGTACTGTTCTTCAAATTAAAACAAAGAAGCAGCACTTCCCGCAAATTGTGATTTGTTGGTGTGGGTGTTCTCTATATTACATGGAGAACCAACCCACAATTGCAATCCAATTTCGCCTGCTAACAGCGCACCACCCCAACCGCAATTCCTCCCATCAGCTAATTCACCTGAAATAAGATAGATCCCAAAGAGAAGCATGGTCGGAAATCATTAATCTTTGCAGTTAATGCACAATTGCATTCATCCCCTTTCTTGCCATAGGGCAACACTATGGCATTATCCCCATGAGATTTCCACCGGAAATCTCAATGTCATATTGATTAGCAACAACCAAATCTGACCAAACGACGGGGTTGCATCATCGTGCAACGGCTGGGGTAATTACCGAATTCCTCAGTTTGGTTCCCACGGTCATATTCCCCTAGCCAATGTAGCGTCCCTTTGACTTCCCCCCGACACTCTATTCGCTGGGGATCAATGATCTCTTTAGTCAGGTGAATAGCTGCAAACAATTTCCATCCCATTTCATTTCGTCTTCTCAGAGTACATTGCACTCTGAGATCACCACGATATCCAAGCTAGGTCACCAGGTCACCATTGATTTTGCTTCAATGCATGGGAAGTAAAATCACTCCCGGGATCATTTCGCTTTTCATTTCGTTTCTCGAATTCTCTCTTGTCCATCGACACATCGAATTAACTAAAAGGGTTTATTCACCTCGATGGGCGGAGAGAATGAGAGAGCACAGATGGAGTATGATCTCGATTGGTTGACCGCGTGGTAAAAGACAATTTTCATCCCTGATTGGGATTAGTCGAATTTCAATCACCAGCGGGGTCGGCCACGCCACACCGAGTCACAATTCAATCACCATCGCGGTTTGTCACGACACATTACAGTTGAGTTTTATTCACTGAGACGCACACACCTCGAACCGAGGAACGTCTCTGCGGGAATACGAGTTTCACCTCACTGTTGGTTTAAAAATAACGCTCAGTGGTCGTGGGTCGACAATGTCGTTGAAGAATGTTTAGTGAAATATAATTCCTTCTTATTGTTTTCGATAAAATCCGTTTTATAAAAATAAATAACAACAAATTCGCCATCTGCATTTTGAATAACGTTGATTATTGTATAATTCATCGTCTCACATTGAGGCGAAGAAAAAGACAAACCTAGTGTAAGAAATATACAAAAAAACTTGGGTAAACTAATAAATAGAACAAAGTAAAAAAAAAAACAAAACAATACAAAGCAGTGATCACCAGCCACCAACAAGAGTTTTATTCTTTTTCCTTCGTGGTGGACCAGTGCATCTTCATGGATAACAAATGTTAAATTAAATTACTCCAAAATAAAAAAAACATTATCATCAAACCAACCCCAGTGCGTTTTAATTTATTCATTTTACCGTTTCGTGAACTTTTAGCAGCACTATTTGCCCAGTGACATGTTGGGGATAAAGTGAACCAAGTTCCCGTGTTCGGCATCAATACTTTTACCCCCACATTGGCACAAAGGATGACATGGTTAGAGCCCAATGTAAGAATGTTGTGTACACTTTAACAAAATGGCACATATTGATTTTTAGAGCGAAATGATGACGTTGGTAAATGAATATAGTTACAAGGTGGTCCGGTACGATTTAATGGTAGTTAGGCTGTGGCGTTTCTAACAGATAAACAGCACAGTGAAGTAGTTCCGACACATGATCGAAGGGTGCCAACTCACGATCAAGACAGATCACAAACCGCTGGTATAAGCCTTACAGAAGAAGAGGGGATACTCGGTTCGGATGTCAAAAGCATATCCAGGGTGTTCGCATAATCGCCTCGGGCATCCGGCACTCGCGTAGGTTCCTCCACGAGTTGAGTCAAATTGCGGCTAACAGCGAACATGCCCACTTGCCTCCCGGCTTTGTCGGTTCTGTTAGAATGTATCAACCAGCCGGAGTTGTGTACATTAAAATCGCATCAAAACTACAATTTCAGAAAACGGGTGGTTGATCTGTATCCAATCGACGGTACATGAGAGATGTTCGAAAAGTGTCACCGGTCAACCGTCATTCGGGGACCGGTAAAGCCATCAAAGAAATTTAACAGAATTCCTCAGCACGACCTTCAACCACTTGATGTCCAAATTATTGGATTGTAACGCCTCCTTTGGCAAGCCAGGTTGGACCGCGCGAAGGCGCTGACTCCGCCCTTAAAACGGAATCTCGAATGTAAGTCGTATCCTGAGCAACGAAGATATGTCAAATCAGTTGACGAATCGACCTGGGTCTCAGTTAGGGCAAGAATATCAAGTTTTGCTGTTTGCAAATATTGGTGGACGGCGTTTACATTCGTATTGGTGAAACCGATGCCCCTGATGTTACAAAACGTCGTTACCAGTCGAGCGTGGGCAGAACCTCGAGAGCGAGCCGGATTATGCGATGACGAACCTCCTAAAGTTGTTATTTATCATAATATCTGGATGATGTTCCCCCGGCATAGCCCCCCCCCCCCCCCCCCCCCCCCACCTCAGACTAGTTTACCTCCGGAATTCTTTATCTCAGAAGGTACCATCATGACTTATCCCTGTGTCAGTCCGGGCCGTCAGCCACACATCCGAAACCCCGTCGAAGATTTCTCTTGACGATATCGCGGAATGTACAACGTGACGGGGTGGTATCTCACCTTGGGATCGACTATCACCTAAACCAACCTTTTCTCGAACCGGTCCATCAGCCAAGCTCCGAAAGAAGGCCAGAAATTTCTCCCGAGCCTATAGCTTGATGGGGTGGTATTTCGCCGGGTGACAGGGCGTTGGGACCCCACCTACCACTCGACCTTTAGTTGCCTCTTACGACAAGCCGGCCTAGTGTGAGTATATTCTAACGCCCTACTCAGATGGCCCTTGGATCGGTTTGTCATCCAATCCAAGCATTTGTTCCGTACAAAGGATTGGAATTGGAATTAAGAAATTCGCACCGTGAAATTGCAGCGTTTACCGATGGTAGTGCAGAAGGTAAAGCGAACCAACGCTATAAAAAAATGTTAGAACCAAAGCTCGATATGTCATATCTCAGCCGAACATACCCTAGGATGTCTCAACTCGCTAAATAAGCTGTGATCACTACGTTACTGCGCTGTTATACAGCTCTATTAGTTTGTTCAATTCTCTTCTTTACTACGATTGCAGGTGTTTAATCTGTTTGAGTCGCCACAGACTCCATACAGGGTATCTGAAACAAACGCAGTATACCCAAGTAAGTCTTGTATGGAATCTAAGGAAACAAACGAATCACCACGTACATCCATCTGAACAAAAGTGTGGCCTGTTGATGGCGCAGTGCTGGGATGGTATACTGTTTTTTTACACAAACATCACTCAAAATGGATTTTGAACCATTATTAACTGTCAAAGTACACAGTGTCAGGGGAAGAAGGGGGAGAGAATATGGAAAGAAAGTATCAATATACATTGGTTTTTTATGTCTGGACGAGGTAGCACATTCCTTATTCGCATATTTCGGTTATTTAGCAAGTCTCGAGGCTTGCTAAATTTTCCACAATAATTTATTTTTACGGGCAAGGTTATTAGCCTCCATGATACTACCACGACAGAATTGAAGACCCAATAACGTTCGCTGATAGTTTTTTTATCCTATTGAGTACATTTTCGCTGCATCTTCTTTTGGTATACTTCTCTCGGAAAAGGCAAACCAATAGCGCTGAGTCAGCGCCCTGAAATACTATTCAGTTCTCATCTATGTTACCATTAGTATTATACTTATTTGTTACTGATAAACAATTCAAATTACTAATTAATATACAAAGTAAACATTCCTTCAAGAAAAACTTTCCCCGCTGTCATCGTACCCATAAAACCTGCCATTCAAGAGCTCATGTCAATATATTACCGACTCTGTTATCAATATGTCATCGTAGTTATGAATCTGGTAAAGGCATTGAATTTCCCGGGCGAAAGTCCGCTCCTAATCAACGACTAGTCGATTTGTTACGAAATTGTTGATTAACCGTGACACTAAAACCTCAATGTCTTGGTTCATGTTAATGTAATCTAATCTCATGATGGATGCAATCTCAAATATCTAAATCAACATAAACAGCCGTATGATATAACAGGAACGTTATCAGACACTTAATTTGATTACACAAACGTATTCATTACATGTAATTAAAATAATTATTATTAATCAATTTATGGGAGATTTCTGACGTTGTACCATATATAATTTCCCGAACACTCCTATTAAATAGTAAACGTTAATTTTATCAGATGTTCCCCAGAAACTTATTCTTGATTTCCGGATAATATGATAAGATCTTCATAACAAAAGCGTGCCGCATTTAATATAATGCAGAGATAAACAAGAGAAGAACTGGAACACCCTTGAACATAATGAAATCGAATTTCAAGAAGTGCAGACGATTTGAATTGTAAATGAAACAATTCACGAATATAAAACAGCATTGAAAAAGCAGTTTCGATACGAAAACTTGAACAACATATTAGACACGAGATAAACTCCTAAATCGTCTCCGTTCTTAGAGATTTTTTAACATACGTATATATAACACCACTGCGCCATCCAAGGTAATCAAATTTGTAGTGTTCTTGTGCTATCTTATTGATTAACTAACTTGAATTGCTATCTCTACTTTATTTATGATTATCAAGCTTAAAAAGCCCGCGCTGTCTTTAAGAAGACATGATACACTGTTTGATATCGACCACAAATAATGATTCATATCCGCACGATTGTCCTCTCTGGCATTTCTACGACCCAGAGATGCAAATATTGCAACTTAAGAGGTTTAGCTTGTTTAACAGTGTTTTTAGAAACTATCGATCGCCACTTTTCCGCCCACTCTGTACTTGAACCTGCGAGGGTACCTTAAGCAACCTTTTGTGTTTGTGTGAAGAAAACAAACTGTTGGGGCATTTACGAGATAATTGATTAGGAGAAAAGCTGCACATCCAGTCATTGGAATCATCGCAACAATCACTTCAATGTACAAGTACCATATAGGATCAATAACGTATCAATAGTCTGATAGAACGTCAAATTCATTTAAATCTAAGTTATCCATCATCATCATCATCGGCACTATAACCGGGATCCGGTCTTGGCCTTATTTAGCAAGTCTCGAGGCTTGTTAAACTTCCATAATAATTTATTTTTACGGGCAAGGTTATTAGCCTTGCGCCACCTAAGTTATCCAGGGGAATTTAAATTTGAATTTGAAATAGAGACCATATTGTGTCAGAAGCGGATAAGTAATAGCAGTTGGTAAGCTACGTCATGATGTGGCAAAGGTAAAAACACAAATTTATAGCCAGGCAGGTTGACATCTGAAACGTCTCAGTTTATTTTTAGCTGGGTTTCATTTAGTGTACAAATTGCTGATTTGTGATAATATATGTGCGCAGACATTGCAGAGCAGTTGCACTTTAAGCCACGGATGTTGCACTGGTCGGCGCGGAACTCTCGCATCTTAGCAATAGTCTGGCATAAAATAGCATCACTACAACGGAATAGGATGTAAGCTAACATCCACAATGGTTGAGCAAAAGCGATCACTATAGGTGTTGTGGACTTTTGTCAGGTGATCGACTAAATCCCTGCAGAAATTCGGTCCACAATCTTTTCGTATGCAATAATGTCACTCTCACGCCAAGAATCGACCTATTATAAAATACCATGTGAGAGTATAATGCAACAGCAATGCAAAAAACAAAAAGAAGCAACCGAAGGCAAGTGCCCCGTGAGTTAGTCTTAGAATATATTCACAGCTAAGCCGGCTTGTCATAAAAGTCGACTAAAGGCCGCCTGGTAGGTGGGGTTCCAACTCTCTGCCGCCCGATGAAATACCACGCCATCAAGCCATAGGCTCCGTGAAATGACCGGGGAAAATCCTGGAGCCTCTTTGGAGGCATGGCTGATGGAGCGGTTCGTAAAAAAAATTGGTTTAGGTGATAAGTCGGCCCCAAGGTGAGGCCACTCGCCTGGAACAATTCGCTTAAGAGATCGGGGCTATCTGAATCGCAGTATGGGTTCCGGAAAGGTAGATCAACCGGTAAGGCACTATCTGTGGTGTGCGGCGATGCTCGCAATGCGATAGCTGGAGCACGATGGCTAGGAGGTACGAAAAAAGTACTGGGCGGTAGTGACACTAGATGCTAAAAATGCATTTAACTCGGTGAACTGGAATCGAATTTTAGAAGCGTTGGGTGGTCTACGAGTCTCACCCTGCTTGGTGCGTATACTAGCAAACTATCTCTTGGATAGAAGACTGCTCTATGGCACAGATGAGAGATCACAGGAATATAAAATAACAGCGGGTGTACCTCACGGATCTGTATTAGGTCCGCTGTTATGGAATATCATGTATGATGGTGTGCCCAGGGTCAATGTACCAGAAGGGGTGTTACACCTCGCCACAGAACCCCTCTCAATTAGCAATCATCCTTACAACTAACATTCATATTGCACACAAAGCAATGCACAAACAATTAACTTACGCCTTTTCCCATAGGCAATTAATGTTCATATTGCATACGTTAGAATCATTGGGTACGCAGATGATTTGGCAATAGTGGCCGTAGCTAAACATCTAGATGACCTGGAGAATATTTGCTCCCAAGCAATCCCGAGCATTAAATGCTGGCTAGATATGGCCGAACTGAAACTAGCTGGACATAAGACGGAGGCAATTTTAATTAGCAGCCCCAAGAAAGTTGAACACCTTGATTTGGAAATCAAAGGACAAATTACCAGATCCAGTCCCTATATTAAATATCTTGGTGTTATACTCGACAACAGGTTGAGCTTTAAAGAACCCCTGAGGAAAACGAGTGAAAAGACGGCAAGAGTATGTGAATGATATCATTCAACCAAGCAAAAGTCCGTGGAACTCACCACTCTTGGTAGTTCCTAAGAAAGCGGACTCCGATGGAAAAGCACGATGGAGAGTTGTGGTCGACTTCAGGAAACTGAACGACAAAGCCATTGGTGATGCGTACCCTTTCCATCGAATAGAGGACATTTTAGACCAGCTCGGTCACTCATGCTATTTCTCCACGCTCGATTTAGCCAGTGGCTACCACAGTCTTAGTGGGTCAGAAGGATCGAAGTAAGACAGCGTTCAGCACAAATTACGGGCACTATGAGTTCAAACCTATGCCATTTGGTCTGAAGGGAGCACCAGCTACGTTTCAGAGGCTCATGAACCATGTCCTAACCGGGTTGCAAGGGATCGAATGCTTTGTTTATTTGGACGAAGTTGTCATGTATGGGAAAAACCTAGAACACCATAATGACAAACTCCGGAAAGTATTCGATCAAATTAGATACCACAACCTCAAGCTGCAACCGTAGAAATGCAAGTTCCTACAGAAGGAAGTAGTATACCTGGGATATGTTTGTTCCGAAAAGGGGGCAATGCCAAATCCCGCCACGACAGCTAGTGTCAGGGATTTCCCCATTCCCAAACCGGTAAAACACGTCCAATTGTTTCTAGGTTTGGCGAACTATTACCGAAAATTTGTTCCGAATTTTTCGAAGATAGTACGCCCCTTAACAAATTTGTTAAGCAAAGACGTCAAATTCACCTGGTCAGACAAATGCCAACAAGCATTTGATAACATAAAGGCGTGATTGGTCTCGCCGCCACTGTTAATCTATCTAGATTGTACCAAACCCTTTAATCTGACCACGGATGCAAGTAATGAAGCACTGGGTGCCGTACTGTCGCAAGGCCAAATCGGTAAGGACCAACCAGTCGCGTATGGCAGTCGAACCTTGAATAAGGCGGAAAAAAACTCCTCTACGATCGAGAAAGAGTTACTAGCCATTGTTTGGGCGGCCAAAAATTCCCTTGTTATTTACAAGGGAGGAAATTCAACATATACAAGGATCACAAACCGTTAAAGTGAGTATTCAACGTGAAAGACCACACGTCACCTTTACTAAGGTTCCTACGCAAACTACTGGATTTCGACTACCAAATCGAGTATAAACCCGGTAAATACAACACTAATGCGGATACCTTGAGCCGTATTCCGCAAATTTGTGATGAGACTACGGGGGAAAGGTATGTTGTGCGCACATCGCATACATACGTCGCTTAATACGGATGTGTTCCTGTGATTGAGTTTCACTAAGAAGAAATGTGATGATGAATAAAAGAAATACTGTAGAAACATCCATTTTGATGATGGTTGTCGATGTCCTTTGTTATTAAACAATTTGACGTACTTTATAAATTAGTATCACCAGTTTTACTTCGTGAAACCTGCTTTGCAGTGTCCTGGTTGGTATCCTTTGTAGTCGTACTTCTAAATCTGGTATTTTGCTTACTTTTACACTTTTACAAAATACTTTAGATCATTCCATGATGACTTTGATTTACTAAGTCCTGTAGCTCCATCAATAGCACTTATTGGACCAATGCAGCTCGTGTAGGACAATGCTTCAGAAAGGTATTCCGTTAGATTTGCGGAATCAAACAATTTTCTTTAATAATTAATTGTCCACTCTCAATTTGATTTAATTTATAATGCCGTGCTAAATTATTATATCACTCACGCACAAAAAGAGAATTATTCCACAAATATAGTCCCGCAAACACACACCATACGATGAAGTATCCAAACACTACAAGTCTAAAGTCTCCCGATGTCAGCGAACTATTAAGGTATCACGCGATACGTTCACTCGAATCGAGGGTAAAATTGCAACTTTTTAATTTAATTTTTACGTATTCAATTTATTCAAAAAGATAAAGAAAGTTAATACACTTCGTATGTTTAACTTGTTATGCAAGTTAAGGTAACTATATTACAATTACGTATATTTAACTTGTTAAAGAAAGTTAAAGTAACTTAACACTTTGTATGTTTAACTTGTTATGAAAGTTAAAGTACTATATTACAACTGCGTATATTTAACTTGTTAAAGAAGGTTAAAATAACTTAACACTTCGTATGTTTAACATGCTATTAAAGTTAAGGTAACTATATTACAACTGCGTATATTTAACTTGTTAAAAAAAATTAAAATAACTTAACACTTTGTATGTTTAACATGTTATGAAAGTTAAGGTAACTATATTACAACAGCGTATCGCGAGGCTTCACGCATTCTAAAACTGATAACTCCAGTACGCCAGCGCAGTTAAACAACGACTCTGTTCACCGAAGACTCCGATCTCTTGGGACGTCCCACGAGAGATGTGTATTAACGTGAGGGCACGACCTATCCTCACGTAATCCAATTCGCGATTGAACCAAGTTCATCGAAGCGATAGAATACGACATATTCAATCATCGCTTCGATGACCATATATGGTAAGATATCCCTTTTGCGTTTTGTTCATCGCAAAAGGGGTTGAAATACACACACGATGATTGCTTTTGCTGCTCATCGTGTGTGTCCGCAAGTATGCAGACATAGCATAGATCTCATCTAAATGTTCGCAACAGGTGCGCGTATCTCAACGCAAAAAGGGGTTGAAATGTGTACACGATCAGTGACTACGGGTAGCATGATGCTGATCGTGTGCATGTTGTTGTTGGCGTCAACAGGGTCGAACCGTCGTGTGTGTATTTACACTGACGAGTTCTCGATCCCTTTTTGCGGCCAGGCGCAAGTTACCATTTCATGTGGCTCGATTTAGCGACCGATTTGATTGCAGCATTGAAGCCAAGCGAGAGTATCTGTTGCTTGTGTGCTGCAATTTCAATGGGTGCTATGTGCACCGTGGTGGTCGTGTCAGTTGCTTCATGTTGCAACTGAATTGGCCCTATGTAAATGATGCGCCTGGGAACCGTGCCTTTAGGAAAATATCTGTTTGGTGCTGATGGATTTCACATCAGCGAAAATGATACGTTTAGATATTTTAGGCAAAGGTTTCGCAAATAAAGGACAGGTAAGTATATGCTTTTTATGAAATAGGACGCGTGTGGAAATGGTTACCTGGTGGTGAATGAGCAGGTAAGTAGTGGCGTTCGAAAGAACCGCCACAAGACTCCACACTACCAAGATGCAATGTACTAACACGCGCCCAAGCTAAAAAGTTAAGGGCAAGCGAAGGAACTCAGGATAGTCCAAATGACGATAAGTCCTCTCCTAACGAGAATCCCATTCCGGCCTGTACGGAAAAGGGAAGGGAGATAACCAATCGTAAAGACATCCAGTTCCTACTACGGGAATACCATGGCCCTCCTTTGGGTGGACACCAAGGAGTGAGTAAAACGTATCATAAAATACGTAGACATTTTTTGTGGAAGAACATGATGCGCGACATTAAACAGTAGATCAAAGTATGTAAAACATGTCAAACCATGAAATCTTCACCGAACATACGTATGCCCATGGTAATAACCGACAAAGCCAAAGAGGCCATTCGACAAAGTATACTTAGATATAGTGGGTCCTCTTGATCGCACTCCAACCGGCAATCAATATATACTTACATTCCAAGACAACTTGTCTAAGTATATAGATTGCTACGCTCTCCCAGATGCGGAGGCAGAAACGGTGGCCGCAGTCTTTTTCGACCAAATAATTGCTCGGTATGGTGTTCCGAAACAATTGATCACCGATCAGGGAACCAATTTCCTAAGCAGTTTGTTTAAAAGCGTGTGCAAACTGCTCCGTATTAAAAAACGTCAGACCTCAGCGTACCACCTACAATCGAATGGAGCCTTAGAAAGAGCCCATCGTCCACTCGTAGATTACCTCCGAAGTATTGTGGATGGAAATTCCCAATCATGGGACCAGTACCCGAGAACGGCAACATGCGTATACAACACCAATGTACATGAAGGTACTAAACTTACGCCAATGGACTGTCTATTTGGGTTCATCCCGAAGGTACCGACGAGCATAAAGCAACCTCCGGAACCGGTATATAACCATGACAGTTACCATAAGCTATTGAAGTACAAACTTCGACATACGTACGAAATAGCAAGGCATAATCGGTTAACTTCCAAGAGGAAGTCGAAAGAGTACTACGACCGTAAGTTTTTCTTTTAGCGGTAGAGAGGGGAATCTTATGAAAGGGGATTAGTGGATGTTAGGGGGGACTTGGACGAGACGTAGGTCCGTAACATATGCAAAGTTTTGGCGAGACTGCTACCCAATGTTGATGGGCCCTGGCCCCAAATAAGGAAACTCATAAACAGTGTCAACACCTTCGATTTACCGCGAAATGCGGTAATATGGATGTAGAGAAGGAGAACTACACGTTGTGTATTGAACGTCGATAAAGAATTAGTTTTACTTTCGGAAAATGGATTTACAATATAGATTCTGAGAATATGTGAAAAGAAAAGAAAGATGAAATACATCTTCAGTAGATAAAGTGTGTGAGCTCATAGAAACTGATTAAACATTTGGATCTGATCTGAAAATTCATTTCTAACGACCCTTTTTTAACTTGGGAAAGAAGTGACTTAGTAAAGTCGTCAATAATGTTGATTTGTCTGGCGGCGTATGGGATAACCCGATAGTGTGCGTTGTCTGCCCGGGGCCGATGAAGAGCCCCATTGCGAAGAACCAACAGTAGATTCCGGTCGTTGAGTCAAATAATAAATTAATCAGTACCCACTATTTGAGGTCAACAAACAACGGCGCATTCGAAATTTGGGCTAAAGATAAAACATTCATTAGACCTGTTCTATCCTCGCAACATAAGTTTGAACATTCTCGCGTCAAGTGGCACTATTCTCTGGGCTCTTTAGAAGCATTTATCATTCGGACGTGTTGAACAGACGTCGGTTGCATCAAATGCATATGCAAATTCAAACTTATAAATCTGCACGACGTTGCTACATTCCACGTTCGGTTGCTTCAGCATTGCGTCGGAATGTTTCCAGTAGACCGCTACAATAGTTGTAAATGGGTTCAGCTTGAGTTCGTGTGTAACTAGCATACGACCAGCATTCGCTGACCCAACAAGCAGTACAATCAAGAGTAAAAAATGATATAAAAAAAACACTCGCACACAAAACAACAAATAATCAAAGGTATACTTGCAGTCATGTAACTGGCAGGTGCACTGTGTCAGCCACTAACCAAGTTGATCGCTCACACTGGAATTCTCTGTGAAAGTGAAACTTTTGGTCCATACATTATCATTGGTCAGCTTTTTGTTTTGATGCTATTGTTAGGAAGTCCAGCTATAAACGAATTTGAAAAACAAAAACGAAAAATACATGAAAAGTTGAAAAGTACGAATAATCACAAGAAAAACACTTAACCAAAGAAATTACTTTTAGGTTACATCGGGCCATGTCCCATCAAGTCCCTTGTAACTTATTTCCATTTTACGGCGGGATCCCTGGAGGTTATTGATTTCTTCATTCCACTATTCAGACTCTATTTCACGTGAGAACCATGCCGCGCAATAACCTGGCACAAATCTAAGTTTACTGAACCAAAGACACTCTTTTTCGACTCCTCAATTTACATAGCTTCTGGGTGAAAGTTGCATGGCGCGCAAATTTGACAATGAATATGGTAAAATATGACAGTGATGACATTTGCGAACAGTATTCGGTGACATCAGTAAACAGTTATTTCAGTTTTCGCATCAAACATATATTTGTTTATTGTTTATTTATTGTTTATTTTTGTCCTAGAACTTGTAGAACACTTTCATTTTTATAATGCATGGAATTCCGAATTGATTAATTCCGACCTAATATTGGTTGGGTACAACTGGATCCAAAAAAAAAAAAAAACTCAAATGTCTTTTTAGCTTAAACACAGTTCTAAACTGGACCTTTCGTCTTGAATTAAATTTTTGTTCCAAGTTTAACGACGAGTTATTGGACGACTGCCTGTGGTTCCGCTTCCCGTTTTATAGGTTGATATTGATGATGATGCTGAAATGAGTTCACCCGTATTCGTATGCTCGTTATTACTTGCACTTGCTATGGCATCATTTGTTGGTATGCAATTGGGGCAGTGGATGTTATTGCGCTTGGTTGTTTTGGGGGAATGATCAGAGTTGCTGGTGTTCCGTACATTACACCTCCTCGGTTTAGATTGGACTTCCCCTGAACTTCTATTGTTGGTCTCTTTGTTTATTACGTATCTCTTTTCACAAAAATATGCTGCTAGTATTGTTATACATATTGTTACAAATTCAAAACCGACACACTTGTCAACCGTTAGCGTGACCTCATGCCGTCGCACCGAGCCTTAAGCCAACTAATACGACATCAACACACCGATTCTGGAGCCATCTAGAGGAATACTGGAGAATACACAAAACTGACAGAAATGTCAGAAGCAGACGGAACGACAAAAAGGACACGTGGAAAAATCAATTGCTGATCGTTGGAACGTTGAGTTTGCATTGATACACAGGAAGATTCAAAAAGAGAGCTAGAGAACACGGACTGAGGAATTTAACGGAGGAAAACAGAGGTTGTCCTTAAAAACATTGAAGCACTCTTGCGATCCAGTGGTCGAACTCGTGCAAAGAAACGTATAGTTTTAAACTGGACATAGTTTAACGGTCGTGTGCGAAGGAAAAACGTAACAATTGGTGTCAGAAGTGGGATCGCGGAGTGATCGTGGACAATGGTAAAGTTTGCCGACCTAAGGATACCCCAATTGAGAGACGAATTGGAATCTCGTCGATTGTCCGGAACAGGACAAAAGGCGGAACTGCAAGCACGATTGCGGAAGGCTCTGGAGGACGAGGGCATCGAAGTTGAAACCTATGAGTTTTACCAAGGTGCTATGGGACCTTCATCCGAGCTCAAGGAGCAGTTGATGGAACCCCAACCAACTCTAGCATTCGACATGAACGTGCTTTTACAAGCAATGGCACAACAATTGGCGGAGCAGTCTTCACGTATGGAAAATCAAATGGCGGAACAGTCCTCACGCATGGAGAATCAGTTGACGGAACGCATAGAGAAGCAGCTGACGGAGCAGTCCTCGTGCATGAAAAACCAGTTGGCAGAACACACTTCACAAGTTAAGGACCAAGTAGCGCACATTGAAGGAAATGCCGCTAAGTTGCGGGCGAGGCAGGACTAATGGAAGGCGAACTACATCACTTGGAATCGAAACTTATGGAGTTGGATATTCATGTGCGTGAAAGTCAGTCAAGCGTACCAGTTACGACTCTCAATGCGATGAAACTTAAGGCCCCAACCTTTGATGGAACTGTGCCGTTTAGTGTTTTTAAACTACAGTTCGAGACGACAGCACAAACTAATCATTGGACAAGGACGGACAGAGTGGCAGCGTTGGTGGTATCGCTGAAAGGCCCCGCCGCCGATGTGCTACAAACTGTTCCTGCAAGTGATCGTAGCAATTATGACGCAATAATGGCTGCGATTGAACGGAGTTACGGCAGCGATCATAGGAAGCAGATGTTCCAGATAGAGTTGATGAATCGCCACCAAAAAGCAAACGAGCCGTTACAAGAATATGCAATGGAGATAGAACGGCTCGCGCACTTGGCAAACGCAGATGCACCCGCGAAGGTAATCGAAATACTCAAAACCCAGGCGTTCGGCAACGGTTTGAAGGATGCAGATACAAAACGAGCAACGTACTCTACGCCGAAACGGACATTCGCGGAAACAGTGTCGTTTGCATTGACACAGGAAACAGCAAGTCTGTTAAGCAAACCAGTGCATAGAGTCCATCGCGTGGAAGTGGAACCGAACGAATCCCTGGAGAAAAGTGTGAGGGATCTCATAAAGACTATGACTCAAATGATGTCAACCGGGTGCAAGGGCTCCGGCGGGAAATGTTATAATTGCGGAAAAGCTGGGCACTTTTCACGGGATTGTGATGCACCACGCAAGGGAAAAGAGAAAGGAGGATAGCATGGAAACGCCGATGCACTCTCTCGACGCCCATGTGCAGTGGAGTGTAAACATTGCTCAAAGGCTGTACGATGTGAAGGGATAGTCGACATCCGCTTAGTGAGTCTCGGACCTGATGCAGAATGGGACTCCAGTGCTATGAGAAAAAGCCAACTGGACGATGCCGATTTGGTCAAGATCCTGAAAGCAAAAGAATTGGATGAAAGACCAGCAAAGGAAGGAAGGTCATCGGAAAGTCCAGTGGCCAAGGCGTATTGGGCGCAATGGGACAGCCTGAAATTAATAGACGGAGTATTACATCGCCAATGGGAAAGCAATGATGGTAGATATACCTCCGATTTAATTTTCCTACAAAAATCAAGGATAGCAGCCGTGCTGGAAGAATTCCATAATGGACCAAGCGGAGGACACCTCGGCGTTGCAAAAACCCTGGAGAAAATAAAACAACGGTTTTACTGGGTGAATGGCCGGAATGCAGTTGCTAACTGGATTAAAAACTGCACACAATGCATGGCAGCCAAGGGCCCAAAAGTCAAAAGCAGAGGGAAGTTACAGCAGTATAATGCCGCAGCGCCATTTGAGCGCGTCGCAGTGGATGTAGCTGGCCCTTTCCCTACTGGTGACTCCGGCAACAAATATGTACTCGTAGTGGTGGACTATTTCAGTAAGTGGCCCGAAGTGTATGCGATACCACACCAGGAAGCTAAAACCGTAGCCGAAGCTTTCGTGCAGAATTGGGTCACGCGATTTGGAGTACCGATCGAGTTACATTCGGATCAAGGGAGGAATTTCGAGTCTGCTATCTTCCAAGAAATGTGCTCACTGCTAGACATCAAAAAGACACGGACGACAGCTCTGCACCCACAGTCGGATGGAATGGTTGAGAGGTTCAACCATACGCTCGAGGAACATTTGCGAAAAGTTGTCGACAAATGTCAGCGTGATTGGGACAAGCACATCCAAATGTTTTTAATGGCATACCGATCAGCAGTACACGACACTACCGGACACCCACCTGCACACATCATCTTTGGTACAGACTTGAGGCTCCCATCGGACCTGAAATTCGGTAGCAACGGTGCCACTATTAAAGCCGGAGGCAGCTATTGGGAGGTGCTGCAATCCGAGATGGACGAAATACACCGTCTCGTGAGGCAACAGACGCGGTTGATGAGCAACAAAATGAAGGATCGGTATGATCGAGCCATGAATTCCGAGGGATTCCAAGAAGGCGATTTAGTACTATTATACAACCCCCAACGGATGAAGGGTATGTCCCCAAAACTGCAGACATCGTGGGAAGGCCCATATAAAGTCTTAAAGCGACTAAACGATGTGGTGTATCGCATACGGAAGAGGCAAGGGAAGATAAAAGTTGTGCATATAGAGAGACTATCCCCATTGGGATCATGGAATTTGGAGTCTGATCGGGACAATCAGACTTAAGTGAGGGGTAGTGTTACAAATTCAAAACCGACACACTTGTAATTAAAAAACTTAAAAACATTGAAGCACTCTTGCGATCCAGTGGTCGAACTCGCGCAAAGAAACGTATAGTTTTAAACTGGACATAGTTTAACGGTCGTGTGCGGAGGAAAAACGTAACAATATTATCATTATTACTACGCTTAAGTTTATGGTATATTTAATATTTTTATGTAATTTTAATTCTCTTATTTCTTTTATGTTTTCAAAATTATTAGTAACCATTTCGTTAAAAGTAATAATTGTTCCAAATGAAGAATTTAGATTATTATTGGGATAAAAGCATTTTTCTTTGATAATTTTTTGTTGATTATGAAAGGTTTTTTTTAGTATATGTATTTGACAAGCAAAGAAGTTAATAAAATAGTTTTTGTTTACTAAAATTTTTCTGTTGTCACAATTTTGTATAAGTTCTTCTTTATATGCGTTATTAATTATAATAGTCTCATTATCTATAACCTGTATCTGGGTTTTATATTCTATCTTTGTTTCAATTCTGTAAGTGTTACATCTGGTTAGTATAGGGTTTGCCAATAGGGATTTGACAACTTTTTTTCGGTAGTAAATTTTTATAATTTGCAGACATTGTTCGTTCGTGTACCTAACCATGACGAAAATGTTGAGTTTACTGAATAAATTGACAGTGACAGTTCGATGATTAGTGAAAGAGTGCGTTCACAAATTAAATTCAAAGTTGTCAAGCCTATATTGGAAAACCCGATATATATAAGTTGGACCATTAATTTCTATGATATATTCATCTTCATTATTATTTCAAGATATTGTTGCAAGCTTAGGGTTCGCTCGATTAATTATTTTTAATAAGTAAGAGCCGTTAAATCGATTTTTGAATTAATGTAACACTTTATTAGTCTGCTAATAACAACCGTTACTTTTACCGTACACTTAACGATTTCTTGACTTATCGCTTACTTATCGCGTCTTTGACTGCTTACTTCTTACGTCTTACTTGTCTTCCTGATCTGCGTGCGACGTATTTATACCGTTTCCTCATTCTGATTCGGCGTTTCGTTTCCATCCGTCCCATAGCCTCGAATTTTCTACTGTTCATAGTCTCCAATTTTCCAGTACTTTCTAGAATATTCTAGTACTTTGTTTCGGACTTCCAAGAATATTCTAGTACTGATTGTCATATGCGGCACAATATTCTCTATTTGGTAATGGAATAATTAGTGTTTATTCTACAGTAATATAGTTCTTTGGAATTTTAACATTAATAACAATGAATTTATTTTTATATTCAAGAACAGACATCTTTAAGAGCTTTTGTTTATAAAAATCAATTTCATATTCGTTTATTTCCTTTGATGTAAGAGTGCTGAGGTGTATCATACTATGTTTTACTGATACTATATTGTGTGGTATTTGGTTTACTTTAATATCTATAACTCTTAATTTTGTTATTTGGTCAAGAGGCATTTGTTGTTTTAATAATGATAGTACTATTTATTCCATTAAAATGATGTAATATTATTCTTCTATCATTTCTTACAATTGATTTAAGTGATCCTATTCGTTCGGGAAAGTCTTTGTTTATTTTTATCTCCTCATTAATTGTGTGGATATCAATAGTAGAGCGTGGAGTGCTCCATGTATTGTTGGTATCAATAGTAGTATTATGAGAAATATTCCCTGCGAATTTATACGGTCTTTTAGTTTTATTTGGATGTACATTGTTGCGTTTCCTAATTTTGTATCAAGTTTCTTCCTTATGCCTAACATGTTTGTAATTCTTAATGGGTCCTTCCTGTCTACTTTCTGTGTAATCTTCCCTTTTTGCATTGAGATTGTTAATTTTTCCCCTCTTTGGTCTGTTGTGTAGTGCTCCGGAACGCCCTACAATTTGCTTACCTCATAAAAACAATCTCCTTCCCCCACATACAAATCCCTACACCCAAATCAACATTGAATTCAATGTCAACCAAATCGAACTAAACGTTCAAACTCTCAAACATTGAATTCAATTCAATTCAAATTCCTAAAAGATCCAAAGCCCAAAACGTGCATGCGTCTAAACAAAGGCATATCTATTTTCCGCCGACACACAAATTCGAGCAATCATAAACATCCTAATGCATATCTTCACATGCCCGATGTTTTATGACCTGTAAATGCACCAATTCAAAAACCATTACCTAATTCCCACGGATCTTGTTTTACCCATCCAAAGGACACGCAAACTCTTGTCTGCATAAGCCAGACGGATAACAAAAACAAAAAACCCAAATTCCAATGCATATGCTAATTATGCATAATAGTTTTATGAGAACTCATAAAACCGAACTGTTGCTGAAAAGAAAAGAAAAACCGAAACAAACAAACGGCGCTTCTCTAGCGCTGCCTCAGTCTCTCTTTCGAGAGGACTGTATTTTTCCCCGGCACTGGCCGGCCAACGATGATTTCTCCCTAATTAGAGGAATTGCACCTCCAGAGCCGGACTCTTCTTTGGAGTGGCGGGCGTTAGAGTCTTGCCCAGTGCAATTTACTGCGACCTGGGAAACGAATAAGGAAGATGGAAAAAACAACGCGTTGCAATCATTCGCTATTATTTTCCTATTTATTGTTTCCTATTATTATTATTAGATTGTTTAGCCAATTTATTTTTCTGTTATTCTCTTTGTACCTGGTCTTGAACAAGACCTTTTCGTTGGGAGTTCCTTCGACGACTCCCGCCGTTTCACTTTTCTTTTTTTTTTCAAAACTGTATTTATTAACCATAATTAGAATTCGTACATTTAAGTAATACAGTGACTTAAAATTAATTTTGTAACAATTGCTTACATGTAATTATTATAATAATATATACATTTTCCAAACAATATTTTATGAGATATAAAATAGATGCGTGTTTATAAATTTAGTGGTATTATCTTCCTGGAAAAGGTCAGAAAACCAGGAATTTGTTTTTTCAACTTTACTTAATCTAAACTTAATCCTAATTATATAAATAACTTAACCTAATTTAGTCTGATTACAGTATGATTTTCATAAAGCCATAAACAAAGTTTTATAATTAATGGGATATATGTTATGAATTAAAGGATGTGGAATGAGGTCAGTTATGGGTTAGAGGTAGAGTATTTCTCTCCGGTTGTTCGTTGGAAAAGCGTAGGATATTGGAAAATGGTTGGACGTTACAGCATTTGAACTGGTTAGGGGTAACTTCGGTGTTGTGGTATATGATCTCATTTGAATCATTTACCAGTCTGCCTGAGGCGAAGATAGCCGCCCGCCGTTTCACCGCCGCGCTCGCCTTTTATTTCCTGCAGCTGTCTCCTTGTTCGCTTGTTTTCCATAAATCACTCGTTTCCTGTTGGGTGATTTATCGCGACTTGTATACCGCTGGCTGGCACGCTCCTCCCTCTTGAGTGGTTTTTGTTGGTCTTCCCTCTTGAGTGGTTTTGGGTTGGTCGTTGTGCTGAGTGCCTGTGCGCCGGGAAATTGCATCGCCAACACGAACCATTACCCTAATGAGCACATTGAACACCACACCCGAAATCGAGATTTTCCATCTGAAACGTTCGTTTCAAGATACAAAATCTCGATTTGTTTTCATTTATAAGGAAGATGCATCGCGATCTCCGGGCTCCACTCAAGCAACTATTATCAGCCCATAAGGAATCCACCAAACAAGCCAAGCCAGCTGCGAGTCCCCTGCCTCCCCAGCACAAAAATGTTAGACCACCACCAATCTACATAAACAATGTGACCAGTATAAAGGGAATAAATCGAATAGTAGAAAATGCCCTAGGACGCCGCAACTTCACCACAAATACTAAAGGCTCCTCTGTCTCCATTGCAACAACAACTCTGGTTGATCACGAGAAAACCGTTAGAAAACTTGCAGAACTACAACACCAATTTTTTACCTTCCAACACCATCAGCTCAAACCAACAACGTTCATCATTAGGCACATTGACCCAACTTGGACCAACGAAGAGCTAGCGTCGGAGATCATCAGGATTTGCACAGAGCTGAAAATCCACAGGCTGGACTATTTTCAAACTCCGTACATGCGGGAAACCTACGGATTATCCAAATCCCTCCAAACGAAGACAGCAACAAGCTCAAACAAATTAAGTACTTGTTTACGCATAAAATCAGCATCGAGGAGCCTCATAAACAAAGTATCCTTCATTGCAAAAGATGCCAAGGCTCGGGACTCTTGGCGGTTGCTTGCCACCTAAATATACGATGCGGCAGATGTGCCGATGAACATCAACCAGGAGAATGTAAGGTCAATCCACAAGGAATGGAACCAGGAAAAATCCAAACCACAAACCCCGATGGATCCATTACTACTAAGGAAATCGCTGTGACATGCTGGAACTGCGAAGGTCCACATCCAGCTAATTTCTCCCAGTGCCCTCATAAATTGAGAATTCTCCAAAGAAGAACAAAACCAGCAACAACCAACAAATCCGCACCAACCAAATCCACATCGCAGAACACATTACCACAACCTACAAGGCCAGGAACATCATATGCGGATGTCATCAAAAACAACCAAAACACGCCGACGTCAAACAACCCCAACTCCATTGGCCTCAACCTGGACATCACGGGCTACATCAAGAGTCTACAAACTATGCTGCCTACATTGAAGCATATGTCGGATATCAAAAAAAAAGGTCAGATTCTCTCACTTATAACTTCCCATATTCTTTCCCTCAATGTCTGAATTAACTATAGTCGCCCTCAACGCAGAGTCTATATACTCCAACATCAGTAAGCAACACTTACGGTTGTTTGTTAAAACCTTCTCCCCAGACATCCTTCTCCTTTCAGAAACGTGGCTTAAGTCCAACTCCCGAGTATACATCCCCAATTATACATTTATTTCCAACCCCAGAACTACTGGATCCCATGGAGGTACCGGCATCCTAATAAATAATAAACTTCAATTCACCGAAATCAGGTTTGCCAATGTTTTCAATATTGAATACACGGCAGTTAAACTTTTTTGTGAAAACAAAAAAGTAATCATAATAACATCCGTTTACATCCACCCAACACGAGAACCAGACATATCTCAAATAATCAGACAGTCTCTCCCCGCACCATTCATAATCGGTGCAGACTGGAACGCTCGACATACAGCATTCAACGACATAAAGAATAACAAATACGGGTGCCAACTTTTGGACATCCTCTCATCTCACCCATATACGTATATCGACAGTCCAGTGCAGCCAACTCGTGTCACCAACTCGACGCGGTCAACAATTGACTTCTTTCTCAAGTCGGCTGATGTCTACTCAACGCCCCCCCCCCCCCCCCCCTCCCCAACAACTGGTCATTCTCAACCCACATCAAAAATTCCCTTCATAAAGCCTCAATACAGCTTAACCTGTGCAGACGAGTGTTGTGGAAACCTAAAGGCCTCTCTCTCAAGGTCAAACAGCTCATCTACACACAGATAATCAGACCCACTCTTACATACGCCTGCCCATTATGGTACCACATCTCACCCTCCCAAATGGAGAAATTACGAGTGTTTGAACGAAAATGTTTCCGGTTTATCACTGGCTTACACCGCAAAACCAACTCATATAGATACCATTGTAACAATGACCTTTACAACACCGCAGGCATCGAACGACTGGATAGACGGATCCTAGAACTGTCCATAAATTTCATAGAAAACCTTCCTAACAATCCCAACCCGATAATAACAGACCTACCATCACCCTCCTCCAATACGGGAACTCACTACGGTATTGGCTCCAAATCAGGACTCTCTTCACCTCAGGCAGACTGGTTAACGATCTAAACGAGGTCGTGTACCACAATACCGAACCGGCACCCAATTATTTCAAATATAGCAACATTCAACCATTCTCCAAGATTCTTACTTTTAACACAGAATCGAGTGGCAACCCCCTCCTTCAATAACACACCTGACCATATCCCTTACTACCCCCAATCACAACAAGAAATCCCACATCCATAACTAAAAATTGTAAATATTATTTTTAAGTCAAATTCGAATTGTCACTATCATTGCAATATCAAATATTGTAAATTGTATATAAGATCAGATTAAGTTAGATTAAGTTATGTTAAGTAATTTTAAGTAGGCTAAGTTAAAATAAACAGAGTTCCTGGTTTGTCTTCTGACCTTTTCCAGGAAAAACAAAACTACCAATATATATATATATATATATATATATATATATATATATATATATATATATATATATATATATATATATATATATATATATATATATATATATATATATATATATCATATATATTAAGCACATATAAAAAAGAATTGTTTGAAAAATGTTAACAAATAACATGTAAACACTTATTATGTAACCAATCTATTATAAGTTAGCTGTATTACTTATTGTACTATTAACTTTTGGTCAAATAAATACAGTTTTGAAAAAAAAAAAGATCTCCGGGAGCAGTTGATTAACGTACATGGTCCCCGGCGGAAGTGCTGCAGGCGACCATGAGGATAATAAATAAATGATTTGACAAAATAAAGAAGACCCTGTACGCCTAAATAAAACGGAGTTTTATTCTGATATGGTGAGTAGAGCTATATAATGCTATGAGAGAGTTCGGCAACAACCATCGCCACGCCCAAGACCCATATTCCTTTGTCTAACCGACAAGTCATGCCCATACTCGGTAATGCCTCCAAAACCGATTTCTCAGTGCGCATAGCAACCGAGGCATCTAACCCAGTCTGTACGGCAGGAATTCCCCGAAGCAAATTCTCTATGCACGCATAGCAACCCTTTTCAAGTTCCCAGTAAGTGGCAGAGAGTTTTGCTTAGCGATGACTCCACTGCCACGACACCATGGATGGATTCTTGCCCTTTTTCAGACAGTCGAAGTTCATTAACCACTGGGGACGGTCACGCCGCGCCACCAGTCAGTCGAGTAATAACCATCCCAGAGGACAGACGTTCCTCACTAACCCCCAGCGGACCGTAGTCGAGAAACCCGTTTCGGAATAATATACCAGAAGTTAAAGATTGTCGCTCATCTTACCTGGTGAATGTTCGGAGTTTTAAAGTAACGGTAGACCTTTTCACATTAGATGAACATACTAACGATAACTACGACACGAGAAATCGCGAATGCCAAACACCAGTGCAAACCATATTCCTGTGCTAATATCAATTACTATCAAGACAATGTGCCAAGGAACAAGAAAACTATGATCTAAGTGCCTAGTGTAGTAATTCAAAACAAAAATAAACATTTTTAAGATCATACTCGTGCGTTTATTTTCTCCTTTCATACATGTAACATTAAAAACCAGTTGCTGAAACAATAAAAATCATGAACAATTAACAACATCAGTGTGTCTCATTGTATTTTTCTTCTCATGCGGTGTTTCTTCGATTAGTTGGCGGGCAGTGTTCGGCGGAACTTTTGATTGTTGGGGAAAATGAGTTAACCAAATCCCCTGCCGGCGCACACCAAACCCCCACAATCTCCCGTCAAGAATTCGACATACGGTTCTGTCGTTGCCCACTCTCGCTATGTGCTCGGCCCATCTTAAACTTCGCGACCTATTTATTCTCACTATTGTAGATTTAGCGTATCATCATCATCATCATCATCATCATCGGCGCTACAACCGGGATCCGGTCTTGGCCTTATTTAGCAAGTCTCTCCACCGGTATCCGGTACTTATCCGAGACTTGTTAAATTGTCCATAATAATTAGTTTTTCCGGGCAAGGTTATTAGCCTAGGTTTGGCGTATAGTTCTTCCAAATTGCGGTTGTGGAGTCTCCTCCATTGTTCTGTCTCTTCATCATATCTACCGCCGAGGATACTCCTTAAAACTATATTCTCGAATACGCGGAATATGTTCTCTTCTCACTTTGTAAGCGCTCATGTCTCGCAGACGTATAGAACAACCGGCATGATTATGGTTCTATATATGGGGAGCTTTATGTTGCGTGACAGCAGTTTCAATTGTAGCATTTTGTTGTGCAGTCTTTTGTTGATTTCCTTTGATATTTCGTTACTAGCTAGATGTATAATGTATATAATGAATTTATAACGTATGGCTTATAAATTCCTTCTAATAAACCATATTCGTCGAAGTCTCATGTCAACAAGATATACCAATGGGGATTATCTAACCGTGTGGAATTCAGTTCCGCCAACATACAATGCTATGTTTAGACGCCGAAGAGAACATCTAACGTAGACTAATTGTCTATGAATGGCACCTGCATCATTGAACCCTAAATATTCTCTATCCGTGGCACTGGAATCAATTCAAGTCTTAACTTTTATTTATGACAGAATAGCTTGAAAGATATTCAGCCGTAGTTATTAGGTTTAGTTTTGTGCAGGGCCCCCAAACGAATGGATAACAGTAGACATCTTTAAAACACAATTCGCATTGCTTTTACACTTTTTTTTTGACAAAACTCCGAAAAACTGTTTTCCCTCGAGCTTCGAGGAAACACGGTGTTTTTCGCTTTGTAAATAGTACAGAAATGCTTAAGATTTTCTTAAGAGAAGCAAGAAATATTCTTACCTCACCCGTTTTAGGTACAATTTATATATATTCGTCGAAAACCGGAATTCAATTCCAATAGTTGGTCAGGAGCAACGGAGACAACATTGTTTGTGAGGAGGCAAACGAAAGCAGTGAAACTTATAGGAGATCCAGGTGTTATGCCATCATTATAACTCAGGTGATACGACGTCATTGTCTCCTCGATAGTATAGTGGTTAATATAGCCGCCTGTCACGCGGGACACCGGGGTTCTATTCCCCGTCGGGGAGCCTCTGGCGCAAAACTAATGACCTCCCCCGGAAAAAACAAATCATTATGGAAAATTTAACAAGCCTCAGGACTTGCTAAATAAGGCCAAGACCAGTTCCCGGTTGTAGTGCCGATGATGATGATGATGATGGTACGACGTCATTACAACTAAGGTAGCCATGCCCTGTTCTTCACATATTAGCACAAACATTTGTCACGTAAATTCAGAAGGTGAGTTGATCTGCTCCGAGTATTCGCGGGAGGTAACTGGCAATAAAAGCCCAAAATCAGTTCACACTAGTCAAATTTAGATAGACAGACAACCACCAGGAATCTGTTTTTACTCCGCTCTTCCAGATACGGTATTCTAAGTCGACTTCAGAACAGACTTTCCAGCTCAATGTAGATCTCTCTTCCCAAACCAAATTTCTCTCTATTCTTTCAACCATACGGTTCATTGACATTTAGGGGTGTCAATTAATTCCTTTTATGTGAGCGTGTTATAAACCAAATTGGTAAGACAGCACTTGTACACTATCAGCTAACAAGAAATGCAATGGGTCGGCACTATTGGAAATACAACTGACTCGAAATGCTATAATATTCCAGTTCTGCATGAAAACGATTTATGGTAAACAATCGTAAGTACCGTTATAAAAATGAAATTGGTGGAATCTATTGGATTGCTTGTGGGGGCTAAATAAAGTTTATTCCTTGGAATGTCATGGGTCTCTAAGGAGCAGTTCCTATGATTATATATGTGAAAGGGACAAAGGTCCGCCGCGCGACTTCCATATCACAGTGGCTATAAGCGATTATATCAATTTCGATGCCTTAAAAGTGACAATCGTCGGAATGGTATTGGTTTGTCGTTTTCTTTTTGAATGCATATTGGAGGAAGACGTAAGAGTCGCATTCAGTGAATAAATGAGAGAAAACTATGTACATGAATCATACCACGAGATACAACCCGACATTTAGGAAAAAGTAATTAAAAATTATCCACAAAAGTATAGAGCGCAGGAAGAAGACCGAAGGAAACCGTTTAACTGGTATTGCTTTAAATTTATAATGTAACTTTTCGAACAGTCAAAGAGCACACCCATTAATTCTATGCGATTAATTTGAAATTAAAGCAATATCATAAGCAACAATGGAACTAATTTTTATCTAACTCACGAATCTTCCTTAATCTCAGTACGACTCGATTTCAGTGAACACAATTAGTTGAATTAACGTTGAAGGTTAGGTGCCTGCGTATTCAATAGCTCCACCTAAACAATATATGTAATGAGTCTCCTTGGATTGTTAACAGTTACTCGGCTTGGATTGAATGATTTCAATGGCAGCCGACCTTTCCATACCTGATTTAATTAGTGTACCTAATTACCGAATGTCCGAACCACTTGTCAGGTTGCACCCCGTTATTCCAGACTCCGGTATCCACCAGCGAAATTGATCCCACCATATATTGTATCTGTCAGACCCGTTGCAGAGTAGTAATTTCATTAAATAACAGTGTGCTACATCGAAGTAGGGCTGTGCTGACTGGTCCACCTAATTTATTTTGCGTCGTTCTCTTCTTTAGTTCTTCAGGCCTGCTGTTTTTTTTCTATTTCATGTTCTTGTTCGCCTTCTTTAAATCACAAAGACATGATATGGAATATTAAGTACAAACAGGGAATATACCGTTCAATTGAAGTCATTGAACTCTACATTAAATGGGGAACAATTTCACAGCTACAAGCTCCTGCACTTGGGCACAAGAAAATGCAATGCACCCTTAATGTCGATCGTCTGCCACGTGATCAGTAATTGAGGCAGCATTAAAGTAAGCAATGTGCCTATGAATAACTTACCGTACCACTCCAGTAGCAGTTAGTTTTTATTTTGAGCCGACTCTCACCTCTACCAATTGGAAGTAATATCACGTTGATGGAAATCAGCACAGTGGCAAGCCCAGCACCAGTATCCCTGGGAATCTTCATCAAGATGCCGTTGGCGTAAATAATTAATTTCCAAAGAGCGTGCAAGGCCCACACCAAAGAAAAGATAAACCGTTTTATATTCACTTTTCTATTAAGAGAGGAACGGACTGATTGGAATAGGTTTAAACTCAGAAGAAAGCTGATGGACAGACCCAACGCACATAGGAATGCGAAGAGTCTCATGAACTCTGGAAATTCCCCCACATACCTTTGACAAGTCAGTCATGGACGTGACTGTGACCTGTTCTGATTTCTAAGCTCGATTGAATGCATTCAAAGAAGGTGGCTACTAAATTGGCCACAAGCTAGTGAGCATTGTCTACATAACTTATGGAACAATGGCTCCAAAACATTTTAAGAGCCGAGTACCTCTTCCTGACCGAGTGTTTTTTTTTTAAACGCATTTATTTGCAAAAAAATAAGTACAGATAAGTTTTTTTTTACAATATTACATTAAATGCTAAGACTATTTTAACATATAACATTTTGATGTTCTTTACTGGCTCTGTGTAAGCACGCTAAATTATTCTAAGTACATTTATTTTATTTTCTATATTTATTTCGTATTCTATGGGAAATATGTTACCTTTCGGTGTACAGTAATTTTATTTTTTATTGTTTTTACTTTAAACAAAATTTACAAATTATGTCAGAGAAAAAAAGGAAAACTTGAATCTAGTTACATTATTATAATTTTTGAGTTTTTTATTGTTTGTTTTTTACGTACACACATATATATATATATGTATATATATTGTAGCGAGCTTAGGGTTCGCTGGATTAATTATTTTTAATAAATAAGAGCCGTTAAATCGATTTTGAATTAATATAACACTTTATTAGTCCGTTAATAACAACCGTTACTTATACCGTACACTTAAAGATTTCTTGACTATCACTTCCGTACTTATCGCGTCTTTGGCTGCTTACTTTCTACTTCTTACTTATCGCTTGCTTCACTTTCTACTTCTTACTCGTCTCCATGATCTGTGTGCGACGTATTTATACCGTTTCCTCATTCTGATTCAGCGTTTCGTTTCCGTCCGTTCCATAGCCTTGAATGTTCTACTCTTCCTAGTCTCCAGTTTTCCAGTACTTCCTAAAATATTCTACTACTTCGTTTCGGAGTTTCTCGAATATTCTAGTACTGATTGTCATATGCGTCACACTACCCTCCGCCTAGATTAGTTCGTCCCGAACTAAGTTCAGTGGTCTCCTGTGTTAACAAAAGTCGCCAGTCGGTCACGATGTACCACTTTCATCTTGGCGTTCGGTCTTCGCTGAATCCTATAGACAACGTCGTTAATTCTTGTGAGAATCTTATACGGTCCTTCCCAATGTTGCTGCAACTTCGGAGATCTTCCTTTTTGCCGATGAGGGTTATAAAGCCACACGTTATTGCCTGCATTAAATCCGGATGCGTTGGCTCGAACGTCGTACATTTTTTTCATCCTGTCACTTGATACCTTGATTTGCTTTCGAACCAAATGATGAATCTCGTCGAGACGATTTCTCCATTCGGCTACGTAGTCTTCAGCCTTATCTCTGGCGTCTGGAGGTATTCCGAATCACAGATCGGCTGGTAATCGTATCTCTCGTCCAAATATAATCCTTGCTGGAGAATGTCCTGTCATATCGTGATTAGCCGATCTATAACTCATGAGAAAGGTTTGTACATATTTGTCCCAATCTCGTTGGTGATCACTAACGACCTTCGATAAATGCTCCTTTATTGTTCGACTGAACCTTTCGACCATTCCGTCTGACTGCGGATGTAAGGGTGTGGTCCTGGTTTTCCTTACGCCCAGTGCCGCACAGATGCCTTGAAATAACTGTGATTCGAAATTTCGGCCTTGATCGGAATGAAGCTCACAGGGAACTTCATATCGGCTGATCCAATTATTGATAAGCTGCTCAATGACGGTTGTTGCGTCTTGGTTTGGAATTGGAAGGATTTCCACCCACTTGCTGCAGTAATCCATGATGACCAACATGTATTTGTTGTTGTCGTTGGTTTTTGGAAATGGTCCTGAGATATCAATCGCAATTCGCTCGAATGGGGCACCCACGTTGTAGTGCTCCTTGGTTTTGCTGTTGGTCATTTGGTCGCAGTGCAAGTTGTGCACTTCCTACACCAAGACTCGACGTCATCTCTCATGTGAAGCCAGTAGAAGCGAGATCGTAATTTTCAAAGTGTTTTATTAACTCCCAGATGTCCACCGGAGGCCCCGTCGTGCATTTCTGTTACTACATCGTTCACTTTTGATGGTGGGACTAGAATCTGCATTCGATGGGATTTTCCGTCCGCTGCTTCCCATTTAGGCTTAAGAATTCCATCTTCCACCAGCAAGGAATTCCATTGTGCCCAATATGCCTTAAATGTTCCACTCTTGTAGAAAATATCGTTCCAAGTTGGCCGCTCGTTCTTTTCTTTGTATTCCAGGATTAACGACATATCTTCATCCTGAAGTTGAGCTGAACGTATAGCATCATTCGTCCACCCATCTAGTACTTCTACTTGTACATTTCGAAGGTCGTACGCCTCTTGTTTTTCTTCCGCTCTATGACAATGTTTAAAATCTGGCTTACATCGTCTTCTTGATAGAGCATCAGCGTTATTATGCACCTTCCCTTGCTGAATTGAGCTTATCATTGATACGGGTGCACATTCTGCGGTTAACTCTCCTTTTCGTATTGCGACCGGCTCTTCGGACGCATTTAGTACTCTGACAGGTACAATGTGTTTCTTCACCTCAGGTTGTTCCGTTGATAGTCTCCTCTTATGACAAGCGCATGAACAACAATTCTCACTCGATGTTTCATTCATTCGTCGACGTTTCCTACAGTCAACAGAGATGTGGCCGACTCCGCCGCATGTCCAGTACTTCATAACAGGTCTCGGGGTTCTCCGTTGTACATGCCCGATTCTTTGGCAGGAACATTCCTGGACGGACATTTCTCGGACTCTATATGTACTCCTGGTAGCCAGTTTAGCAGATTCATATGCCAAGACGAATGCCAGTATTTCATTAATCGTCTTCTTTCCCGCCTGTTGCAAGTCCCGATCTTGGAGTGTGTTTATAAATGCATCCATTGCTACCTCGTTCAGAAATTTCTTAGTCATATTTGAATAAGACAAGTTTGCCAATCGCTCAATGTCTGCCTGCAACTGTTGAAGATTTTCTCCAGGTTTCTGCGTTCTGCTCCGCAGTTGCATGCGGTAGACCTGCTGCATGTGGTTGTCTCCATACCTAGCTTCAAGGCCGTCTCTTATCGCTTGGAAATCTTTTTGCTTCTCTGCTGGTATGGTTTGTAGCAATTCTGCAGCCGCCCCACGGAGTGCCACGATTAGTGATGTTGACTTTTGATCATCCGACCACTTATTATAATTGGCCGCGGCATCAAACTGACGTATAAATACGGAGAAGGGTCTCGTTCCATCGAAGGTTGGCGGTTGTATCCTCGTATCTTTGTAGTCATGTGAATTGCTAGGCGATGTCTTATTTCTCTCAACACACTCAAGTCTCTTTTCGATTCGCGATATTTCATCGGTGACTTTTAGATCCAAATTTTCTACTTCGTTTCGAATTTCTTCCTTAAAGTGTTGAAAATTACATTTCATCCACTGCATTTGGGCATCCAATTTCGCATTCAGATCTGCAGCTTGTGCGTCGAATTTTAAATTTTGGGCATTCAACTTTGCATTAACATCTGCAGCTTGTGCGTCGAATTTTGAATTTGGGCATCCAACTTTGCTTTAACATCTGCAGCTTGCGTATCCAATTTTGAATTAATATCTGTTGCTTGCGCGTCGAATTTTATCATCATCATCCTGAACATCTCCGAAATGTCCAACAGTGGCGAACTCTTCTCCGTTACATTGCCACCATCTTGACTCGCTGATTCTTCTCCATCCGGACAGTCTGGGCCCATCGTAAAAACATTTTTGTGACATCGATACCCTCCTCCACCATTGCTGCTTGCAGACGCTGTCGAAGAATTTGCTTCTGTCCTCTGCTATTCAGATTCCGGTCCTCAAGTTCCTTCTTCAACTCAGGAACGCGAAGATCCTCCAAATGTCGTTCTGACATCGTCACAACACACTTTCACAGACTTATTTACTTCACCAATAATTAATCCCACTTCTGACACCAATTGTAGCGAGCTTAGAGTTCGCTGGATTAATTATTTAAAATAAATAAGAGCCGTTAAATCGATTTTGAATTAATGTGACACTTTATTAGTCCGTTAATAACCGTTACTTTTTACCGTACACTTAACGATTTCTTCACTTATCGCTTCCGTACTTATCGCGCATTTTACTGCTTACTTCTTACTTCACTGCTTCTTACTTCTTACTTATCGCTTGCTTCACTTTCTACTTCTTACTCATCACATGTCTCCATGATCTGTGTGCGACGTATTTATACCGTTTCCTCATTCTGATTCGGCGTTTCGTTTCCGTCCGTTCCATAGCCTTGAATGTTCCACTGTTCCTAGTCTCCAGTTTTCCAGTACTTTCTACAATATTCTAGTACTTTGTTTCGGACTTTCTCGAATATTCTAGTACTGATTGTCATATGCGTCACAATATATATATATATATATATATATATATATATATATATATATATATATATTTTAGGGCTCCTCGATAGTATAGTGGTTAGTATCCCCGCCCGTCATGCGGGTGAGCGGGGTTCGATTCACCGTCGGGGAGCCTTGGCGCAAGACTAATGACCTTGCGCGGAAAAACAAATTATCATGGAAAATTTAACAAGCCCCAGGACTTGCTAAATAAGCCCAAGACCGGTTCCCGGTTGTAGTGCCGATGATGATGATGATATATTTTAAGTGTACAAATAAGTAAATTTAAGAATTATATTTTTATTTAAATTATCGGCATTCACAATTTTAATTTCTTTCTTACGTCCACCCGCCGTGACGCTCGAACAAGAAAAAGGCAAGGAACCGGAAGCCCATCCATTATCGTCCTATTGTCCTAGATCAGTCACAATGGGTTTACATTAATAATGGGCTTACGGTATAAGGTCTAGCGATAAGTTATGTATACAATTTTTTATTTTTTTACTACATCTCGGTCAACCTGACAATTTAGATCGACCACGATCTTACATGATTTAACAACAATTTTCGTGCTTAAACACAATAATATAGTGGCAAGCGTTCCTAAGAAAACATTCAATTCAATCAGCTAGCACTAGTCCTCCAAAGGCGGATGTTTTTAGCCTCGATGACACCATTATACGACAACTATGTAATTGGACAATTTTCGATGTCTCTAATCACATATCTGTCATGTGGTAATACTTTATGGACCACATAGGGGCCTTCATATTTCAGAATTAATTTCTTATTGGTACCACTAGTAGTGTCAATATTTCTGATGACTACGTAATCTTCCTCTTCATACAGAGGCGCGGGACGATTATGCTCTTCAAACTTCCTCAGGTTATATTCCTGGGCTTCAGATATAGCTTTAGACGCGTTTTCCCTGTCTTCAGTCAGATTCCGATACAGGGGTGTCACCCGCTTTTCTTCAGGGAACTCTGTCAGTTTATCAATGTTAGAAGGGCATTGATCAACCCCCAAATAGAACCCTACTAGGTGTATTATGAATAGACCTGTGTATGGTATTGTTTAAAGCATACTCTACGAGAGATGACTTTTGAACCCAATCACCGTGATGAATTGCATCGCTTACCTTTCCTAACACACCCGTCAACACCCGGTTCACTCTTTCTACCCGTCCCTTTCTCTTAGGGCGACTGAACTGCCACCTTAACGTGCGTTACATTCTTATCCAATAAAAATGAGCTGAACTTCAGCGAAGTAAAACAACTTCCTCTGTCCGTGATTACTCTGAAGGGCCTGCTGTAGTACTCGAAGTATTTACAGAGGGCAGCGCACACCTCCTTTGTACTCGTCGATATGACAGGGTACAGCTTGAAAAATTTTGTGAACGCATCAACTACCAGAAGAATATGCTTCCTCTTTGACTTAACAGCAGGTAAAGGTCCGAAGTGATCTAAATGTAAAGTATGAAAGGGGATCGGCTGTTTTGGAATACTAAATAAATTACGTTCGACAGAATTTGTAGGCGATGAGTACTGTAGCGGTTCCGCCAAACCCTACGGTCTACTTACCTGAAAAACCCCCATAACTACTACCCTACTCCTTTAAGTTTGCTAATGCAACAGTATTAGTACCTGTAAATGCTGCACGCATTTAAGAGATCAAATCTATGATCTTTAAGTCCCTGTAAAGAAAACTTTCCTTCATGCATTCTCTTCGCATACCACTGCTCCTTAAGATTTCTTTATTAGCTTACCAGGAATTTCCAATCAATTTCGGCATCTACGTCGCCAATCAAATTTCCTTAGATGAATTCCTGTAAACAAAATAATTCGGATTGCATTCAATGTAACCGTCATGACAGGGACCATAAATATTGGGCCGTCTATTTTCCCAGCCGCGTCATGTACCTTTTCATACCCATTGCCTGGCAACCTTTTTTGTTTGTCTTATCTATAAACAACCCAAGCAGCTGCTTATAATTAGCGCAATATACGCTGAAACCAAATTCTCCAGCATTTCCTAATGCAAACGAACCCGGTTTCTACTGCAGCCAGAGATGCCATAAACATCCAATTTGCTTTTAGCACCTTTTTCCCCCAACGTCGAAAATAGCGACGAGGCATCGTGTAAACAATGACCCGCATTACCAACGGCGCATTTGGTCATTTTTCCCTTTTGTCTTTGCCGCCTGCCTGTTTCGTTGTTCCACTGCTGTCAAGCACGTGTGAATAGCATCGATCTGAACGATCACCACACATACTACCATGACCTTTATCACAAGATCTGGTTTCTCATACCACCAAGAGAGACTTTACGTGTCTCTGGTGTTGGGTAAAAACGATATCCTTATTGGAGAGGATATTGGTTGAGTCCTTTTACAACCACCGTTCGCGACGGTTGGTTCACTCCCGCTCTCCGCCGGCAGCGGAGATGCGTAGATAAAATTTCCGGAGTCGAGTGGGTAGTTGTATATGTATAAAATATCACTTTCGTTTCTGGTGCGTATTGACCCCGTAAAATCTGTGTAAATCAAAGTACTTGGATACCTCCAAACCAAATGAAAGTATTAAGGAATAAACATTTAACAATAAACTAAATCCGCGTGTTTAATTTTCCGGCTGCAGTTCCTGAAGTGTTTGTGTGTATTTCCGTTTCTTTCCTTTGTTGCAGTTTCCACCAATATATTTTCATCGTACTTTTCGTTTCTGGGCGTCTATTGTTGTCAGTGTGTTTGGTGATTGTGATTGTTATTTTCGGTGGACTTCCTAACAATCGCGAAATTGTATCGGTGGAACAATTATGATGGAGGAAGAAGGGAATCTCGTGCCCTTGTTAGGTACATACTTCTTCCCCACAGTACATAATCCACCGAACACAATTTCCTATAAACTTCTCAATTTTGCTCTTCATGTCAGAGAACCAATAGTTCGGTCGAATTTGGTAATAACACTTCATGACAATCAAGTGGCCAATGCGTTCATGGACATGTCTATTTAGATTTGTTTCCATCTCGGTCGTGACATAAAAGAGGAGTCTACCAGACTTATCCCTTCGAAACACAACACCATCATGGAGGGCGAACGGTGTACAATCCTCCTCACCTATTTTATCCCTTAGAGATGAGATTATCTGATGACGATGCTGGGCTGCTCTCAATTGGAAGTCTATGTCTTGGGAATTTACTGCGGAAACCATAAAACATATACTTAACGCATCTGCGTGACTCATATTAACTCCACTACGATGTTTGGCCTTATAGTTGTAGTTCTCTAATTCTAACGCCAACCTCACGATTCTTGGATTAACGTTTTTCTTGTTAAGTGTAAGAGTAAGACAGCTACAATCAGTAACCACCGTAAACGGGATTCCTTCCAGATAAACGTGAAAACGTCGAAGAACAGAAACTATTGTCAGGGTCTCGAGTTCGAAGCTGTGGTACCGTGATTCCTGTGGTGTAGTGCTTTTCGAAAAATAGGCCACGGTGTGGAACTTATTGTCAACCTGCCGCTGCAGGAGGACAGCGTCATAACCAAGTGCGCTAGCATCACAATGAAGTTCTGTCTCCCGATCTGGGCTATATATATAATAGCTAACACCGGAGACGAAACCACGTTGAAAGGCGGTTACGCATTCAGCAGTGAAATTAAACGGGGCGTCTTTCTTTAAGAGATTATGTAAAGGCCTAGCTATTCGGGAGAATGAACAAACAAACCGCCCGAAATAAGAACTTAAGCCAAGGAACGGATGCCCTTCTTTAGCATTTTTGGCACCGGGTAGTTAAGTATAGCTTTAAGATGAGAGTCACTCGGTTGGATACCGCATTCAGTTACTTTATACCCAAGGTATTCTATCGTAGCATATCCGAAACGGCACTTGGACAACTTAAGCTCTAAACCGTTTTCTGATATACACTGAAGAACGCGTTCTAATAGCTGACGATGATCATCAATGTTAGTACTCGCCAGGACTTTGTCGTCCATATACAACATAATTTGGTTGTTCTCAGTGAACTGCCTAAAAATTCTAGAAACAAATCGTTGAAAAACGCTCGGGGCGTTTTTAAGCGCAAAGGGCATCTTCAGAAACTCAAATTGTCCACCTGGAGTAACAAAAGAAGTTAAGTGATTCGAGTCAGGTGACATATTAACGTGGTGGAATCCACTCTTATGGCCCAACAATGTGAACATTTTCTTTTCCTCAAGGTACTCTAAACAATCTTCAATTAGGAGAGGGCAGTTATCACGGACTGTAAGTTTATTCAATGGACGATGCATATGGGGAGTCACTCGGTTTTATAATCTTTCGATACATAAGATCTCTTATAATATCGTTCACTTTTTGCTTCTCAGCGAAGGATAATCGGCGGGGAGAACAGAAGAAAGGGGTATTATTTAGCTTTCAATATATCATAATTCAGATATTTGTCCTCGACGACTGATTGACTTTTTTTTTGAAATTCCTAATCTAAGATTGGGGCCAATATTTAACTCCTCACCCAAAGTGGGTTCTATAGCGCAAATCTCCCAAACACTGTTATCTTTCTCATCATCACAAGCTTGGAGAGCAGAATCATCCCTACCCGAATCATACTCAACTTTTCTATCGCACGGTATACTACTGTTATTGAAATATTTGTTGTTAGTTTTACTAGGCAAGCTAATAGAACCGAATGTATTCCCATTTCCAGGGGCATAAGTACAATAATACATAGAACTTAAACAAGAATCAATATTTTTATTAACTTTGGAAGTACATTTTTGCAGTGAAGGCATACTCTTTAAATTAAATCAACAGAGGAACCGGCATAACGTCATCTGGAATAATTATAACGGAAATTTTTCTTTTTAAACCCGATAGAATAATATGGCAATAAACAGTACCATAAGTGAATAACTTGACGTTCCTTAATCCTTTATAGTTGGAGTACGAGAGCTTTCTTAAGGGTATGTCTTCACGCACCAATGACTTCCGAACAAAACTAACCGGACTACCGGTATCCAAAAGAGAGTAGACATTTTTATAATTAGTACACTCTTTTTCTGTTAAAATAAAAGAAACGCTCACCAGTTGTACGGCACTCAAAGGTGTTATTATTTCTCCATCAATGTCGTTGGCCTTAAGGGCATTGTTGTCCGGGTGCACGGTTCCAACTCGCCTCGGCTTCACCTTCGGGCAATTCCTATAAGTATGTCCGGTATCGAAACATCGGAAACACGAGCCTGGTGGCCTTTTCTCCTCTGGACAGCTGGATGCAAAATGACCACATTTTGAGCAATTGTAGCACCTTTCTTGCTCTTTAGCTGATGTTATTGTAGAAGTCCTGCGTCCTCTTGCTGAAGTGGTAGGCAGTGTTAACGTAGACGACGAACCTCATTTGGTCATAAGGGACGACAGCGGCTCCGACAACTTCCTCTTTTCATAACGGCGAAGAAGTATTTTCAGCTCTAGTATAGATTTGGCGACGTAAAGTATTGAGATGCTTGATGACGTATCCCCAATACCTTCGATGATAAACTCAAGTAATTCCACCTCGTCGATGTCTGTATGCGAGGCGATTTCCTGCATGGATAGGGCATAACGCAGCAGAGACTCCTCTTTTAGTGGTGATCGACGACTCAACTTGTGGTAGACTTCTCGGTGGGTCATTTTTTGGTCGAATTCCGACAGCAATATCTCCTTAAGAGAATCCCAGCAATCAACACGAACGGTTCTCAAAAGTACCTTAGCAGTTCCTGTCAAAAGTCCACGTGCACAGAGGTATTTGGCGCGATCATCGCAACAAAGCGATTGGGCCACATCCTCGTAGTCTGCTACCCACTTACGAATGCTATAATTGTCGTCGCGACAAAGGGACTGCATTCTCAATGTCGTTGAAGTCCACCTTTTTTGTAGTCACTGGAACCGTTGCCTCCATATCTTGCAGTTCCCGAATAAGTTTCCTTTTCTCCAGTCGAGCGTGTTCTCGTTCCTCAGCATCATCAGAAATGGTCCCAGAAGTTGATCGTCCGCCAGCCATCTACTGAACAGCTAGGTCAGAAGTCGGTGCACCGTATGAAGCGAGCGCTTTGCCAGAAGTAGAGGCTCCACCCAAAGTGGACACTCCGTCAGAAGAGAATGCTCCGCCAGAAGTTGTGAACACACCTGAAGTTCCGGAAGTTTCTTCGCCTGTATGACCAAACGCTTCCTTGTATATTGTCTGGATCCACCCAATAGTGGCTGCGGTCGGGACATCTATCCCTACCTCGTGCAGGGCTTCCGTCATCTCGTTCTTCCTGGGTCTATCGGGCATCATTTTGATCGGTGATTAATCCGATTATGCTTGATGATCCGCTGAAATGTTATTACTTACTTTGTGGTAAACCCCACACCAGATGTTTTAAGAATTATATTTTTATTTAAATTATCGGCAGTTACAATTTTAATTTCTTTCTTACGTCCACCCGCCGTGACTGCTCGAACAAGAAGAAGGCAAGGAACCGGAAGTCCATCCATTATCGTCCTATTGTACTAGATCAGTCACAATGGGCTTACATTAATGATGGGCTTACAGTGTAAGGTCTAGCGATAAGTTGTGTACAGTTTTTTATTTTTTTACTACAATATATATATATATATATATATATATATATATATATATATATATATATATATATATATATATATATATATATATATATATATATATATATGGACTTGACAACTTTTTTTCGGTAGTAAATTTTTATAATTTGCAGACGTTGTTCGTTCGTGAAGTGAATAAATTGACAGTGACAGTTCGATGATTAGTGAAAGGGTGCGTTCACAAATTAAATTCAAAGTTGTCAAGTCCCTATTGTATAACCCTATATATACAGTGCTGTGAAAAATTATAGACTCAAACGTAAATTTTCAGTTTTCTCGGAATGAGTAATAAAATTTTATGAGTATTTTATTGGCGAAACAATGTCAGCTGACACCAACTCAGGGAAAACCCTTTAATGGCTTAATTGCTTTTTTACCAGGAATGGTCATTAATTTTCTGAAAAAAACCCAAATTTCCACTTTGAAAAAGTATTAACTCAAAACATTTATGTTTTAATTTTTTTTATAATAATTTATTTAATATGGAATGATTTGTCCGTTATTTTTTTATAATAGTTAACAACCTTCTTGGTGGACTGGAAATAAGATTGTTTAATGTGTTGTCTGGTATATTATTCCATGCTTCAACAATTCTTTCGCCCTTGCCAGGATTCCCCACAGGTTCTCAATGGGGTTTATGTCTGGAATTAAAGCTGGCCATCGTAAAAGTTGAATTCCATGCTTTTGAAACCACGCTGTTGTTGGTCGTGCTGTATGTATAGGAGTGTTGTCCTGTTGAAATATGACATCCTTGCCCTCTTTTAGGGTTATTAAAGAGCGAATTCTCTTCCGACACGCGGTTCTAACATTTCATGCCGTTGGTTCGAATCGCTTTCTTCAACCCTTAGGAAAACACTATAATCTCCCGTGGATTTGTGGCTGCGGATGTTCTATTGGCTACCACTGCGACGACATTTGTTTCCAGATATTTCAAAAGTTGGCGGTTAATCAGTGATTCCTGACTTTGGCAGAATTGAATTTGGAGCTAATTTGATTGCAACTGTGAAACTTCAGTTTTTAAATGTCGGTACTTTCGATTAATTTCCTAAACATCAATAGCAATTGCATGTCATGTATTTATGAAACGATCCTTGTATTAGACGATTTCCCCTTTTTTCTTTTTTGGAATACTTCTCGATGGCTTTAATTAGAAGTTCATCATCGTTCTTTTTGGAGTTATAAATGACTCGGGCTCGTTGATCCTCAATAAATAACAGTCTAGAGTTAGCAGTGAATTGAAATGTTAATTTAATTTGCGAAAAGAAAATTTGTGGATTGACACGGAATACACGTGATAAAATTGGATCAAAAATTCAAGGCACGTTTTTCTATATCTTTTACTTGCTCTTGCGTTTGAATCAGGCAGTTGATTGATGGATGGGATCAGTGCCAACTTCAAGTCCAAGAACTGTGTGAAGTTCGCAGAGGCTAACGGTTGTGTTGAGTAAGACCAGCTGTCAATTTGATCAATTCTCAACACTCCTCCTTGATCAATTTATGTGAATGTCTGCAATCTGCCTGCTGCTCTCGACGTGTCGCAGTGTCACGGTCTTGTCAACCTGTTGTTGGATGTACTTTCGTGGTATCTCAATATGCTTCTTTCCCTTGCTTGTCTTTCCCTCGTGTGCATTCTGCAGCATGTGTAGGGCTGACATGTTGCCGACGTGCAAGGTGATTGCCTGGTCGGTTTTCAGGATACCCAGTTCCAGCGCGATTCGCTTGATCCAGCACACATCGTCGATTACTGACACTGCTGCTCGGTACTCGGCTTCTGCGGTTGAGGTCGCTGCCAGACGCTGCTTTTGTGAGTACCAGATCACTGGTCCTCCCCCCATCACTAACACTCCGCTTGTCGACTGCCCTGTCTCCGAGTCTCCTCCATAGTCTGAGTCGGTGTAGGCCATGAGTGTCTGGTCTCCTCCAAAATGAATTCCGGCTGTGGTTGTCCCTCTCAGGTACTGGAACACACGTTTCACCATCGCCTGATGGCTCCTCATTGGCTTGTTGCAAAATCGACTGAGGTAGTTCACGGCGAAGCTGGTGTCTGGCCTGGTGATTGTAGCTAGGTACAATAAGCTTCCTATCGCCTCCCGATAGTTGTTGTTCGCCGGAAGTGGCTCATCGTTCTTGAAGTCTGTCTTCTTGGTCATCATCCCTTGCTCAATTGGTGTGGACGCTGGGTTGCATTGTTCGAGTTTCATTTTCTCCAGTATTTTCTCCGTGTAGCTGGGCTGGTTCACGAAAATACCTTCTTGATCAATATTGATTTCCATGCCCAGGTATGTCAACTTGTCCTTTACTTTCTTGCTGTATGTGATCTCAAATTCCTTGCTTATCTCATTCAGAAGCTTGTATGTCTGATCTTCATCCTTTCCAGCTACCAGTCCATCATCCACGAAGAGTGAGAGCATAATGCTCCTGTCCTTGTTGTAGTAGATACACGGGTCGTCATCTGTACTTTTCAGGCCTATCTTCCTTTCAAGGTGTGCGGTGACCCTCTCGTTCCACATCCTTGGAGCCTGTTTAAGCCCGTAGAGACTCTTGTCCAACTTGCAGATTTTCCTTGATCCGTCGTCGAACCCTTCGGGCTGCTTCATGTAGACATTCCGTTCCAGGTTCCCGTACAGGAATGCCGTTTTAACATCGAATGACACCAACTTCATTTTCTCTGACGCGGCGTGACTTAGAAGCAGGCGAATGGATGCATGGCGTGCTACTGGACTGAAGGTTTCTCCATAATCCACTCCCTCTTTCTGTTCAAATCCTCTCGCCACGAGTCTGGCCTTGAGTCTCCCGTCTGCCTTCTCTCGAAGTGCCCAACGACAAGTGATCGGCTTCACTCCTTCGGGACAGTCCACCAGCGTCCAGGTTTTCATTTCCATGAGAGAATCGTACTCCTCCTGCATCGCTCGGCTCCACTTCTCATCCTTGAGTGCTTCGCTCACCAGGATATCTGCTGTTTCACCGATCATGGCTGCTCTTGTGCTGTTGCCTCGGTTTGACATGTTGGCAACGTAGTCCCTGTACCTTGGCGGTGGTTACAGGTTCCGACGATCTCGCAAGGTTCTTCCTTCTGGCTGCTCTGCTGGTGGCGTTGTCTCTTGTTCGTTGTCGCTTGGCTCTTCGGTACTTTCATGGGTCTCTTCTGCGTGTTCATATTCTGTCTCGCTGTTACTTTCATCTTTCTTTTCGAGATTGTCCTCAGGTGCTCGTGCCTGAGCTTCAGTGTCTTGTCTCAGTATCATTTTCTCCTCGTCGAAGATTACGTTGTCGGAGCTGATGATGTCTTTCCTATCTTTCAGATAAACCCTGTAGCAGGGTGAATCGATATCATACCCAACCAAGATTCTTCTTCTGACTTTTTGTCAATTTTGCCTTTCTTCTGCCCTTGTTTCAGTACATAACATTCATATCCAAATGGTCGCAGCTTTTCAATCTTTATTGTTCTTCCGAACCAGAGTTCCGCTGGGCGTTTCCCTGGCACATTGCTGGTTCCAGTCTGGTTGATCGTGAAGATCACATGGTTCATTGCTTCGGCCCACAGTCTTTCGTCCAAGTTCTCGGTATGTATTACCGTCCTGACTGCCTCGACAATTGTCCTCATTTCTCTCTCAACCCTTCCGTTTTGTTCTGGCGTGTGCACATTCGTAAATGTGTGAAGTATTCCCAGCTTGTCCAACATCTGTTTGGTTTCGGCATTTTTCAGTTCCGTGCCGTTGTCAGATCTCAAACACTTGACTCTCCTCCCAAGCTGATTTTCCACGAGTCTCAAGTAGCTCTCTATCTTCTCAGGTGCTTCTCCTTTCGTCTTCATGAAATAGCAGCTCCGGTAGTGGGTGAAGTCGTCCTTGAGGATCCAGTGTCGATGTGTACAAGATCTAGCGGTTGCTGGGCTGTCTTTGGGTTGATTCTGTGTGGGGCTCGGTGATTCTTGCCGTGTGAGCACCCCTTGCACACATAGTGCTTCCAGTCATCAATGTGTTTGATTCCCTTGCGTTTCAGTATATCCCTCACATACTTTACATTTTGATGGGCGAGTCTCTCGTGCCAAGTTTTGATTGATATTGTCATCAGACTTGTATCTTCTTCTGACCTGAGCATCATTTTGTAGAGGTTTCCTTTGCGCTTGGCAATTGCCACAACTTTCCTGCCATCCTGACTGTAAAACGTTGACTGCTTTCCATTTGCCTTCTGAAGGTGTCACTTGTCCAGCATCTGACTTACTGAGAAGAGATTGAAGTTGAGTTTTGGAACGTAAATAACATCCTCAAGTACCACTGGATACCATTTCCGACCGTCAAAAGCCTCCATCTCGATGTTTCCGACTGCAACGCCATCCAACCTGGTTGAGTCTCCGATCACTATTGAGATTGGTTCGCCCAGCTCGACCAGCTGTGCAAACCACTCTCGATGAGACGTCATGTGTTGACTAGCTCCACAGTCTTGATACCATGAAGTTGCCCTGTCCTTCGAGATGTCACTGTCCACTGTTGAAAAGACTGTGGTCAGGAACGCCCTTGGTGGCCTTCCGCTTGTAAACTTGCTTGACTCTTCCTTGGAAGTGCATTCTTTGGCGAAATGTCCTTTCTGGTTACATATGTTACATGAGTATTTCTTCTTACAGTAGGCAATGTATTTTTCGCACGGTTTGCCTGTGCACTGCTTGATCATGTGACCTTTTCCTCCACACTTGAAGCATGCGAGCGTTGTCTTGTCCTGGTTGCCTTTTGACGACTGTCTTGGCTTCTCACGTCTTGCCAGGAGGGCGTTGTTGGCATTTCCCTCTGGGTTTGTCGTCTCCTTCAGTCGCTCGTCCTCAAGTCTCAGACGTTCGATGAGAGTTTCCACATTCTTGGTTGCTCCGGTTACATTGTCCCAAGAAGTCCTGAAGTGCGCTAGTTTTGACGGTAGCACACTCATGATCCTTGTTATGATCCAACTTTCTCTCATAGGATCATTTTCGGCTGACACTTCTTCAGCCAGATCCAAGATCTCCAAACAATTTTCCACTGCTGACTTGCTATCATCGTATTCAAAGGTGAAGAATTTGATTCGGGACATTTCTAAAGTTACATTAGTCTTTGTGCCGTATAAGCTGGTTAATTTGTCTGTCATATCTTTGGCAGTCTTGCAGTTGGCAATTTTGTTTGCGATCTTGCTGCTTACATTTATGCCTATCAGCGTTTGAGCTTCACCATCCTTCTTGATCCAAGCTGAGATGGTTTCAGATGACGCAGAGCCTGTCGGTCTGAGCTTGTCTCCTGTTACGATTTCGTACAGGTCCTTATTCTTCAGTGCTAGGTTCAGTTTGAATCGCCATGAGATGAAGTTGACGTTGCCCTGGCTGTCTTCGCTTAGCATTTCCAACTGGGATTTGACGGAGTCCATTTTGTTGAGAGGCTGCAATTCGACTGACTTGACTTACGTATGTGTTACTCACGGTTAATTTGCTATGCGTTGGTTGGTCCGATGTTTGAGGATTTGTGGATCACGTGTCCTTGCCAGTTCTCCCGCTCTGGGCGGCTTTGGTCAATTTTGCTTTCACTTTCGTTGATGATGACCGACGAAACCCTTTTACTGCTGTCCCGGGCCCATAACCTGTTGGAGTTATAAATGACTCGGGCTCGTTGATCCTCAATAATTAACAGTCTAGAGTTAGCAGTGAATTGAAATGTTAATTTAATTTGCGAAAAGAAAATTTGTGGATTGACACGGAATACACATGATAAAATTGGATCAAAAATTCAAGGCACGTTTTTCTATATCTTTTACTTGCTCTTGCGTTTGAATCAGGCAGTTGATTGATGGATGGGATCAGTGCCAACTTCAAGTCCAAGAACTGTGTGAAGTTCACAGAGGCTGACGGTTGTGTTGAGTAAGACCAGCTGTCAATTTGATCAATTCTCAACATTCTTATACCAGTAGATAATAGTTAAGGCAAATGCATATTTTCATCTACTATATTTTGTCGCTTGTTCGGAAGAAAGTTGGTCAGTGTTGATAGGTTGCATGGGTATCTCATACGCTTTCAGTTTCGATATCCGTATTTGGGGAGGATCTATGATTCAAAAAATCCGCATAACTATGCGGTGGATGTTATTGTTCCCAAAGCGTTACCGTCTGCTTTGATAGAAAATGCCTTCTTAGTATATAAAGGCTCTAAGTCGAAGTTATTATTAATTAATGGACAATGTGAATTTTCAGTTTCAGACATTTCTACATTTTTATAACCAATTTTGGTTGCTGTCTTTTTTCCGTTCTCCTAATTGGATTGAATTCAACATTTAAGAGAATTTTACCATAAAAAAGCATTTACAAATCAAGGCCTGATTGACTAATTAAATAGATATACCACAATCAACTGTGGGGCTATAAACGATCTACTGACCTCGTTTTAATCCCAATCAATTGATCTGCACTCTCCGGATATGTTTTCAATAAAATTCGGATTAGCATGTGAAATACGAATTTTCTACCATGACCCTAAGCGTCAGAGTTATAGAGGAAAAGCAAACGTATTAAGTCAGCATACGTCTTGTATTACAGATAGTTAATCAGGTAATTAACCGACATACGTCTAATAGTTGGCATCTTCAATCTAAGCTTGTGGTTACTGTTTAAACTTCCGCTGCGTGTCAAAATTGAACAGACTCGTATCGTAAGGTCTAGATGATTACATTATGCGTAAACATTAAAATAGTTCCCACCGAATTGATGTTAACTCCTAAATTGTTTGTTTAATTTTAGAACATGGAAATGACAAATTTTACATCGAAACGACTATCACGCGAAGAACGCAGATATTCAGTACCACACGGACCAAATACACCCTTACCACAACTCGGATCAGAAGATCTCCACGCTTGGTCAATTTACAGGTTAGTCTTATGGTGTACTTACTCATGTGATTGGATATTGATTAACCACAATGTGAATTGATGCATGCTCCATAGAGTTACACAGATCGACGACATGTTGCATTTCCGGTGGTTCATTCATAGGTTTACGGTTGAATGGGTTCAGTAATACTATACGGAACACTTGTCATAGCCAATGAACTATTTTGATTGCCATCACAGTGGATTCGTTTATTTTTATTTTTTTATTTTTAACTCTTCCATTTGGATTTCTTTTATTGAAATTGGGTGCAGTTGTGACCATTTTCATTGAAAACAAATCGTTACCGCTCTTTACAATTAACGAACAAATTCTGCTCTTCATGTCTTAACGCAGACAGAACCTGAACTCAGACTTTACAGACTCTGCCCTGGGGTCATCCGATAAATCACCGCTGCCATATGGAAACTTCCAATTGCGCGATACTGCCGTTCAGTCAATAATGAACCATCCGCGCTACGGTCCAAAGTGAGTGTTGTGTGAATTATAACGTTATTTTGAATTATATGTAATTCGATTTTGAACAGGGATGTTATGGATCGTTACAGGTCACCGCTAGGTTCAAACATGTATACCTACCTTAAATTCGGTCTGCCTCGAGTGTTTCCACCAAATGCTGGTTCGCAAAGATCACATCGACCTGGTCCTGGGCCAGGACGAGGACGAATTAATCGTGGTTTTCGTGATAGTTCTGGTCCCGCAGCTGGCTCTTCTGGCTATGATAGTAGTGACAATGAAACAACAAGGAGCAGAGTGCCACCAAATCTAAGGTTCATCAACATTTGGATATCCGTCATCTCAGAATGTTTTTATATCTTTATAATCGATTATTTCGTTTTTTCAGAAAATACCGAAGTGAGTCAGATTTTAGAGCTATCTGTGGGATTCAAACACCAAGACCTGATTCCAGAGCTCAAGGTATTCCAATAGCTGCATTACGACAAGCGAGTAGTCGGGCGAGTATAGCAGGTAAGTTAAGTCAATAATTATACCCATTAAATGGGAATTTTATTAAGAGGCATTTTCAGTTGGAAATCACATAAACACTCATTACATTCCAAATGGCAAGCATTATGGCAATCGATCGCATAGTGAAGCGGATTTACTTCACACCGATATCGGTGGTTATGGTGATTATGAGACGCGAACGTACACAACTGGACGTAGTCGAATCGATTATCATCATCATAATCCACATAATATGCAAACAATAACAAACCGAAAACACTCTTCAATGAGTCTAGTTTATCCCAATATTCAGGTGCATTGCTTAGATGTTAATCCCGGCCTCAGAGGAGTGTCCTTGCAGGCAAAAGGTGGTGATCTGTTTGCAATCATGGCTACATCCCAACCAGAGGGTACTGCCCTAACAGAATGTTTGGCAGGTTTACGCGATCGAATATCTGGTGAAATTCTTGTTAATGGGCAACAAGTGAACAAACGAACACTACGAGAGCTTTGTAGCTATGTACCAGCTCTGGACTGTTCTTCTCTAGATCCTAGAATGAGTGTCCAATGTACTTTAAATTTTCATGCCGCTCTCCGGGGGCCAATGGATAGGAGTGACTTTAAAGAAAAGGTAAGTGTTTAGTCTTACAATTATTTTTTTAATTGATCAATTTTTGTTTATTTTCCTATAAAATTCATAGATGGATATTCTTATCGAAGATCTGGGACTGACAACATTTCGTGCATCCAATGTATGCTCGCTGACGCATTCAGAAAAACAAAGACTCAGTGTAGCGTGTCAGTTGTTGGCTCAGTCGTCAATATTGGTCCTAGATCAAGTGACCAGCAACATGGATATATTTGATACGTTCTTCCTGGTAGAATATCTTCGGCAATGGTGCAGCGGTGGACGTATAGTTATAATGACCCTACAACCACCAACATTCGAGATTCTATCCATGTGCTCTGGTGTTCTACTTCTATCCGGTGGAAGGACAATATTCTCAGGAAGTAGATCAGATCTTCCACGACACATGGGATCATTAGGATATCCATGTCCACCATTCAAAAATCCAGCCGACTACTACCGTAAGTCTACTATGTTTTACCAGATTTATTTATTTAGTATATCTGCTGATATTTGGAAAACATTTTTCGTATTGTTTGGTGTTTTATTACAAACCATTTAAAGTGGAGACATAATCCCAAGCCACCGTTTGCATATTTTATCTACTTACTCAGCTCTAGCTAAAGGCTTCCAATATTCTTGTAACACCAAAAGCTATTTATATCCTTATAATACCAAAAGATGCCCTGAAATAGAGATGGTTAAGATAAAAAGCTGGAAAAAAAACGAAGAAGAGTAAAAAAGAAAGATTGAGTGCCATAATGCATTGATTCTATATATCTGCCATCTGGTGCGAGAAGTCACGAGTTTTTGACGTGTTCACTAAGAAAGCCCATCACAACAACCGATAACCACACTCGACGCTAGAACAGTATTGTTACGTAATTTCGATTATACGTTGATCGACTTCCTCGGTTCGGTCTCTGGATTGTGAATAATCCAATTAAAATTCCAAAGTTTGTTCTTTTTACTTCTCTAGCTTCATCATTTTCTTTATTACTGTTCACGCTTGTTAGTTTTTCCAAATCCCATTATTGACTGACACTTATTATTCCGCTGTCAGTTTGCCTGCTTCTTTATGTCGTCTATCTCACGCTAGATGTCGCGTTTAAATCCTTGCCTGCTATTCACTTCGGTTGTAAATTCGTCACACTACCCTCCGCCTAGATTAGTTCATCCCGAACTAAGTTCACTGGTCCTCTGGGTTAACAAAAGTTGCCAGTCGGTCACGATGTACCACTTTCGTCTTGGTGTTCGGTCTTCGCTGAATCCTATGTCGGTCACGATGTACCACTTGGCGTTCGGTGGTGGAAGTTCTTGACCTTCTTCCAAATTTTCTAATGCTCTCCTTCTCGCCTCAGCTCTAGCCTGCCGCAATTCTTCCTTTTCCCGACGACGGAATTCCTCTTTCATTTTAGGGATCCCATGCGAATAGTATGGCTCCTCGATAGTATAGTGGTTAGTATATCCGCCTGTCACGTGGGAGACCGGGGTTCGATTCTCCGTCGGGGGGCCTCTGGCGCAAGACTAATGACCTTGCCCGGAAAAAAACAAATCATTATGGAAAATTTAACAAGCCTCTGGACTTGCTAAATAAGGTCAAGACCGGTTCCCGGTTGTAGTGCCGATGATGATGATGATGCGAATAGTATAAGAGAAAATGCATGTGCACATCCTTAAGCTCTTCTGGAATTTGCACATCACGTAAGCGATCTAGATCTTCATCTTTAATTACTCGCATGTCATCTGGTATTGGAGCATCTGACGATTTCATAAGCGTATCCAACTGGTAGTTCCGCATCTTTTCAAATAACTGGAGAAGTTTGTTCTTTCGAGCTGACAGTACACACCAGCGTGCGTCGTAGTAATAGATTTTCCATAGATCGTCGCACGTTAATTCTGGGGTCACGTATTATTTTCTATAGAACGCAATGAACGGCACCTCTAGCTGTTGATTACCCATAAAATCTAGAGCTTGCTTGATCTTTCCCACCGTATGTGGTGGCTTACGATAGTGGTCTCGACCTCCAGCATCAGTTGATTTCTCTTGTTCGGAAACAGTTTATTTACAAAACGCCTGTTTGTAAATCCATTCAGCTTCATCTTGTAGTTCATTGGATCCCTCTGGAACAGGCACAAGCGGAACTTCGCGCAATTGCATTCGCTCAGGAATATCCGTTTTACGGATTTCATTGTCCAAATCCGTAAAGTGAACTCTTTTCAATTCACTAGGTTCATATACTTCAAAAATAGTCTTTCGGGTAGATTTCTTTTTGGTTGATTTCATGGGTCGTTTTTCACGTTCTCCAATACCGTCTTCCTCTTTGCAGTCCTCATCTTCCGATTCGGGTTCATATCCGTCCTCGTCATACTTAGTGAAATCTTCATAGTCGAAATCTACACCGAGAATGTCCTGAGTATGGGCGGGAGATGGGGGAGATAAGAGAGGAAAGTGTAGGAAGCGCCGCTTAAGATTAGTGGTGAGAATGGTTTAGGTGCTTGAGAGTATGGGTCGAAGAGGTCGAAGTCAAACTAGGTGGAATTGGAGTTGACATTTCTCAGTATCCGCGAAATCTGACCTTCTTGCAATGACGCATCAGTGAATAGAAGTCGTCTTTTCTTCTTCCTCTCAGCACTTGGCCTTCCTTCGTCGTCTACAATAAAATCATCAGCATCATATTCCGATTCCTCATCATCATCGAAACTGTTCTGCAGCCTGTTTGCCTGTGACTACGTTCAGTGCGGCGTTCAACCTTGTCTTCGTCGTCGAATAACTGTTCGACTACAGCCTCCCGTACTAAACCTTCATCGACGTGCTGTTCCTCTCCCATTTCATCCTGCCTCGCCTGCAGTCTGGCAGAATTCCCTTCGATGCGCGATCGTTTTTCCTGCAGTTGTGAAGTTTGTTGTGCCAGCTGGTTCTCCATACGTGAGGACTGTTTTGCCAGCTGCTTCTCCATGCGTGCGGACTGCTGTGCCATTGCTGCTAAAAGCACCTTCATGTCAAATGCTGGCCTTGGCTGCAGCTCTACCAACTGCTCTTTGACTTTTGATGAAGCTCCTGAAACATCACGACAAAACTCGTGTCCATCAACATTGATGCTCTCACTCTCCATTGCTTTACGCAATCGTGCTTGTCATCATCATCATCGGCACTACAACCGGGAACCGGTCTTGGCCTTATCTAGTAAGTCCTGAGGCTTGTTAAATTTTTTCATAATGATTTGTTTTTTCCGGGCAAGGTCATTAGTCTTGCGCCAGAGGCACCCCGACGGGGAATCGAATCCCGGTCTCCCGCGTGACAGGTGCGTATACTAACCACTATACTATCGAGGAGCCTATGCTTGTAGATCTGCCTTATTCCCTGTCACAGGCAATCCTCGAGACTCCAATTCTTCTCTTAAATGGGGCATTCTCCGGCCAGCAAACTTCACCATGATTTAGGATTATCCCAGGTCCACAGCTACACTTCCAGATGATATAGGATTATTCAGCAATCCGACTTCTGAAACCAATTGTTACGTAATTTCGATTTTACGTTGATCGACTTCCTCGGTTCGGTCTCTGGATTGTGAATAATCCAAATAAAATTCCAAAGTTTGTTCTTTTTACTTCTCTAGCTTCATCATTTTCTTTATTACTGTTCACGCTTGTTAGATTTTCCAAATCCCATTATTGACTGACACTTATTATTCCGCTGTCAGTTTGCCTGCTTCTTTATGTCGTCTATCTCACGCTAGATGTCGCGTTTAAATCCTTGCCTGCTATTCACTTCGGTTGTAAATTCGTCACACTACCCTCCGCCTAGATTAGTTCATCCCGAACTAAGTTCACTGGTCCTCTGGGTTAACAAAAGTTGCCAGTCGGTCACGATGTACCACTTTCGTCTTGGTGTTCGGTCTTCGCTGAATCCTATGTCGGTCACGATGTACCACTTGGCGTTCGGTGGTGGAAGTTCTTGACCTTCTTCCAAATTTTCTAATGCTCTCCTTCTCGGCTCAGCTCTAGCCTGCCGCAATTCTTCCTTTTCCCGACGACGGAATTCCTCTTTCATTTTAGGGATCCCATGCGAATAGTATGGCTCCTCGATAGTATAGTGGTTAGTATATCCGCCTGTCACGTGGGAGACCGGGGTTCGATTCCCCGTCGGGGAGCCTCTGGCGCAAGACTAATGACCTTGCCCGGAAAAAAACAAATCATTATGGAAAATTTAACAAGCCTCTGGACTTGCTAAATAAGGTCAAGACCGGTTCCCGGTTGTAGTGCCGATGATGATGATGATGCGAATAGTATAAGAGAAAATGCATGTGCACATCCTTAAGCTCTTCTGGAGTTTGCACATCACGTAAGCGATCTAGATCTTCATCTTTAATTACTCACATGTCATCTGGTATTGGAGCATCTGACGATTTCATAAGCGTATCAAACTGGTAGTTCCGCATCTTTTCAAATAACTGAAGAAGTTTGTTCTTTCGAGCTGACAGTACACACCAGCGTGCGTCGTAGTAATAGATTTTCCATAGATCGTCGCACGTTAATTCTGGGGTCACGTATTCTTTTCTATAGAACGCAATGAACGGCACCTCTAGCTGTTGATTACCCATAAAATCTAGAGCTTGCTTGATCTTTCCCACCGTATGTGGTGGCTTACGATAGTGGTCTCGACCTCCAGCATCAGTTGATTTCTCTTGTTCGGAAACAGTTGATTTACAAAACGCCTGTTTGTAAATCCATTCAGCTTCCTTTGGTAGTTCATTGGATCCCTCTGGAACAGGCACAAGCGGAACTTCGCGCAATTGCATTCGCTCAGGAATATCCGTTTTACGGATTTCATTGTCCAAATCCGTAAAGTGAACTCTTTTCAATTCACTAGGTTCATATACTTCAAAAATAGTCTTTCGGGTAGATTTCTTTTTGGTTGATTTCATGGGTCGTTCTTCACGTTCTCCAATACCGTCTTCCTCTTTGCAGTCCTCATCTTCCGATTCGGTTCATATCCGTCCTCGTCATACTTAGTGAAATCTTCATAGTCGAAATCTACACCGAGAATGTCCTGAGTATGGGCGGGAGGTGGGGGAGATTAGAGAGGAAAGTGTAGGAAGCGCCGCTTAAGATTAGTGGTAAGAATGGTTTAGGTGCTTGAGAGTATGGGTCGAAGAGGTCGAAGTCAAACAAGGTGGAATTGGAGTTGACATTTCTCAGTATCCGCGAAATCTGACCTTCTTGCAATGACGCATCAGTGAATAGAAGTCGTCTTTTCTTCTTCCTCTCAGCACTTGGCCTTCCTTCGTCGTCTACAATAAAATCATCAGCATCATATTCCGATTCCTCATCATCATCGAAACTGTTCTGCAGCCTGTTTCCCTGTGACTACGTTCAGTGCGGCGTTCAACCTCGTCTTCGTCGTCGAATAACTGTTCGACTACAGCCTCCCGTGCTAAACCTTCATCGACGTGCTGTTCCTCTCCCATTTCATCCTGCCTCGCCTGCAGTCTGGCAGAATTCCCTTCGATGCGCGATCGTTTTTCCTGCAGTTGTGAAGTTTGTTGTGCCAGCTGGTTCTCCATACGTGAGGACTGTTTTGGCAGCTGCTCCTCCATGCGTGCGGACTGCTGTGCCATTGCTGCTAAAAGCACCTTCATGTCAAATGCTGGCCTTGGCTGCAGCTCTACCAACTGCTCTTTGACTTTTGATGAAGCTCCTGAAACATTACGACAAAACTCGTGTCCATCAACATCGATGCCCTCACTCTCCATTGCTTTACGCAATCGTGCTTGTCATCGTCATCATCGGCACTACAACCGGGAACTGGTCTTGGCCTTATCTAGTAAGCCCTGAGGCTTGTTAAATTTTTTCATAATGATTTGTTTTTTCCGGGCAAGGTCATTAGTCTTGCGCCAGAGGCACCCCGACGGGGAATCGAACCCCGGTCTCCCGCGTGACAGGTGCGTATACTAACCACTATACTATCGAGGAGCCTATGCTTGTAGATCTGCCTTATTCCCTGTCACAGGCAATCCTCGAGACTCCAATTCTTCTCTTAAATGGGGCATTCTCCGGCCAGCAAACTTCACCATGATTTAGGATTATCCCAGGTCCAGAGCTACACTTCCAGATGATATAGGATTATTCAGCAATCCGACTTCTGAAACCAATTGTTACGTAATTTCGATTTTACGTTGATCGACTTCCTCGGTTCGATCTCTGGATTGTGAATAATCCAAATAAAATTCCAAAGTTTGTTCTTTTTAATTCTCTAGCTTCATCATTTTCTTTATTACTGTTCACGCTTGTTACATTTTCCAAATCCCATTATTGACTGACACTTATTATTCCGCTGTCAGTTTGCCTGCTTCTCTATGTCGTCTATCACGCGCTAGATGTCGCGTTTAAATCCTTGCCTGCTATTCACTTCGGCTGTAAATTCGTCACAATATTATGAAACAAAAGCCCAAACGAAAATATCATATGATCGATCCGAACTTTACCTCCGATAATGGTCTCTTCCAGTGACAACGACCTTGAAACGAATAAAATCTACTTTTGTTCTCTAATTTATATGCCTAATATACTTTTGAGGAGATAATAGCGTTTTGTGAAGCGGTGAAGGACGAGATTCGAATCCACGCCAGAGATATTTGAACGAAAGCTGTGATTGCTACGTTAATGCTCTGGCATACGCTGATGAGTTGTTTTCAATTCTCCTTTAGTGCTGTCTTCTTCATTGCAGTTCTGTGTGCGTAATCTGCTGGAATAGCCACAAGATCACCCAACGGTCAAACAAATAGTGCCAGGGAAGATTGTATAATATATTTGTATATATCTCGAAAGCGGACGGTTGATTGATAAGTTCATAGCCTTAAATAGAATGGAAGTTATTATATGAAGCTGATGAAGTAGGGTCGCTCTCTTTGGGAATTGCCCAGAAGAGCTTTAGCGGGAGTTTATCGAGTAAAGAAAGACATCACAGTTTCATTCGATGGTCTTACGAATGTTCATCCTTTTAAGTGCTCACACAAGTTCGAAAACGAATTTGGTTCATGGAATGTTGATTGATTTGATTTTGATTTTGATTTAGTGGGTAAGTGCCCCATTTATTAGCTTAGTACAAGCTTATATAGATAAATTACATTCATTACAATAAAACATAAATAATTTCACTACACTTAACCTAAGAAAGAAAGAGAAAGGACGAGAAAAAAATAAAAGCTTTTCATTTTATTACGAAGGTGAGGGTTAAACGAGTGGTAGGATAGGATCGGGAGTTGGAGTGTGTGCGGGTAATAGAGGTGTGGGTGGCGGCTGGGGTGGGATCAGGATGGGAAAGAGAGGAGACGAAGTCTAAGAGCAGGAGAAGTGCGAGTGAAATCGAGGAGGAAGGGTGTGCATTTGTCCTTCGCAGCATCCGTGAAAGGGGTTCATTAGAGCCGTTAGAAGTGTGATGGGCGGGCAGATAGCGGAGACGAGGGTTTCGCAGGTTACGGGGGTTAGTGTGGAGAGTGGTGGAGGAGAGCAAGCTTGAGCAGTAGACTGAACCATTGAGAAGACGGTGAACGAAGAGGATGTCAGCATGACGTCTGCGCTCTTCAAATGTGTTGAAGTTCATTAGATGCAGTGTATGTGGGGAGAGCACGAGGGTTTTCCCAGTTCAACCCACGAAGGGCAAAACGCAAAAACCGACGTTGGACGTTTTCGATCCTGCGAAAATGGGACGAGTAGTGAGGAGACTAGACTTGACTGGCGTACTCTAGAGAGGGGCGGACAAAGGCTATGTAGAGTGATCGCAAAACGTAGAGATTAGAGAATTCTCTCGACCAGCGTTTCACGAATTCAAGGGCGGAGTTGGCCTTAAGGATAATGTCATCGATATGTGGGGTGAAGTTAAGGTCCATATCACATAAGATATCAAGGTCGCGAATCGAGGGTACAGACGATATCTGTTGGTTGAGTAAGAAATAGGAACGAGACAGGGAAGGGAGACGTTTGCGGGAGAAGGTAATAGAGTGACATCTGACAACGTTAAGTTCGATGCAGTTGTTAAGGCACCAAATTGAGAAACTGTCAAGATCAAGAGGAGTCGAAAGGAGAGTGTACTGTTTTGTAGAGTTTAGTGTCGTCAGCGTAGAGCGAGATAGATGAGTACTTGATCTTAGAATCAATGTCATTAATGGTAAGGATAAACAGGAGGGGTCCTAGGTGACTGCCCTGGGCCACCCCTGACGTGAGGAGAAAAGGATTTGAAAGGGAGGATCTGAATCTGACACGATAGGTTCGAGCTTTAAGATAGGACGATATCCACTTAATCAATAGGGGTTCGAACCGAAGGGAGAATACCTTAAAGAAGATGAGATTATGAGAAATTTTGTCGAAGGCTTTTCTGAAGTCGGTTGTGATTACATTGTCTTCGCTGCCATTCTCTAAAGCAACGAGAGTATGAGATGCGAACTCAACTAGATTGGTGGTGGTCGACCTTCCCGAAAGGAAACCATGTTGATTGGGTGAGATAATGGATTTACACCGAAAAGATAACGCGTTGTAAAGAATACCTTCGAACAATTTTGGGATATGAGACAGTTTGGCAATGCGACGGTAGTAAGGGAGAATACCTTAAAGAAGATGAAATTTGAGAAATTTTGTCGACGACTTTTCTGAAGTCGGTTGTGATTACATCGACTTCACTGCCATTCTCTAAGGCAACGAGAGTATGAGATGAGAACTCAACTAGATTGGTGGTGGTCGACCTTCCCGAAAGGAAACCTTGTTGATTGGGTGAGATAATGGATTTACACCGAAAAGATAACGCGTTGTAAAAAATACCTTCGACCAGTTTTGGGATATGAGACAGTTTGGCAATGGGATGGTAGTTACTAATACCATTTTTGGGTTCATTTTTAGGTATAGGGGTTACAAAGGGCGATTTCCAAATGCTAGGGAAAACGCCTTGTGTGAGAGACAGATTGAAAATCTTTGAGAACGGGAGAGAAAGAGAAGAGGAACATTTTTTTAATAGGACAGCGGGAAGTCCATCTGGGACGGGGTCGAACTCGTCGAAGAAGGTTTAGCCTTTCTTCTACTCTGTGAAACTGAATAGGTTGAGAGATGAAAGTGCCAATGGAGAATTCGGGAAGGTCTTTAAAGTAAGACGGGTTGGACTCGAAAGAGATGTCCGTAAAGGATTTTTTGAAGAAAGTAGCAAGTTTGACGATCGGTTGAGGTAATCGTGTCATAGGAAAGGGAGTTGGGATAGGCGTCGGATTTCCGTTTGTAATTAATAAAGCGGAAATAAGATTTATGGTCGTTGATCAGGTTGGTTTGTGTTTTTGAGATGTAGTTAAAGTAGAGGGAGTTGTAAAGCTCGGTGAATTTATAAAAGGAACCGAGATCGTTGGAGTAGTCTAGGGGGAACGCGTTCTTAGGAATATGTGTTGTGTTAGTAGACCCCGCCCCCAGGTAGCATGTCTCCTGGTCCTGAATAGGATGAGGGATCTCTTAGACCGCTCCTGAGGGGACCCGTTGCGCTCACCACCGTGTTTCCTCAAACCTTGAGGGAAGAGTAGCAACCGATCATCGATGGGTGATGTCTTCCTTGAATTGACAGTCACCTGCCTCTGCAGGGGTTGCTCGCCACCAGGGATCTGCAGCTTCAAATCTGGAAAGAAATCCTTTCTCAACAAGACTCAAAAAACGCGCGGAGTATCTACTTTTGTATTTTGTATTTTATTACGTTTAAAAATTATAATTTGTTCCTTTCCTGGAGTACTTCCTCCAGGGACAATGGCTTGTTAGATATTGCGGCCCGGAGATCGCGATGCATCTTCCTTTTAAATGAAAACAAATCGAGATTTTGTATCTTAAAACAAACGTTTCCGACAGAAAATCTCGATTTCGGGTGTGGTGCTCATTAGGATAATCGTTTTTAAATTGGTGCATATTAGGATATGCATTGGAATTTGGGTTTTTTGCTTTTGTTATCCGTCTGGCTTATGCAGACAAGAGTTTGCGTGTCCTTAGGATGGGTAACACAAGATCCGTGGGAAATAGGTAATGGGTTTCGAATTGGTGCATTTACAAGTCATAAAACATCTGCCATGTCAAGATATGGATTAGGATGTTTATGATTGCTTGAATTGTGTGTCGGCGGATAATAGATATGCCATTGTTTAGACACATGCACATTTTGGGCCTTGGATCTTGTAGGAATTTGAATTGAAGTGAATTCAATGTTTGAGTTTGAACGTTTAGTTCGATTTGGTTGACATTGAATTCAATGTTGATTTGGGTGTAGGGATTTGTATGTGGGGGAAGGAGATTGTTTCTATGGGGTAAGGAAATTGTAGGGCTTTCCGGAGCACTACATATGTTCCACAAGTTATTCCTCTTGTTACGAAGTGTGCGGTTGTACCATAGGGGCGATGAAACCGAAGACCTAAGTCGAGAATAAGGGACATATAAGGATATGACGTAGTAGATCTCCTTGTAGAGGGTGGCAGTAGCTGCTTCTTTTTTTTTTTACACTAACGCGCGCACAAAAGGGGGTTTTGAAGCACCCTTCAATCTCAGAGCACAGTGCGAGCGGATGGAGAGGAAGTGGATAAGGAAAAGAGGTGTCGATGTATATTGGTTTTGAATGTTTGGACATCACAACGGCCAGGAAACACATGATCAGGCAGAACATTCCACATTCGTGTGGTTCGGCTAAAGAATGACTCTCTATGTTTATTTGTGCGCCTGAAGTCCACTTTCAACGTGAACTGATGCGCTTTCACAGATTGACGGGTATCGCGGGAATATGTCTGAAGGGGCGGAACACAGTCAGCAAGTTCAGTTGAGCAACGACCGTGGTAATACCTATAGAAAAGAGATAGGCATAATGAAAGAGATAGGCATATCTACCTCCAGATGATCAAAGCGAAATGGGATTTTGCTAAGATTTAGAAGACGAAATTTGGGTCGGCGGAAGTTGTAGGAAAATCTGTCATTAGTTGGAGAGGGTGTGGCGACGTGATCACGACGACGTAGGGATAAGAGAAGCGGGGGGGGTGGAAATTGTCAAGGTTGAGAGAGCGTGTGGACTAGGGGCAACTGAGGAATTATAGCGGTCCGTTGTAAACACGAGGTCCAATTGTCTACCCATATTATTTAAGACATTGCTTATTTGACGGAGGTTAGAGTCGATGAGACCGTCAGTAAAAAGACGTTCCTTGGTACTTGTGGGGTTGGAGATGGGGGAGGTTAAAATCGCCAAGAACGACGATAGCGTCTAGAGAGGAACTTAACTCCGTTAGGTGATCAATAAATCGCTTCTATTGCGAGTTCGTATGGCATGATAGCACGTGAAGGGGGTATATAGAAGCAAATAACATATAAAGACTTTGGGCGCTGGTCGATTTTTATTGTGACATAGTTAAGGTTGGGAAAGTCAGAGATAGTAATTAGAGATGAGGCGAGCCGGTTATGAATGGCAAGCAGCACCACAAGGCATGGGGAATCGGACATTGACGATGAAGATTGTCATCCCAGAAAACGGTAAAGGAGGAAGTGAATAGTTATAGACTGTTTACACATCGGGTAAGGTTGGTATCGGTCAGAGTATATATATCGAACGGGAGGGTATGTGCCTTACGCAGAGTCGAATGCGTTTTGGAGCGGAGACCTCTGACATTCTGATAGTAGATGGTTAGAGGGAGAATAATTAGACTCATGAAATGGTGTGGGGAGGTTGACTGTTTAGGGTCAAAAAGACATCATTATTGGGAGGTCATTTTTTGTAAATATATTGGCGATAAGCCAAGCTACTCGACAGTATAGTGGTTAGTATACCCGCCTGTCACGGAGACCGGGGTTCGACTCCCCGTCGGGGATCCTCTGGCGCAAGACTAATAACCTTGCCCGGAAAAAAAAATCATTATGGAAAATTAAACAAGCCTCAAGACTTGCTAAATAAGGCCAAGACCGGCTCCCGGTTGTAGTGCCGATGATGATGATGATGATGATTGGCGATAAGCCAAGAGATCTTTTGACACTATGTCTGGGAGCATATTGAAATTTATATGGAATTTTATAAATATGTTAGGTTGCGAAGGCTAGGAAGGTCGGTAGGTAGGCTTTCCTGCTGAATGGAAACCATGACGCTGGTTTTCGTTTTACCATCAAAGCAGACAGAGTCGGATTTGTCATGGAGGTAAGAAAGATAGAGGCGGACATTCTCATAGGTCATTTTGTTTCTAAGTTTGGATAAGGCGTACCGATCATCACATGAATTGGTGGTTTCCTGTGTGAGTTTGACGGTTGGAGGTAAGAGGGGATCAAATTGTGTTTGGTCTGGGGGAAGGGTGAATTGTGCGGGGGTGAGATGTGGATGCGGGGTGGGGGGCGACGAGTTGGGTTCAGTGGTCGGGTGAGACGTTTCTTGATGGAGGGGTAATATAACACAGCCAAATAGAGACGGAAATGGTGTGATATCAGGAAACGTTGACTTAGCTGTGAATTTTATGCAAGTAATTATGTAATTATAACGGCTAGAATAGCACTTACATATGTTTAGCCACGTTCATACTAGGGTACCAAAGAGCTGGCGTCCAGGTAATTTAAGTAGAAAAAAGTTACTCGATCACAGCATCCTCTGGAACTCATTTTACAAACACAACAACAATCTTTTGAAGAGGATGAAAAATGTACCAGTTCACCCAAAAGGATATTAGGGCAATGAAACCGTCGCCATAATCGTCGGCTCATGTATTCGAATAGTGTTAGATATTACTTGTACCTTCCAAAGAATGAGGCGCCGATTTCAGTCGAATACCTCTGCCATCCGGATAATTCTTGCTTTGTGACATTTTAGGATATCGCAAAACCTACAAAATGGGGCTCATATATTCTGAAAAAAAACTAAAAGCTTTTCCCGTTTAAATTAAAAAAGAAAACTTTAAATGTTAAACAAATCGCCTAACCTTTTATTTCTAGTGGATTTAGTTACATTGGACGATCTATCAGCAGCGGCAATGCTCGAGTCATCGGCCCGTATTGAATCTTTGGCTAATTCTTGGGACCAAATCAATTCGGAGCCACCGTTAGCGGCACCAGCTGCTGCATTACCACCTTTAACATACAAAGCCGGTTTCATGGGCCAAACGAAGGCATTGATAAAACGCTTCGCAGCATACAAGCAACCTGGATCGCTGCTCGCTTGGATAAGTAAGCTAATTGAAGCCGCTGTTCTATCATTGTGTATTGGCTGCATATTCTGGGATGTCCCTGCATCTGACCCACAGCTTACATACAATGACCGATTTGGATACCATCATTGCATAATGGCATTAGCTTATTGGCCTTTGTTAATGCTTACAATTAGAGACGCACAAACGGACAGAAGGCATGTGGAACGGGACCTGCGTTTAGGATTATATTCCCGGGAGCTATACATTACCATTCAAGTAAAGATTTCCATTTTTTTCCGGTAAACCCTCAAATGTTTAATGCATTTCATTTGTGCAGTGTCTTCTCGGGTTGTTTCCAAGTTTATGTATTTGGCTAGCTTATCTACTGCCTGCGCATAGTATGGCAGGATTATACACCTACTCCACAAGTAGCGACACCGGCATTTACCTGTATATGGGTACGTTTATTTCTCTGTGTGACTATGTTCCCTCTGTAATGTTCATTCTTACATTTTAGGATTTATGTTGTTGTATCTCATGGTTATTCAGACATTTGGGTTATTGTGTGCACATCTGTTGCCAACCGATGTGTCTGCGACAATTCTTAATGTCATTATAACAATAGGACTTACAGCGGTTGGTGGTTATGCAGTTCACGCTAGAGACCTATCGAAATTGTGGTCGTGGTTACAAAAAATTTCTCCAGAAAAATGGCTGTTGCCGGTTCTAGTGGCAGATGAATTCAGTCCAGAGACTTTAGCCAACTCTGCTGGATTGCAGTTATGTCGCAACAAACAGGTAAGTCCCATCATAATAATTACATGTTTGGAATAAATATTGATGAATGAATTTTTTTTGCAGGTTCAACACCAAGAAATTATTGTTCAACAGCCTTGTCCGCCACCAAATGGAACGCAAGTGCTAGTCGACTATATGCTTCTACCCCAACACCATGTGCTCGATTCATCCAACATGGAAGGAACAACATCCGTAGCTCTTCTCTTGAGTTCCGTTATACTCTTCACTTTAACATTTATAATATTCAGTTTAAACTGTAGCCGACTCTTCAAGCGTAGTTCACGGAAGTCATATTAAAAATCGACTTTTTATTACGAATACGTTTGGTTTTAAGGGCAATGCAGTTTAGCCAGACTCAACATAAACGACTCCCCATGAGTATTTAGTATGTAACAATTACAAATAAGGAACATGAAGATAAGTGACTTATAAACACACGATTATTTAATATAGAAGTATAAATTAAAATAAAGAAAAATTATCCTTAACACAACTTCGGGGATTTTTTTATAAAGTCAGAGTAACGACCGTGAAGGAGAGCCAGTGTGATGCTTCTAACTACTCTAGCTAAGCTGTGTGATCAATCCAGATCACAAAGTTCGAGGTTATTTTCATCATTGCTTTGTACCAGGAGTTCTCAGCGGAAGGAGGGACAGAAAGTGTAAACATATTAATCCATGAGAATTAGGTAATGAGTTTGTATTGTGCCCCTAACACAATTAAAACTGTACTACAGTCATTCAGATGTCCACTTATCATCACTCGTCAGAGTAGAAAAAAAAAGGATATCGGAGAATGGACGAAAGACGACTACCCAGCTACCGATGGAAGGTAATTAAAGAAGATTTAACCTGGACAAGAACTTCAGGCATGCAAATAGCAATAGCGTAGATGTGTTTGTTCATTTGAAGTCTCGTTTAGGCAGAACAAAGGAGACTGCTCTAGGAAGTTATAATATTTTCAAAAGAACACACATTTTTGTGCACATGTCTACACTTTACTCCTGATCTACACAGTGTTATCATCAGCCAACAATATATATCACACAAGCAATACAACAATGGTACAACAGTTGTACAATCAACAAACAAACACGAATATTCCCAATCTTTGAGGCTGTTCCTCATCATCCTCGTCCTCATTTATCATATCCAGTCACACGAACCAAGCTCACAAGGATTTGCGCAATTTATCAAAAGTATACGGTCGGATTCTCAATTTTACTACGCGATGCCGAGCAGCGAATGCGACCGTCATGAACATGTCGCATGATCTCGCAACTTCAAACCACCTGCCAACGTTTCGATCCTCGGTCAATGTAAACATTTTAGATCGCAGCACGGTGGATCCCCGGTTTATGAACAGGAAACTTTTTACAACCGCGTTGTTTCGTTTCTAAAATATCGACAATTGAACGCAAGCAGCTAAGCAAGTAAGACGTATACGACGTTGATGAATGCTTGAAATTATTGTATTATTTTGTTATTGAATCTGATTGTTGTAGTTTTTCTATCGGCGGAAATACGAATTTGAATAGTTCTCTAATGTAGTACCTATAAGAAAGTCGCAAGACAAAGACTCTACCATATTGTAGTTGAGCTGGGAATCCCGAAAAAAATATGCCGTCCTCATTCAAATTTGCATGAACGAAAATAAAGGGCGAGTTAGAATAGAAAACCACCTCTCAGAACCATTTGAAATCCGGGACGGACTAAAACAGGGCAATGGCCTCTCACCATGTCTCTTTAACCTTGTCCTCGACTATGTCATCAGAAAGGTACAAGACGACAACATGGCCGGATCATCCCTAAACGGGGTCACACAAGTGCTCGCATATGTGGATGACACACAGACATCGCCGTTCTGGGCGATAATCTAGAAACTGTAAATAAAAACAGTGAAATCATCATGCAAGCGGCAGAAGAGGTGGGCCTAGAAATAAATGAAGACAAAACGAAATACTTGATTATGGCGAGTATACCCGCCTGTCACCTGGGAGACCGGGGTTCGATTCCCCGCCGGGGAGCCCCTGGCGCAAGACTAATGACCTTGCCCAGAAAAATAAATCATTATGGAAAATTTAACAAGCCTCAGGACTTGCTAAATAAGGCCAAGACCGGTTCCCGGTTGTAGTGCCGATGATGATGATGATGATTATGGCGAGAGCAAGCGGAACTCAGAGAACACACATAAACATCAGGGGCATGATATTTGAAAATGTCAAAGAATTTAAATATCTAGGAACAATACTGACGGCCAGTAACGAAATGTCGGAGAAAATTAACAAAAGACTACACTCCGGCAACGCTAGTTGGCATGCAGTCAGTAAACTGCTGAAATCCAAACTGCTATAGATCCATAATCATGCCGATTGTTCTACACGGATGCGAAACATGGGCTCTCACAAAACGAAAAAAAAAAACAAATTCCGCGTATTCGAGAATAAAGTTCTAAGGGGTATCTTTGGCGGCAAATATGACGAGGAGGCAGGACAATGGACGAAACTCCACAACCACGAATTGGAAGAGCTATACCGCAAACCTACAATAGTGAGAGTAATCAAGTCGCGAAGATTAAGATGGGCCGAACACGTGGCGTCCATAGAATTCTTGACGGTAGACCAACGGGAAAGAGACCGGCCGGACGCCCGCGACTGAGATGGGAGGACAATGTTAGATTGGACCTCGAGGAGATCGGATGGTCGAACGTGGAAGGATAGCGCACGGGACAGAGAACAATGGCGGAGTCGAGTCGGTGAGATCATGAACTTTCGGGTTCCTACAGGCCAATAAATAGTAAAATAGTACCTATAAGAAAGTGTTTTTTTGGGTTTTGTTACAGGTAGATAAGTGCCTCACAGCTTGAGGAGACAGCAAACTTCAAAATATTAATCCATCACTCAGATAATTGTTCGGCCTTGGTGCGACAGTGGTAATTAGATCTATGTAATCTATTTGTTTAGTAGAATTATTGGAGCGTAATTAAGACATATTCTTAACTGAAGAAGGAATAATGATTAAACCCCAAACTCTCCACCCGGAATCGAACCACATATTTCTCTTTGGTTTGATACTCTTTAACCTGTGTGGAATAAAGGTTCCCATGCCAAGCAGAATCGTGTCTGTCAACGTGTTCGCTATAGAATCAACATCGTTATTGAGGAAAAATAACGACCAATTTAACTTCCTGAAAAAATCGTTCAGACCTTCCCAGTTGGCTTTCTCATAGAACTATATGTTCTTTTGGAAGTTTTCTCGTTAACATTGCTGTTGGTTAGAGCAAATTTAACTGACAGGATACAGTGTCTAAGTGCGAAGAATCTTCGATTGTGTGTTTGATCGGGTGGGAGGTAAGAAACAGGTCCAGTGTCTTGGCGGAATGACCATCTATGTCTGGTACCCGTGTTGGCTCATTGACGAGTTGAGTTAAATTATATGCATCAGCAAAAAGGACGTATTACCCTTCAGATGTTGAGTGTTCGGAGTGGCGAAGCCACTGAAAGTTATGCACATTGAAATCACCCTATTACTTTTATTTACTATTTATTGGCCTGTACGAACCCGAAAGTTCGTGACCTCACTGACTCGTCTAGGTCTTCTTTTTGCCAAGTCGGGGTTTTCTTGATGAATTCTTCCTTTATGGTAGTGTCGGTTCATCACGCCTACATCTACCGGGATGTTCGTATTTTTATTATATTTGTAGTTTTCATTCATTTTTGTTTGTTCCAGGTATAGGCTAACGAAGGGAATTATTTGATTTGAAGTTGCTTGTAAACAGGTTGGAACACTGAAATCACCCACAATAACGATTTCAGTGTGCGGAAATAAGGTCAGGATCTTATCGATAGAATCAGACAGAGCGAAATACCCGTTCCATTGAAATGGCTCTACATAGGCAACCAATACCGCCTCGGGAGGGGATGCAAGTCAGAACCAGCGATAGATAAGCGAAAGTATCCACTACAGATGTTATGCCCTTGTAATAGGTGGCCCACTAAATACGTGCCGAAATCCAGGTCATATCCCTTCCATGACGAACATTATTCCACTCAGACACCAAAAACTCTCCAAAAATTATAAATCAATCGACAGTGTCGAAGCCTGAGGGACGCAAACAGAGGTGTGAAAAAAGGCAAACAGGCACAAGAAAAAGGTAGAGGGTTTCCTCGCACTCCACATCCCTCGCGCGTATATCGTCGCACTTTCCACAGCACTAAGACGCATGTGTGGAGATCCGTTTGTTTGCTTGGGATCCCATGGATAGATAAGTTTCACTCCGATCGCGTGTTTAGAGATCCGTTTGTTTGATTAGGATCCCACAGTAAGACTTGTCGCGGGAACGGGTAGTGCAATTGGGTATCTTGTATAAAGATATAAAGTCGATGTGATCTTCCAAAGTTGGAAGTCCTATAGTTCCACTAATGCTACTGTGATAGAAGCCGTTAGAATGGAGTCCTCTGATTGATCATTAGGCGGGGCACGAATGCCATAAATATCTGCCAAAAGAAGTGAGAAACAACACGGGTTGTGGTCCATTTGAATCTGATTCATTCTTTAACATTACTGTCCCTAAATACTATTTCTCCCATCAACATTTCCATTGCATACCAATATCAAGTAGGACAGAGACCATCATATTTCAGCTGTCTAGTCATGACCTGAAAATAACGTTCGTCATTTCAAATATATATTGCACATAGCATGGCAAATCCACAATGACTCACTTCTCAGATGACACGATAACAGGTGAGCGTCATGCACCGTGATATCTTATATCATACATGACACACATCCATCGGAACATCTGGGAAAAAAATATTGAAATGTCGTACCTTAGCTTTGGCGTGCGTAGTCAGGTATTTCGTTTCAATGATCGCGGAAATTTAATTATGATCCAATTATGTAAAAATGTGTTTCGGTATCAATGGGTACACTACACTGTTTTTTCGGCTGGGAAAGTGATGGCGACTGTTTTTTGGGATAGTCATGGAGTTATCTTAATCGATTATCTTCAAAAAGGAAAAACCATTACAGGAGCATACTACGCATCATTACTCGACCAACTGAAGGCTGAAATTGCGGGAAAACGGCCACATTTGCAGAAAAAGAAAATCCTGTTTCACCAAGACAACGCGCCGTCTCACAACTCAGCGGTTGCAATGGCGAAAATCCATTACGGTTTAAACTGCTTGACCATCCGCCTTACTCACCAGATCTAGCCCCAAGCGAGTTCTTTTTGGTCGCTAATCTAAAAATTGAGGCCGAAGGACGGAGATTTTCGACAAATGAGGAGGCAATCACCTTCGTGAACAGTTATTTTGCCGAGAAAAACGCCGAGTACTATTTGGACGGGTTAGAGAGATGGGAGCATCGCCGGGAGAAGTGTGCAGAGTTACAAGGAGACTATGTAGAAAAATAAAAATAAATTTTAAGAAAAAATGTCTTGTACCTTTGTTAGGTCGGAAACTTTTCAGCCCACCGTCGTATGTATATTATATATGGCAGAAGAATCAGAAAATGTAGTACCGCTTTCAGTACTAATGACAATAGTGTTGTATAACACATGGTGTAACATATAAGAACTTCATTATAATAAAAGCCACTCTATTCGCATATGTTTAACGGAACACATCGTTTACTTCGGCAAGTACATTATACTTAGGATAGTCTTAAATGAATTGACCGGCTAGATAATGTGACATCACACCTCTAGTCTCTTTCCTTTAGGACTATATAAACTGTCTACGTCTGCATGGGTAAATTGGCAAAGATTAAAGAATTGGAAGCCAACATTACTCGCGTTATTCGCCAAACTCGAAATGCTCGAGCGCGTCATTGAAAATTGCAAACTCAGAATGGAGCACATAGATCCATTACAGCCAACATTTGAAGGAAATAGTATTTAAAAAATAAATGATTATTAATTTTTTTAAAATATCTAGTGAATCATCCATTGCCAACCCAAAGCTGCCATTTGTCGTCAAAGAATCGCAACTCACTATCGACAAACTGTATTTGCATCAACGAAGCCAAAAACTATCAATTGTTGGCATCCAAATTATCTCAACTTTCAATTGGAACGACCTCATATTTTAATTCTTTGAGGCACACGATGTTAATTTGATCAATTACAGTCTGCGCAACAAACCCGTCAGCGCACTGCCCCTTAAAATGTTTCATCCAATTATTTATAAACAATATACTGTACGACTATGAGCAACCCCAATTTTTCGAGGTGGGTTAAAATATATCGTACCATGAATAAGCGAACAACCAAACGTTGGGACAGTTGTTAACCCATCTAGCCCCAAAGGGTTAAGCTACGAAAAGTCCACATAGCATAAATTTGCTCTGTATTACAGTTAGTGGAAATGCTAAATGAAGGAATCTGAGTTATCTTTTCAAAACTAAAAAATATTTTAATTCGGCACAACTTAAACTCCTCTATAAATCCCAAATTAGACTCATGATTGAAAAGCACAACCCAAATGCATGTTCTGCGAATCAGGATGCGAAGGCGGTAACCACCACTCAAGAGGGAGTTACAAATGCCGAGCATTTAAAAACGCAATGTCCAATCTTATCAATAAAAATGGACAGGTTTAAGTGCCTTGAAATCAACTTAAACCATTGTGGAGCCGCACAAGATCTCCTTTCCCAAACGGTTAAGGAATATGGTGTCGGCGTGGTACTCATCAATGAACAGTACAGGATGCCTGGCACTGGTACTATTACATGTGAGGAAGACAGCAGCGAAACAGCGGCCATCTGGACAACTGGAAATTCCCCCATGGAATGCAGAAGCGTCCAGCGGCTGGAAGGAATTGCCTATGCTAAGATCAGAGGAATTCATTTCTACTGTTGTTACGCTCCGCCAAGGTGGGAAATAGAATATTTCAAATGCTTTTTGGACAGAATAACACAAGAAGATAGAGATAAGAGCCCTTTTATAGTTGCTGGAGATTTCAACGTTTGGGCAGTAGAATGGGGAAGCACAAGGACCAACAGTAGAGGTCAGGCACTACTCGAAGCCTTCGCAGTCCTAGATGTGGTGTTACTTAATGATGGTATTGAAGCCACCTTCATAAACAAGGGAGGCCGGTCCAAAATTGACATCTCATTTGCCAGCTCCATGTTGGCAAGAAGTATGGAGTGGCGAGTTTTGGACATCTACACCCATAGTGACCATCAAGACGTGATGTACGAAATATTACCGCACAGGGGATTCATCACTGGCAGATTGGCGAAGAAAGCCCAGAAAAATAGGTGGAAAGAGAAGGACCTCGATGTGGAACTGCTCGATTATATACTGGAAGACCAAATCGCACAGTTTGACGCAGAGGCCGATGCGAACAGGCAGGCTGGCAAAGTCATGAAGTGGCTAACTACCGCATGTGATGCTTCTATGCCACGGCAAAGGCAACCAGCAGGAGCTATCAAACCAGTGTATTGGTGGAACTCAAAAATCGCCCATGTGCGACCGGAGTGCAACAGGTTAAGACGCTTGCAACAAAGAGCAAGAAACCGTAACACTTACCCACAGTTGCATGCGGAATTCGTCAACAAACGGAAAGAGTTGAGGAATGTAATCCGCAAAAGTAAATATGACGCGTTGTGCTCTCTAAGGGATGAATTAAATAACAATCCATGGGGCAGCGCCTACAGGATAGTCATGAAAAGACTACAGAATAACAGTAGTCAAATGCAAAAAAGTAAAACTGACATGGCATGAATCGCTGCTGTCCTCTCCCCGCAGTGTGATGAGGTGTTGAGAGTGCAAGAGGACTTGAGTATCACTGAAGGAGAGATACCTCCCGTGACCATCGAAGAGGTGCTCTTGGCTGCAAGGGTTGTCAAAAAAAAAAAGACCCCGGGACTGGGTGGTATCCCTAACGCTGTAGTGAAGAATGCTCTGTGCGGGTTCTCTATCCCACGTAGAAAACCAACCCACTAAACCAGCCTGGATTCAGGCAGAACGTCAACCTCAACCCCTTCGGTTGGTTTATACCTCCCAAAAGGTAACCGTCCCCATAAGCATAATCCAGGCAACGGATGCATTGTCTGAAAACATCACCGCATGCAGACAATGCACCTTAGAACTTAGTTTTCATGCCATCGGCATCGTAACGAAAAAAATCTAAAACCAGGCTCTCGCATTTACTGCATTTCTATGGGGCAACAGCCGTTTGTTTGATTAGGATCCCACAGTAAGACTTGTCGCGGGAACGGGTAGTGCAATTGGGTATCTTGTATAAAGATATAAAGTCGATGTGATCTTCCAAAGTTGGAAGTCCTATAGTTCCACTAATGCTACTGTGATAGAAGCCGTTAGAATGGAGTCCTCTGATTGATCATTAGGCGGGGCACGAATGCCATAAATATCTGCCAAAAGAAGTGAGAAACAACACGGGTTGTGGTCCATTTGAATCTGATTCATTCTTTAACATTACTGTCCCTAAATACTATTTCTCCCATCAACATTTCCATTGCATACCAATATCAAGTAGGACAGAGACCATCATATTTCAGCTGTCTAGTCATGACCTGAAAATAACGTTCGTCATTTCAAATATATATTGCACATAGCATGGCAAATCCACAATGACTCACTTCTCAGATGACACGATAACAGGTGAGCGTCATGCACCGTGATATCTTATATCATACATGACACACATCCATCGGAACATCTGGGAAAAAAATATTGAAATGTCGTACCTTAGCTTTGGCGTGCGTAGTCAGGTATTTCGTTTCAATGATCGCGGAAATTTAATTATGATCCAATTATGTAAAAATGTGTTTCGGTATCAATGGGTACACTACACTGTTTTTTCGGCTGGGAAAGTGATGGCGACTGTTTTTTGGGATAGTCATGGAGTTATCTTAATCGATTATCTTCAAAAAGGAAAAACCATTACAGGAGCATACTACGCATCATTACTCGACCAACTGAAGGCTGAAATTGCGGGAAAACGGCCACATTTGCAGAAAAAGAAAATCCTGTTTCACCAAGACAACGCGCCGTCTCACACCTCAGCGGTTGCAATGGCGAAAATCCACAAATTACGGTTTGAACTGCTTGGCCATCCGCCTTACTCACCAGATCTAGCCCCAAGCGAGTTCTTTTTGGTCGCTAATCTAAAAATTGAGGCGGAAGGACGGAGATTTTCGTTAAATGAGGAGGCAATCACCTTCGTGAACAGTTATTTTGCCGAGAAAAACGCCGAGTACTATTTGGATGGGTTAGAGAGATGGGAGCATCGCCGGGAGAAGTGTGTAGAGTTACAAGGAGACTATGTAGAAAAATAAAAATAAATTTTAAGAAAAAATGTCTTGCACCTTTGTTAGGTCGGAAACTTTTCAGCCCAGCGTCGTATGTATATTATATATGGCAGAAGAATCAGAAAATGTAGTACCGCCTTCAGTACTAATGACAATAGTGTAGTATAACACATGGTGTAACATATAAGAACTTCATTATGATAAAAGCCACTCTATTCGCATATGTTTAACGGAACACATCGTTTACTTCGGCAAGTACATTATACTTAGGATAGTCTTAAATGAATTGACCGGCTAGATAATGTGACATCACACCTCTAGTCTCTTTCCTTTAGGACTATATAAACTGTCTACGTCTGCATGGGTAAATTGGCAAAGATTAAAGAATTGGAAGCCAACATTACTCGCGTTATTCGCCAAACTCGAAATGCTCGAGCGCGTCATTGAAAATTGCAAACTCAGAATGGAGCACATAGATCCATTACAGCCAACATTTGAAAGAAATAGTATTTAAAAAATAAATGATTATTCATTTTTTTTAAATATCTAGTGAATCATCCATTGCCAACCCAAAGCTGCCATTTGTCGTCAAAGAATCGCAACTCACTATCGACAAACTGTATTTGCATCAACGAAGCCAAAAACGATCAATTGTTGGCATCCAAATTATCTCAACTTTCAATTGGAACGACCTCATATTTTAACTCTTTGAGGCACACGATTTTAATTTGATCAATTACAGTCTGAGCAACAAACCCATCAGCGCACTGCCCCTTAAAATGTTTCATCCAATTGTTTATAAACAATATACTGTACGACTATGAGCAACCCCAATTTTTCGAGGTGGGTTAAAATATATCGTACCATGAATAAGCGAACAACCAAACGTTGGGACAGTTGTTAACCCATCTAGCCCCAAAGGGTTAAACTACGAAAAGTCCGCATAGCATAAATTTGCTCTGTATTACAGTTAGTGGAAATGCTAAATGAAGGAATCTGAGTTATCTTTTCAAAACTAAAAAAATATTTTAATTCGGCACAACTTAAACTCCTCCACAAATCCCAAATTATACTCATGATTGAAAAGCACAACCCAAATGCATGTTCTGCGAATCAGGATGCGAAGGCGGTAACCACCACTCAAGAGGGAGTTACAAATGCCGAGCATTTAAAAATGCGATGTCCAATCTTCTCAATAAAAATGGACAGGTTTAAGTGCTTTGAAATCAACTTAAACCATTGTGGAGCCGCACAAGATCTCCTTTCCCAAACGGTTAAGGAATATGGTGTCGGCGTGGTACTCATCAATGAACAGTACAGGATGCCTGGCACTGGTACTATTACATGTGAGGAAGACAGCAGCGAAACAGCGGCCATCTGGACAACTGGAAATTCCCCCATGGAATGCAGAAGCGTCCAGCGGCTGGAAGGAATTGCCTATGCTAAGATCAGAGGAATTCATTTCTACTGTTGTTACGCTCCGCCAAGGTGGGAAATAGAATATTTCAAATGCTTTTTGGACAGAATAACACAAGAAGATAGAGATAAGAGCCCTTTTATAGTTGCTGAAGATTTCAACGTTTGGGCAGTAGAATGGGGAAGCACAAGGACCAACAGTAGAGGTCAGGCACTACTCGAAGCCTTCGCAGTCCTAGATGTGGTGTTACTTAATGATGGTATTGAAGCCACCTTCATAAACAAGGGAGGCCGGTCCAAAATTGACATCTCATTTGCCAGCTCCATGTTGGCAAGAAGTATGGAGTGGCGAGTTTTGGACATCTACACCCATAGTGACCATCAAGACGTGATGTACGAAATATTACCGCACAGGGGATTCATCACTGGCAAATTGGCGAAGAAAGCCCAGAAAAATAGGTGGAAAGAGAAGGACCTCGATGTGGAACTGCTCGATTATATACTGGAAGACCAAATCGCACAGTTTGACGCAGAGGCCGATGCGAACAGGCAGGCTGGCAAAGTCATGAAGTGGCTAACTACCGCATGTGATGCTTCTATGCCACGGCAAAGGCAACCAGCAGGAGCTATCAAACCAGTGTATTGGTGGAACTCAAAAATCGCCCATGTGCGACCGGAGTGCAACAGGTTAAGACGCTTGCAACAAAGAGCAAGAAACCGTAACACTTACCCACAGTTGCATGCGGAATTCGTCAACAAACGGAAAGAGTTGAGGAATGTAATCCGCAAAAGTAAATATGACGCGTTGTGCTCTCTAAGGGATGAATTAAATAACAATCCATGGGGCAGCGCCTACAGGATAGTCATGAAAAGACTACAGAATAACAGTAGTCAAATGCAAAAAAGTAAAACTGACATGGCATGAATCGCTGCTGTCCTCTCCCCGCAGTGTGATGAGGTGTTGAGAGTGCAAGAGGACTTGAGTATCACTGAAGGAGAGATACCTCCCGTGACCATCGAAGAGGTGCTCTTGGCTGCAAGGGTTGTCAAAAAAAAAAAGACCCCGGGACTGGGTGGTATCCCTAACGCTGTAGTGAAGAATGCTCTGTGCGGGTTCTCTATCCCACGTAGAAAACCAACCCACTAAACCAGCCTGGATTCAGGCAGAACGTCAACCTCAACCCCTTCGGTTGGTTTATACTTCCCAAAAAGTAACCGTCCCCATAAGCATAATCCAGGCAACGGATGCATTGTCTGAAAACATCACCGCATGCAGACAATGCACCGTAGAACTTAGTTTTCATGCCATCGGCATCGTAACGAAAAAAATCTAAAACCAGGCTCTCGCATTTACTGCATTTCTATGGGGCAACAGCCAAAAATTTCCCTAAACGAAGAATCGTTCACAGCGTGTGTTTCATAACTTCAATTCCATGAAGGGGAAAAACTAACATGCAACACACACCAGGGAAACTAATCGGCGCCTAATGCCAACATATTTACACTGCCATGACACGTGCGCAGTGTATTACCAAAGACTTATCCAAGTCGCCCCAAGTTATGTCTAAACGACAAAAACTCGCACCAGCATCGCGCGCCAGGCTGTCGAAAATTCACTCCTTCAGCATTACAACATTCAATGAGGAATTCAGCATCGGCCGCCAGTATCGATGCGACGAACAATCGACGTAGTCAGTGCTGGATTACCCATTAGGGTAATCACAAACTAGGCCATGGCCTGGGGCCCCTGGCGAGCAAGGGCCCCCAAGAAAATTTGTCATGATTGTTTTTAATTGATTTTTAATTTTAATTAAATTTTTTTATATTTTTTGGAATTTTGTAATTTTTTAATTTTTTTAAAGACAATTCATTTATCTTATGTAATTGATTATACAAATGTATTTTCAAACAAAAATATTTAAAAATCTTAATTGATTTATTCTTTTGATTGTTATTTTAAGCTTCGATTTGAATTTCAAATCGCGCGCTAAATAACCGAAACAGCGCTTGCAAAGTCGAGCTTGTTTATATAAACAAAAACGATTCATTTCAGTGTTTTAAGCAAAACAAAACTATCTCTTGCTTTGTCATTTGTGAAAATACATTTGTTCGTTGTTCTTAGAGAAAAAAAGAACGTTTTTTCAATTAGTGACGAATCTAGATCTAGGGGGGATGGGTGCGAACATACAGGGCAAAGTCTCTGATTGCCTTCAACCCTGTTCAATCCAAGTTGACATGCAGTCTCCACGTGACACCCCTGGATAGCTACTTTGACACCCGCCAAGTAGTGAACCAATACATGCAGCGACATCCTGAGAAAGGTTGGCGCAAGGCTAATAACCAGGCCCGTAAAAATGAATTATTATGGCAAATTTAACAAGCCTCGGATATGGACCGGATACACGACGACGACCACGGAAACGAAAACGGCTAAACGATTTAAGGATTTTTTCATGGAACATACGCTCACTATACAGAGCTCGAGCTGCACAGCAACTAGCCGATGCCCTGTCCGAATATAAGGCTGACATAACAGCATTACAAGAAATAAGATGGACGGGGAGTGGTGTTTTTCAAAGAAAAGAGTATGACATTTATTACAGCTGTCACGCAAAACACCATGTGCTCGGGGTAGGCTTTCTAGTCAGCCAAAAACTGAAGCCTGCCATCATCGGCTTTAATGCAATAAATGAAAGGCTATGCACTCTTCGCGTGCGAGGCAAATTTAAGAACATAAGCCTCATAAACGTTCACGGACCTACAGAGGAGTCCCCTGACGACGAAAAAGAAGAATACTATGAGAACGTCGAACGGGCCCTCAATGCCTGCCCAAGATACGGTGTGAAAATCGTTCTTGGGGATTTGAATGCGAAAATAGGTCGGGAGCCGGTTTTCAGGCACTACGCAGGTTCCCATAGTTTGCATGAGAACACTAATGACAATGGGCTCCTCGATAGTATAGTGGTTAGTACACCCGCCTGTCACCCGGGAGACCGGGTTTCGATTCCCCGTCGGGGAGCCCCTGGCGCAAGACTAATGACTTTGCCCAGAAAAAATAAATCATTATGGAAAATTTAACAAGCCTCAGGACTTGCTAAATAAGGCCAAGACCGGTTCCAGGTTGTAGTGCCGATGATGATGACTAATGACAATGGACTACGAGTCATCGAACTGGCAGCATCGAAAAACTTGGTCGTTGCGAGTACCAGGTTTCCGCGTAAAGATGTCCACAAAGCCACCTGGGTATCACCTGATGGAGCCACTCGCAACCAAATTGACCACGTGTTGATAGATCGCCGCCACTCTTCGAGCCTGATGACGGTACGAGCGTACCGAGGTGCCAACGTCGACTCGGATCACTATCTTGTTGGTACAGTTTTCCGAGCGCGGATTGCCTTACGGAGACGTATTGCATCCACGGATCAGGTTCGAATCAACACGGCTGCCTTACGCAATGAGAACACCAGCAACACCTTTGGTCATGCGTTAAGACTCGCCCTCGAAGAGCTCGACGGAGGGAGAGTAAGTCCTGGGGCCAGAATGCCGGACGTAGAAGAGAAATGGACACGCCTTAAGAATACTGTCATTAGTACTGCCAACTCCATCTTAGGCAGTAGTCGTAGAGATCGGAACGACTGGTTTGATGATGAGTGCAAACTAGCGACTGAACGTAAGAATGCTGCATACCGGGCAATGCAGCAGTCTCATAGGACGCGGGTACGCGAGGAGAAATACAAAGAGCTCAGAAGAACTGAAAAAAGACTTCACAGACAAAAGAAAAGTGCCTGGGAAAAAAATCTTGTCTGTGAAATAAAGAAAAGTAGAGAGCGAGGTCCGCACCAGGCGCGGAAGTTCTACCAAATAATCCGCAGTATGACGCGGTACACACCACGCTGCACTTACTGCAAGGATAAAGAGGGTAATCTGATCACCGATCCTGAAGGCATTCTGGAGCGATGGGAAGTGCACTTTAATGAATTGCTAAATGGTTAGCTCACAGAAGAATTGGAGGCTCCACCAATGCAAGACCAGGACCAAATGCTGCCGCCACCAAGCATTGAGGAAACACTAAAAGCCATTAGACAGCTAAAATCAAATAAAGCCCCGGAGCTGATGGCATACCAGCTGAGCTGATCAAACAAGGAGGGACAGCGTTACATCACGTAATTCACGAGATCGTGGTGCACGTATGGGAGCAAGAGGAGATGCCGGAAGATTGGCGTCGTGGTATAATTTGCCCCATACATAAGAAGGGAGATATCACACTGTGCAGCAACTATAGGGGTATAACATTGCTGAGTACCGCCTATAAGATACTCTCCACTATCCTACAAGACCGGATATCCCCATACGCTAAAGCCATCATTGGTCAATATCAGTGTGGCTTCATCCCAGGCAAATCAGCAATTGATCAGATATTCACCCTTAGGCAGGCGATGGAAAAATGTCTGGAATTTAAGATTCCACTATATCATCTGTTTATAGACTTCAAGGCCGCCTACGACAGCATAGCCAGGGTAGAACTATATAATGCCATGAGAGAATTCGGCATTCCAAATAAATTGATACGACTTTGTAGGTTGACCATGACCAACGTAACTAGTCAAGTAAAAGTAGCGGGATTGCTGTCCAAACCAATAAACATCTATAATGGACTCCGACAAGGGGACGGTCTGGCCTGCCTCCTCTTCAACCTGGCGTTGGAGAAAGCAATCCGTGACTCTGGCGTTACAACTAGAGGGACTATTGTCATCAAGTCCAGCCAGATACTTGCCTACGCAGATGACATCGACATCATCGGTAGAACCGAATCGGCGGTACAGGAATCCTTCACCCAGATCGAGCAGGCGGCACAAAAACTGGGACTGCGCATTAATGAGGGAAAAACCAAGTACATGGTGGCAACTTCTGCGAAGAGAAGACCTAACGTTGGTCAAACTATCAGGGTAGTGGAGCACGAATTTGAAGTAGTGCAATCCTTTAACTACCTTGGGTCAATAGTATCAGCCGATAACAATATGGAAGAAGAAATACGCGAACGGCTGATTAAATCCAACAAAGCCTACTATGGTTTATCAAGGCTCTTTAAATCCCGAAATTTATCCAGAACATCCAAGCTACTACTGTACAAGACCATGGTCTTACCAGTACTCATGTATGGATCCGAGACCTGGGTGCTTAATAAAAGGCACTCTGAACTCTTAGCCGCGTTCGAGAGAAAGGTCTTAAGGAGAATTGTTGGCCCCGTATGTGAGGGAGGACGATTCCGGAGACGCTACAACCATGACTTGTACGCAATCTACCTTGAAGCTCATATTGTAAGAAAAATCAAGCTCGGTAGACTCCGGTGGGCGGGACACCTAGCTCGAATGAGCGAAGAGGACCCTGCCCGGAAAGTCCTTTGTGGCAGGATGTATGGAAGGAGACAGCGCGGCAGACCTTGTCTGCGATGGAGGGATGGCGTAGACCAGGACGCCCAGAGCCTGGGAGTGCTAAACTGGATGACATCGGCTCGAAATCGGGACCGGTGGAGAGATTTGTTAAATAAGGCCAAGACCGGATCCCGGTTGTAGTGCCGATGATGATGATGATGATGACGAATCTAGATGTTAATTAATGTGAAATTGTGGTATTGTGTGTATTGAACATATCGAAAACTACGCATTTGTTGAAAAAGGTAGGTTCTGTTTTATATTGTATCTTTTCACACAACACAAAAAACATCACCAATCAAATTGTCTTTTTTTGTTATCCAACAACAATAACGAAAGTGAGTTTGTATATTGTTTTCGTTTTAAATTTCTTTTTTAAGTTTCGTTTAGTTTTTTGAAACTTGTTTTGTTGTTCGATTTTGATTTTGTAAACTGATTTATTTTTGAGTTAGATTTTTTGATTTTAAACTTTGTTGTTTAATTTCAAATGCAGAATTTGATGTTTGCTTTTCCTATCAGAATGTTACGATTTAAGTATGTTTGTAGATTACATAATGCGGCGATCCTATCAGAGCGGGGCTCAAAAAAGAAAAATTGCGGATGAAAAGAAAAAACGAATTGAGACAGATTTATCGAAACTACCAAAATTGACGTCATTCTTCCAAAGTTCCACTGCACATGCTTCTTCATCAGCTAGTAAACAGATCGAATCGAAATATAATTTACTGTTGATATTTATAAATTATAACTTTCTTATAAAATATAAATTAAAGAGCAAATGTGATTCTTAAAGCTTTTGAATTCAAAATTGTTTTATCAAATTTGCAGATTCAATCTGAAACAGAGCAAGTCGATCATCTCAAAACCTCTGAATCTTTGGATCAAGATGATGGATCAAACTCGCAGCGTGATGTTAGTCTGAACGAATACGAAGAGCTCAGAGCCGCGGATTTGGGTACTTTTGAAACTGCAGCGAACAATGACAATTGTTCGAGCGATCCAGGCAAGTGGGGTGATTTCACTGACGATGACGCCAATTTTTGGATCAATCGTGGTCCAAGCATGTGCCAAAATCACTCTGGACCGTTTGAGCCGTCTCGTAGATTTTACGATGCAGAAGGTAGCGCAAGATATTGCTCAGAAAAAACGTTTTTTGGAAGAAAGGCAAATCAAGAACGGTTCAAGCGCGAATGGCTAATTTATTCTCCCACGACTGGTTGCGTGTATTGTTTTGTATGTAAAATGTTTGCTTCCAAAGACAAACAAAACAAACTGACCAGCGATGGATTTAATGATTGGAAAAATGTTTCCCAATTACATCAACATGAGAATGGATCTCTTCACATGTTGACATACATTCAAAGGCGACAGAACTGCGTCAATGTTTCCGACAACCTTCAACTTGAGAGAAAAATTATTGGAAAGATGCAGTGCGACGATTGATTCCAGTCTTCATAACGTTGGCTGAACGAGGATTACCTTTCAGAGGCACAAACGAGCATTTCGGCGTTCCAGATAATAGAAATTACTTAGGTTTACTAGAACTAATTGCACAGTTTGACCCGTTCTTAAAAAGTCACATTGAAAATTTTGCGGACCGAGGCAAGGGGAATCCCTCGTATTTATCAAAAACAATTTGTGAGGAGTTGATCAGCATTATGGGTTCAAAAGTAAGACATCACATTATACAAGAGGTCTTAGCCGCGCGATATTTTGGTCTTTCAGTCGATTCAACTCCGGATATCGCTCACGTTGATCAACTCAGTGTAGTTGTCCGATATGTTGCTAAGAATGGAAAGCCCGTTGAAAGATTTTTGACTTTTTTAAACTTTGATAGCCATAGAGGTGTTGCGATGGCTGGTGGTTTTAGAATTTCTTGCGATTTGCGGCTTAGATTTTAAATACAGGGGTCAATCTTATGGGGTCAATCTTATGATAATGCTCCGAATATGTCGGGTATTTACTCAGGTATGCAATCGATCTTGTTAAATCTCAACGAATTTGCGATTTATTTACCATGTGCAGCGCATTCGCTTAAATTAGTTGGAGAAACTGCTGTAAAGTGCTGCTTGTTTGCAGTGAACTTTTTTTCTATTGTACACATTCTTTTCAAGCTCAACCCACCGGTGGGACGTTTTGAAGGAACGTATCGGAAACGAAAAGGTACTGAAATCGCTATCCCAAACTCGTTGGGAAGCTCATGCGAACATGAGGCAATTCAAAAATCTTTCAACGAAATCGTAGCAGCATTGTATGAAATTGCTGATGATTTAACACAAAAAAGTGACTGTAGACACGAAGCTGAATGTATCGCGAATAAAATTCAAACCTTCGAATTTGTTTTCATGCTTGTTTCAATTCAATTCAATTTTTTATTTGGTAGATAATTACATTTATGGTATATTTTACAACTAGTACTTAAGAGATTTAGGATAGCAATTCCTTTACAACTATAATCTTAAATCTATATAACGACAATAGCACAATTTTAATGAATAACAAATAATAAATTAAGGGAAAACTACAATAAAAAACCCTTATTTGAATCTTAAGACTAATATTGCACGAGCTTCCGGTTATTTTATATAGTAATGACCTCGATATAATTTTCATAGACAGAGTACATATGTAGCGATTTAGGATAACGCAAGACGGGAAACGAGAACATTGTCAGAAAAAGAACAATTGGCGAAGAAGTTTCGATTAATTTTGTCAATAAGGAACTCTACCGGTTTAACGTTAGCGTTTTCATGTAGTTCATGTGTCGAATAATGCCATGGCAAATTCAGCAACATTTTCAATATTTTATTTTGACACCTTTGCAATTTTATTTTGTGTGTGCGAGCACAATTACACCATACAGGGGCGCCGTACAGAGGTATAGCTTGAAAAATGGTTTTAAATATTATAATTTTATTTTCGATGCTAAGCTTTGACTTTCTACACACTAATGGATACATAACTCTTACGACTTTGTTTATTTTGTCAATTATGGTAGTGATGTTTTTTTGAAAGATAAGTTTTTTATCTAGAATAATACCTAGATATCTACAGTCTTCAGACCAATCAATATCAACTGCACACATACTGAGTTTAGTGCCATTTGGTAGGTAGCAGTGATTCCTACATCTCGAAAACCAGACAGCTTGTGTTTTATTACCATTTATTTTTATTTTCCATTTCCTGTAATATAATGCTAGCTTGTCAAGAGCTGCTTGCAAAGAGTTGTAGACATTAGTGAATAAGGCACCCGAAGAGAAAATGGCCGTATCATCGGCAAACATAGCTACCTGAATGTTTTCACCTAGACATGGTAAATCTGCGACAAACAATGTAAATAATATGGGACCAAGGACCGAGCCTTGGGGTACACCATGGTGGATTTGGTGAGTAGAGGATATGTCGGTTCCTATACTCACAACATATTTTCTCGAACGAAGAAAGCTCTGGATAATTTTGATAAGCGGCATTGGCAGCTTAAGCTTCAGTAGCTTATAAATCAAGGCGTCGTGCCATACCGTATCAAAGGCTTTTTCGATGTCTAGAAGAACCAGTCCCGTTGACTCCTTGTTGATGAATTTACCAGCTATGTGGTTTTTAATGCGCAAGACTTGGTGGATTGTGCTGTCACCACTACGGAAACCGAACTGAACGTTTGGTAAGATGTTATTGTCTTCCACAAAACGATCAATCCTTTCCTTAATGATTTTTTCTAAGAGCTTACTTAGACAGCTAAGTAGACTAATAGGTCTGTAGCTTTCGGGGCTGTTCTTCGGTTTGCCGGGTTTCGGGATAGGTATTACTTTTGCTGTTTTCCAACAGTCCGGAAAATAACAATTCTTAAGACAAGCGTTGAAAATGAACGTTAAATAGTTACTTGCAGCAGGTGGAAGTGCTTTGATTAATTTGTTGTTAATATTATCGAGACCCGCAGTCTTTTTAGATTTCGATTTTTTTATCAATTCTTTAACTTTGCTGATATTAGTTGCGTAAGTACTTTCAGCTGGTGTTTGAGAAAGTACATAGATAGTGTTAGCAACTTCAGCTTCAGTATACGCGTCGCTTAGATGCATAGATATGGAGTGGTTCTTACTAAGCGTGTTAGCAAGTAGGTTCGATTTCTCCACTGAAGAAATAAACAACTTGTCGTGAACTTTAAACGGAGGAATACTTGACCCTCTCTTTTTCATAATTTTTGATATTTTCCAGAACGGTTTGCTTGCTTTGTCAAGAGAGGAAAGGTGTTTATTCCAACACTTGTTCCTATATGTTGAGATTTCTTTTTTAATGATATTATTTAAAACTTTAACATTAACTAGAAAACAATCGATTCTATAACGCAGCCATTTTCTTCTTTCAGAGTTTCGTAGCCTAATCAGATGTAAGATATTTTCAGGAAGCGGTGCCTTATCAACTGGAGCAGTGGAACATTTAGGTATCGCAAGATCGGCCGCTCTATTGATAACAGAAACAAAATTGTTGCATAGGATATCAATGTGCTCGCTGCAGGTTATAGAATTTAGGCTGGTATCACATAGAACCAAGTTCGTGTTTATATATGATTTATAACAATTCCAGTTGGCGGCGGAATAGTTGTGGTATAAACTGGTACAATTTACAACTACTGTATGATTCACTGTGAGGCTGATCGGAAGGTGGTCTGAGCTTAACGCATTTAGAGTTAATGGCACTGAGCAGTAATTTGGAATATTAGTGATATATAGATCAAGAGTTGAGGGGTTCTTGTTAGCACTCGCTGGGATATAGGTGGGGAGAAGTGGATAAAGTATGGAAAAACTTGGGCTGGATTCAGCAACATCTAGTAAAATGTTACCCCAGCTGTTTGCCCTAAGACAATTCCACGACTGATGTCTGCAGTTTAGATCACCACCAATAATTACCTTGTTTCGAGTGTTGACTCTATACAATTTTTGCAGATCCCGCTTAAAGTAAGTAGATTTCTCAATGTTTCTATTTCCTCCAGGGAAATAGACCGAAAAAAGACTCACCTTGGAGTTGTCACTTAATGTTACATCTATACTAATTTCCTCGATTAACTTAAGGTGCAGTGAACGACGCAAGGAATGTTCTATACATTTTTTCACAACAATGGCGACACCTCCACCACTAGCATGTACCCTGTCTAGGCGATAACATATGTAATTTTGATGTGAGAAAGAAATGTCTTGTTTGAGCCAGGTTTCTGAAACAAGTGCAATGTCAATATTAAAATTAATCAAGAAACTAAAAAATTCATGCTTTTTGTTTTTGATGCTTCTCGCATTCCAAGTTATGATGTTAAGAGAGTTTCTTAACATGTTTTTTCCGAGTATATGTACTTAATAGCTAATGAAGTAATGACGTTAAATTGGTCAGCTTTAGTTTGACAAGCACTAAGCTTGGTTACAACTTCATTAAGAAGAGAGTTTATCTCGCTAAAGAAGAAAGAACAGGTTATCATTAGTTAAAGTTTCTGACGGATTTTTCTTCGTGTGTGTCGTATCACTGTTCGAAGGTTGCTGGGTTTGATGGAGGCCAGAAGCCCAGGTGGATGAAGGAAGTAAAGGTTGACGCACAGATCGCGGTAGACGAGAAAAATTATCAATGGATAAACGGTCGGGCAGTGGCTGCTGTTTGTCACTCGGAGGCTGTAGGAACGTTGTATTTCCTGTACCACGTCCACGTGGGGATACTTTGCGGCGAATGTCTATGTACTGTTTTCGGCTAATGCATTCTGGATCGGTGGATTTATGTGGCCCACTACAATTTGCACACTTGATGACCTCATTCGTTTTGCAGTCGGATGTTTTATGGTTTCCCGAACAGATTGCACAGAAGCTATTTATATGACAATGCATCGAGCCGTGACCGTAAAGCTGGCAATTGTGACATTGTGTGACCTTTCCTGGATTATGTTTTTTAAAGTCCCAGCGAACGATGGTTTTGAACAAGGTTGAGTAGTTCAGTTTTAGTTCGTTTAATTTAACAGTACCGCGTTGAATATAGACGATGTACAAGTAGTGTTTGTACAGGGCTTTTGTTGACGAGTTTAATGTGATGGTTTTAACATCTAGGCACTTTATCCCGAGTGCAATTAGTTCATTTTTCACTACATCGTTGCTAATTAAGTCTAGTCCGGATAACACTACCTTTAATGGACGATTTTCCTTACGCGAGTGGGTGAAGAACTCACATTTTAACCGTAAGAGTTCGGTTCTGATTTTGTTGTATATGTCCATTGTTGGGGCACATATTTTTTGCCCAAGCGAAATGTTTTTGATTAAGTATTTGTCTATCTTAATGTTGCTCAAAATATCACGCACTTTAGCACTAGTTGTTTTTAATACCACAATTGGCGGAACGGTTTCTTTAGGAGGTTCTGCGCACTGTTCGTCATTGGTCGGATCCATTTCAGGAGAGTCTTCCATCAGACTTTGAAGTGGTTGAAAAAAGTTAGTGTTTGAACACATTTTAGATTTTTCTAGAACTTCATTGTTCACTTTTGAAGGTTTATCGGGAGGAGTTTGGCCTCCAATAACGGGGTCGTAACGCAACCGTTTGCGCTTAATTTTATTTAACACACGTGGCCCAGGGGCCATAACTTAACGGTTATAACACTTGTTCAAATTTTTGTATGCGGAAAACGAGGCAAAGAAAACAAGATAATGATAATTAAATTGTGAAAATTATTGTGAAAATAACGGTTGATTAAGACAAATAGCACGAGCAAAACTGTGAGACAAGTTGTCTGTTTGAAAGTCAGCCAGGTACTCGTTCATGCTTGTTTTGTGGAGCGATATTTTGAACAATTTTCGGGCAACGAGCAAAGCATTGCAGTCAGTAGAAATTGATCTGAAAACCTGCGCGTTAATGTACTCGTCAGTAGAAAATTTGTTAGATGAGATGAGAGATAAGTTCGAAGTATTTGAAAACAAAGCCAGATCCATTTTACCTGAGACAGATTATGCGAATGTTGCATCGCGAGTTCAACGAAGAACAAGACAGCCAAACGATGGCGATGCTCCAAATGTTACATTAAGTGTAAACGGTTTTTTGGTAATCATCGATACGCTCAAGATTGAAATCAACAGACGAAGCAAAGTTTACTTAGAGGTTTCGGAGAGATTTTCGTTTTTGGCTGATTTTGATTTGACCGAAAATGTGTATTCCAAAACGATTTCCGATTTAGTTGACTTTTACTCTGACGATTTAGAAGGATTTTACCCTGAACTCATACAGTTTCACGCTTTCATTAAATCAAAATTCCCAATGAAACTTAAGTTCACTCACTCTGACCACTACGAAAGTTTGATTCAAGATCATCTTGAATTAGTTTTTCCGAACGTTGAAATTGCTCTTCGCATTTTTTTAACTCTTATGATCACGAATTGTTCGACAGAGCGCTCTTTTTCAAAATTGAAACGCATCAAAAACGAGCAAAGAAGTGTTATGCGTCAAGAACGATTAGACATGCTAAGTCTGATGTCCATTGAATCGGACATTCTTCGTCAAATTGATTTTGAAGAAATCATCAATGATTTTGTTGATCAAAAATGTAGAAAAACAGTTTGTTGAAAACGAGCGTCGCTTTCATCTTCCAAAGAGATGTCCAAAAATTATTTTATAATTTAATATACTGTTAATTATTTTTAATCAAAAAATATATAATTCAACTGAAAAAAATGATTTCCTTTATTTTAGTGTATTTGAAAACCTTAAAATGATATGAATTAGTTGTTTAAATTATACAAATGCATCAATAACGATTAATTTTACGATTATTAAAAAAAAGAGGGCCCCAAAATTTGAATGGCCTAGGGCCCCCGATTGGCTTAATCCGACACTGGACGTAGTGTGGATATATTAACATCCAATATCCCATGTCGCACTACCGTCGGACAAACCCCGGTTCGGATGCAGCTGCTCCCAATAACGTTTTCTTTCGCGTTTTCATTTTTGTCGACGCGGTTTGGCAAGAAGAAAGATCACGTACCCGTGACGTGATCAAATCGGAGATCTCTTCTCTGATCGGTCATCACACCAACAACTTCACGTTGTATGGCTTCGATCGCGAACTATCCCGTAGTGGACAGTGCACTTCCACGAGAGGGTTTCAAAAAGAGTCTAATTCCAACCATGAGTGTGCACACATCGCACGGAGAGTCGCTTACCAACGGAAGTCGCGCCTGCCGCGTTAACCAATCGTTGAGTGGATCGGGGTCTAAACGCACTCCCCAGTGGCGGCACACATTCGAGACGAGAGTCGTGTTACCGAACCTATGCATATCATCCGCGGGTTATGTTCCTTGCCGTCCGTCCGTTAAGTATTCTCGGGTTTCCTTTTTTTTATCATGTACAATTCATAACAGTAATGGTGTACCATACATGGAGTTAGATTAGGTTGATCTATTCAGTCCTTGCAATTGGACCAAGTAATCAGTTTTTGTAACTATTAATTCAACCTTAATATATAATTAATTTTGAACATTGTGAGTTCTAATACACGTAACCAGTTTGTGACGTTTAAACCAACTTTAATATATTATTAATTTTGATCTTTATAAATTCTAATATCACGTATAAGTAGTTAGAGCCATTAATTTTAAGTGAACCCATGTTTAGTTTGTGGACATTTTCTGTACTAATTAAAAGAACTAGCAAAAAAAACCCGGACCAAAGCAACAGGACAATTTCCCAAACGATGGAAAAAACAACGGCTTGTGCTTATTCCAAAAGGAGTCAAGACTCCAGAGGCTCCGTCGTCTTATCGCCCGTTGTGCATGTTGGACACGACAGGAAAACTGCTTGAGCGAATAATTGCCACTCGCCTGGAAGAATTCATTAAGGGGCCATCGGGGCTCTCTGAATCGCAATATGGGTTGCGGAAAGGTAGATCAACCGGAAAGGCAGTATCTGTGGTGTGCGACATCACTCACAATGCGATAACTGGAGCACGATGGCTAGGTGGTACAAAAAAATATTGCACCGTGGTGACGCTAAATATTAAAAATGCATTTAACTCGGTGAATTGGAATCGGAAGCTATAAGCGTTACGCGATCTACAAGTCGCATCCTACTTGGCGCGTATACTAGCAAACTATCTATCGGATAGAAGACTGCTCTATGACACTGATAAGGGACCACAGGAATATAAAATAACAGCGGGTGTACCTCAGGGATCTGTATTAGGTCCGCTGTTATGAAATATCATGTATGATGGTATAACGTTTGCGATGATAGTTAAGAACGTGTGATTCGAACTGACGCTATGACAGTTAGAATCACTAAAAATATAACCAATGCTCAACATATCAGGCCACTGGCGCGTGTACGAATTCGATTTCTAAACTCAAGTACACTCAACTGATGTGGGATTGTTATGTTATCGCTATGGTATACGGCTCTGATGCTTTTGCTTATTCGAATTTCCTTTCGATGTTCTTCACTATTTGCTTGCATATGTTAAGTGTGTCAGTGACATCATAGACAAAAATGATGTACAGGAGGTCATTGATACACTCAAACAAAACGCCACCCGATTCTAAACTCGGGCGACCCCCAAAACGGTAATGCAATTAATTGCATATTTCAGAACAATTAACAAATACTATAAAAGCAATTAATTGCATATTCCGAAACGATTAGCAAATAATACAAAAGCAATTAATTGCATATTTCAGAGCCACTAACAAAAAGCAATTAATTGCATATTTCGGCACGAATGACAAAACGCAAAAAGTAATTGCACAAGAGTTAATTGGGTCAATTCGCAATTGCGGATGTTGAACTGTGGCGTAAAGCGATGAAGATATATTGGCTGACGCCACAGTGCACAGCAATTGCGAATTGAAGTTGGAAATTGGGAAGTAGGTCATTGCGAAATGAAATTGCGTTATCGGCATCGGTAAGTGTTGATCCCGAGGTGACGAGAAGTGGTAGGAAGAAGTTAGGAGTCAGTGAGAGGTTGATCGTGAAGAGAGTCGAGTCGGAATTTGGTCGAAAAAGTTGGAGGTTGGCAGTGAAAGTAAGGAGGTCCGGTTTTGATCTTGTAAGGAATTGAGTCTGATTTTTGATCGTGAAAATAATTAAATCTAGTACTGGTTCTTGTGCAAAGTAAAGTTATCGAAAAAGTCCAGGAAGTAGAATTGTAAAAACACTGTGAATGTTAAGTTAGTGCTAGAACAGAATTGTTAAGACAAAGTGAATGTTAAGTTAATGCTAATTAATAAAAATATACAAAATAAAAGTGGAAGGAAGTCAAGGAGAGATTCTGTGTTTGAATTTTGGTGTAAGAAGAAGATTTGGCCGCCGTTCCTTTGGCGTAGCGACTTTTGTTTCGTAGATTATTCAAAACCCATAACTCATATGTGTGTGCATCTGTTAGAAACGCCACACTACTCCCTTCTCAGTAACTTTGTTACGGTCAACTTCGTGTGCGAACGTCGGAGCGAGGAACGAGCGAGCGAGAGGACGTCGGAGCAGGCGAGTGTGCCGGTGCTCTATGCGGAAGTCGTGATCGAGTGGTAAAGTTCTGTTTATTTATGGGGGATCCACAAAAAAGCACCAGGCATCGATGCAATATCACCTGGCGTGTACAAGGAATTACCTCGAATAGCTGTCATTATACTAACATATCTGTTTAATGCTTGCTTTCGACTAAAATACATTCCAAATTCATTCAAAACAGCCCAGATAATAATGCTCAAGAAACCAGAGAAACCAACAGAAGAAGTAACGTCTTATAGACCTGTGGGGCTTTTCAGGGCCCGAAGAGCCATGCATCGCTCGATCCCCACCATTCCCAGCGATGCGACTTACCTTGAAGTCGAATCTTCAGCAAGGTTACGCAACCTTGCTACGGCATTAACCGCCAACCAATTCGCTGGAATTAATTCGGTTATCCCCAAGGATAACCGACATAAATATATATTAGGCAGCTTACCTTTTTTGGGTGCTTTTCCAAACCTCTTCCCCACGGTCATTCCTAAAAGCATAATTCACGGCAAGATTATCATCTTGCCATGACATCAACCCATCAACCGAGCTTCCGCGACCGAACAATGGATGGCACATATCCACCAACACACGCTGATCTTTCCGTGTGTTATTTTTGTACCCATTCATTGACCTAGCATTATTTCGGGTTGCTTGCACAGCTGCAAGCCAGATTTCCAACGGCATGTCTACGATCTATCTTTCCTTAAGTAAAGAAGATCAAATCAAACATTGGCCTTTCAGGCGCGCATATTTTGCTTGGATCTAAGCATGACCGATTTTATGATCCGTTGCCGTTTCTTGGAACTATCACCAGCATCGGTCATGGCCACCAATTTTAGTTTACACAAAGTAAACATTCAAGCGGATACTTTCGCCTGACAGTGCCTTTCAACGGGATTAACACATCCCTAACATAACATGCATCGAATCACCAGACCGAAATTTGTTTATGCTAGATGATCTAACAACGGCCATGCCCAATGTTCGATACATTTTTCCAAGATAGATTTCTGCCTTCGGCAAGGGTTTTATTGACTCACGTCAATCAAGAATCTATCCCTTGCGGATGGCGGCAGTTTATCTTGCCCAAACATGTAGCAGTGGATTCGATCTGCTACATGAGTTTTTCTCTTTTCCTTTTCGTTTGGACCTTCGCCATTGGCGGCGAATCCTTTAGTTTTTTTTTTTGGTTTTCTTCGGATGTCTGTAAAGAGACATTCCACTCGGAGTCAGATGTAAGTCTTTTTAGAGATCGGTCGCGCCTAGTTATCCTCTTGAACAATACCCGATTAAATAGTTGCCACTAGTGATTATTACCTGTACCTTAATAGAATAACAATAGCTCTCGTGCGATCAATACTCAATTAAATAGTTGCCACCTGCGATTATTACCGGTAACAGTAATAGCATAATAATTGCCCATTTGTGAAATAATCGTACGACTAACTAAAATATCGTTAAAATAAAATATTAAATTGAAGTTCATCAGTGTGTTTTATTGGCGATCATCGAGGCCGCTGCTGTGCTCCACTCTTTCGTGACTGAATTCTCCTAGTGAAACCGTGCTGGTGTTTTTTTGTAGACAATTCGGTGAACAATCTATGGCGTGTATGTGAAACCGTGTCCGTGTTGACATACCAACATACACTAACCACATTGGTGACTCTAACTGAATGGACACACAACCTTTCCCCAAGTGCAAAAAGGAACAATGAACAATTTTAAACCTCATAAGTGTGATTAGTGCGTGTTATTTTTCCTGGATATCCTTGGTGAACCGCTGGTGAATTTGATCAACCGCGACCTTTGATCAAAATTGACATTGATCTCAATTTAAAAAAAACTATTAGAAGAGAGTGACCTGAAAAGTGAACACACAGAACAACTGCGCAGCAAATTGTGAAAGTGCAAAAATTAAAACAATTAAAGGGCAAGTAGAGCCCCACCCCATCAGTTCGCAGCGCTAACTAGCAACCAGTGAAAGTGACGAGTGCTAACATCACCGGAAGCAGCCGAGGACTACCGGAACAGGAACAACACCATCTCCGGACCAGCATCAACAGCCCCAAACAACAACATAACCAGGTATTTTTCAAAAAAATGTTTATTTTTATTTTTTTTATTTTTTGTTCTCTGGTGTAAGCTCCTTCTGAGCGAAATTTAAAGTCTCTTCATTTTCCTTCAAATACTTAAATATTTGTACATACAATTAATTCTTAGACCACTTAACCATGTTAAAAGAGACAACAACCTCTAAGATTAACAAAGTGCCTTTTTCGTATACATTATTACCTTGAATTGTTCTATATTTTTTGTTCCTTCTAAGATAAAAAATACTCTAAATATTTTTCTGTGGCACGTAACAATCATATTGTTAAAAAAGAAGGAAACATAATGAAATAATAATACGCTAATATAAATAATATACGTATGGAATCATAGAATTAATTATTAAGGTTGTGTTTTAAGCAGAAATTAATTAACGGTTTAAAGTGCAAATATTCACACACAGTTCTCATTTGTCAAAACGATCTTCTATTGTAAACGTAGACAGCTGGTTCGAGGCAACTATTCTACCAGTGTAAGAAAAGAGTATAACTGGCTTATCTAGTTAAAAGTTGTTAATTCCAATACAAATTCCGAAACATTTTCGTCAATAATCAAAATTCGTAACGTATTTATGAAAGAAATGATATTTATATGGATGCACATATGTCCGGAAATATGTGCATTTGTATGAGTGCGTTTCTTTTTCTTTTTTTTTGTAGTATATTAACGACTATCTATTTCTTCTCAAATCATAAGAACTAAAATTATTCCCAAATATATCTTGAAATATACGAAGATGTTTCAGAAAGACAACTGTCATTATCATCAGAAATTAATAAACGTAAATATATATATACTGTTATAGTAGGAATTCAAATAACAAAACCTCCCACAATATTTGAAACTATTAATAAAAATTTTAAGAAGTATTGCACTAAAAAAAAACGATATATATAACACATATCATATTTTGTCATACGTAAATAACCTGATACTTATGATACTTAAAACGTACGATATAAATGATAGATTAGTGAGTTATTAAAAAGACAGCACAATTTACCTATTGGAATTCTTTAAGTTTAATGATATTTTTTTTTATTGCCGTAAATATGTCATGGTATGTTTCCATTAATTACTTAATTATTACAACTAATTTGATAATATTGTAAACCCCTTCAGGGTATTAAGTAGCGCACAACCTTTCCGCACGCACACGACTCCTTACAACTCGCTCAACTCTTTTTCAAGTACACCGAACCCATTTTCGATTCTTTTCGCCTTTTTTTTTTTTCTCAACCCTTACACCAACTTCGACTCCCCGTGGCTCCATTTGACTCCGCCCAACTCCTCGCGTCCTCTTGCGATCAATTTCTACGTCCTACGTAGCTATTTAGACCCGATTTAACTCTTTCCTCCCAATTCTATCTCACGCATTACACGATGGCCCGTACTTGGAACGCCCCACCCCAAGAGGATCAAGAACAACTCGAGTCCCTCGAGTTTTACGACGCCTCCAGCGCCGACTTCCCTGATACACAAGTCATTACCGACCACGAAGCGACAGCACAACCCGCTACCCTGGCATTTCACGATGCCCCCAGTGTCGTTAACCGACCCAACCCTGCCAACATTAATCTCCCCCGTTTTGACGAGGAGGACCCTGAACTCTGGTTTGCTGAGACTCACCTCGACGCTCTGGACGAGCCCGGAAGTTCGCGGCAACAACGCTTGGCGGCCGAAACGAACCTTTCGGGGATGAGGCCGTCCCTTTTCCTGACCCATTTACGCTCTATAGCGGGGACCAGGTTCTCGGACGACCTAATACGGCCTCACTTTTTAAGATGTCTCCCGCACCATGCTCGTTCGGCACTCGTAGCCCAACCCAATCAGAGCTTGGGCTATTTAGCTAAAATTGCGGACGCAATTATGGAAAGCTCAGACCAGCAGTCTGAGCCTCCAGCGTATCAAGTAGCGGTGGTTTCTCAACACGTCGCTCAGCCTACACGGCATCCTTTTCCGCCACTAACAGCCCCAACGACGGCTCCGGTGCGTCAACCTTCTCCGTCACCACATCCCAGAAGGCCTGCCTCAACCAATGTCACACAGCGGACCCAAGAGGACAGGCCGAACGAATTCCGCCCGAGAAGTTTTCCTGCTCAGGTCACCATTTCTGACCTTCGTGCCATACAGACCTCAGTCCTCCGCGAACTAAATCAAATTCGCGCGGAGGCGAGAAGCAACCAACGAGGCGCTCAGAATCGTGCCGTATCTAATCGTCCCTTGGATCGGCAACAACCTTCCCAAAATGCCCCTCAGTGGGCCAACCTTCGCCGAGCACTACCTCGGCCTTCACAAAACGGCAACATTCAGAGGCAAAATACTCCCAACAACGCCGCCTCTCTCCCTTTGTGCACCAATCACCAACGATACGGTGATCGCACATTTAATTGCAAGGCGCCCTGTGGTTGGACGCAACCAGCCACCAATCAGGGACGACCTTTAGAAATAATTTTGCCGGCCGATACCCACGCGCAACCGGCCGGCACCCCTGCTATAAGTCGCCTAACCATCCGGGATTCAAAACTGAATATCGCTTTTACTGTCGATACCGGCGCCGATATTTCAGTCCTCCCGCGATCGTTTGCTCCGCGTAACCGCGTGCCAGCCGCACTTAAATTGTCAGCTGCAAATAATACGCCGATACTTACGTACGGACGTAAAAAGCTGACACTTCAATTGGGTCTTTGTCGTCCGATCACTTGGCGTTTCGTCATTGCGGACGTAAATGAACCCCTGATAGGTTCCGACCTATTAGGTGCACATAATCTGTTGGTCGATTCGACCCATAACAGACTAGTGGCTCCAACCGCACCCCCCTTGCCCATGACGGCATCACCAGCGGCAACTTCAGGGGCCACAGAGTGCATAGACCCATTTCAGGTTATGGTACAAGAATTTGTTAGTACGACAATTCCTCTACCTAACCAACGCCGACATAAAGCCACGGTGTTTCATCATATAGAAACACGTGGTCCCCCGGTGAGCCAGCGTCCACGTCGACTGGCTCCGGAAAAATTACGTGCGGCGCGCGCGGAGTTCGAGCATATGATCGAACTAGGTATCTGCCAACCGTCGGACAGTCCCTGGGCAAGCCCACTCCACTTAGTGAAGAAACGTTCTGGTGAGTGGCGCCCATGTGGCGATTACAGGCTGTTGAACGCAGCAACTGTCCCGGACAGATACCCAATTGCACACCTCTACGATTTTTCGTACAAGTTACGAGGGTGCAATGTCTTCACTACCCTGGATCTCACCAGGGCATACCATCAAATTCCGGTGGCACAAGAAGACATCCCCAAGACCGCAGTCATTACACCTTTCGGACTCTTCGAGTTCAAAGTGATGACTTTCGGCCTCAGGAATGCCGCACAGACATTCCAGCGGTATATCGACACGGCTTTACGAGGTCTTAATTGCTGCCATGCATACCTTGATGACATTCTCATCGCCTCCAAAGACCTCGCCGAACATAAACGCCACTTACGTCAGGTCCTAGAGCGCCTCCGCGAATTCGGTCTTGTCATCAACCCAGATAAGTGTCAATACGCCAAGGAGCAAATCACCTATCTGGGTTATGTCGTTGACAACCAGGGCATTCGCCCACTTCCAGACCGTGTGGAGGCCCTCATGAAGTACCCCCGGCCTACTAACGTGAGTGAGCTGCGTCGATTTTTGGGCATGCTTAACTTTTACCGCCCAACCCTGAAGAATGCCGCTCAGATTCAAGCTCCCTTAAATGAATTTTTAAAAGGAGCTAAGCGCAATGATAAGCGCCCCATCAATTGGACAGAAGTCTCTGATAGAGCATTCCAACTGTCCAAAGAACAATTGGCAAATGCCACCTTACTCCGATACCCTCTCGAGGGAGCGGCACTTTCTATCCAATGCGACGCATCGGATACCGCAATCGGAGCCGTCCTCGAACAGGACATTGAAGGCCGTCCGGAACCACTTGGTTTCTTTTCAAGGAAGCTGAGTCCCACTGAGCGACGTTACAGCGCCTACGACCGTGAATTGCTCGCGATCTACAGCGCTGTTAAGTACTTCCGTCATATGATAGAAGGACGTTCGCTCTCTATTTTAACAGACCACAAGCCATTGGTCTATGCGTTCCGGAAGAAGTCGGGAAATGCCTCCCCCCGACAAGAGCGTCAATTAGACCTCATTGGGCAATATTCTACGGAGATCAGGCATATCTCCGGTAAACAGAATGTCACGGCGGACGCCCTTTCTCGAATCGATACGATTCACTTGCGTTCCACCTTGAATAACGCTGATCTTGCCCTAGCTCAAGAGGAGGACGAACAGCTCAAGTCCCTCCTAACTGCCGATACGGCACTAGAGCTTAAGAAAATTACCCTTCGCGACCCTTTGGGCGAAATCTGGTGTGATGTCTCCACTGGAACCGCTAGACCTTACATTCCCGAGAAACTTCGTAAGGGCGTGTTCCAGGTTTACCACAACCCTGCCCACCCCAGCGGCCGAGCAACAGCCGCTGCTGTCCGTCGCAAATTCATTTGGCCCCGGATGAACAAAGATCTCACCGGTTGGGCCCGTGCTTGTCTCCAGTGCCAACGCTGCAAGGTAGCGCGACATAATGTACTGGAGCCAGCGCAATTCAAGCTTCCCACGGCACGCTTCGCCCATGTCCACATAGACATAGTGGGACCGCTTACTCCATCAAGAGGATTTTCTTATATCCTCACTATGATGGATCGCTGCACGCGATGGCCAGAGGCGACACCTCTCCGGGCAGTTACTGCCGAATCAGTCGCCAAGGCCTTTTACTCAACTTGGGTCACACGTTTCGGTGTACCAACCACCATAACTTCGGACCGAGGTCCACAATTTGAGGCGACGATTTTTAGGCAGCTAACAAATCTTCTCGGCTGCCAAAGGAGTCGTACCACCGCCTACCACCCGCAATCAAATGGGATGGTAGAGCGCTGGCACAGATCTCTTAAAGCCTCACTCATGTGTCATAATGACACACAATGGTTTGACGCCCTTCCAACCGTCCTCCTCGGCCTGAGGACAAGTATTAAGGAGGACCTGGGTGCTTCGGCAGCAGAGCTTACCTACGGTACCAACCTCCTTCTTCCAGGAGAACTTTTCCTGAATGGCGAAACACCGCGTGACCAACTTCGTGAATTGGGACATCTCCGTGACCTGCTACGTAAGGTTAGGGCAACCCCTGTAACCAGGCACGGCTCCAAAAAACTTTTCGTCCACCCTGAACTGCACAGCTGCACGCACGTCTTTGTCAGGGTGGATAAGGTCAAAAAACCCCTCGACCCACCTTATGATGGCCCATTCAAAGTCTTCCGCCGCATCAGTGACCGCGTCTTCGAGATCGATATTAGAGGCAAGCGATCCACGGTCAGCGTCGAAAGGCTTAAGCCCTGTTTTCTGGAAGCTTCCGCTCCAGAATCACCTCCATCTACTGACATCATTCCTACTCCACCAGCACAACCTCCCCGTACTCGCGCTCAGGCGCGCGCCCATACCCAACTAACATCCTCCTAATCTGCCTTACCTGTTTCGTGACTACGTCACTGGGGAGGGAGTGATGTGGGGCTTTTCAGGGCCCGAAGAGCCATGCATCGCTCGATCCCCACCATTCCCAGCGATGCGACTTACCTTGAAGTCGAATCTTCAGCAAGGTTACGCAACCTTGCTACGGCATTAACCGCCAACCAATTCGCTGGAATTAATTCGGTTATCCCCAAGGATAACCGACATAAATATATATTAGGCAGCTTACCTTTTTTGGGTGCTTTTCCAAACCTCTTCCCCACGGTCATTCCTAAAAGCATAATTCACGGCAAGATTATCATCTTGCCATGACATCAACCCATCAACCGAGCTTCCGCGACCGAACAATGGATGGCACATATCCACCAACACACGCTGATCTTTCCGTGTGTTATTTTTGTACCCATTCATTGACCTAGCATTATTTCGGGTTGCTTGCACAGCTGCAAGCCAGATTTCCAACGGCATGTCTACGATCTATCTTTCCTTAAGTAAAGAAGATCAAATCAAACATTGGCCTTTCAGGCGCGCATATTTTGCTTGGATCTAAGCATGACCGATTTTATGATCCGTTGCCGTTTCTTGGAACTATCACCAGCATCGGTCATGGCCACCAATTTTAGTTTACACAAAGTAAACATTCAAGCGGATACTTTCGCCTGACAGTGCCTTTCAACGGGATTAACACATCCCTAACATAACATGCATCGAATCACCAGACCGAAATTTGTTTATGCTAGATGATCTAACAACGGCCATGCCCAATGTTCGATACATTTTTCCAAGATAGATTTCTGCCTTCGGCAAGGGTTTTATTGACTCACGTCAATCAAGAATCTATCCCTTGCGGATGGCGGCAGTTTATCTTGCCCAAACATGTAGCAGTGGATTCGATCTGCTACATGAGTTTTTCTCTTTTCCTTTTCGTTTGGACCTTCGCCATTGGCGGCGAATCCTTTAGTTTTTTTTTTTGGTTTTCTTCGGATGTCTGTAAAGAGACATTCCACTTGGAGTCAGATATTATCTATAGAACGAGGCACACGTATCGGAACGTGGTGTATCGGAGTTCCATTCGGTTGAGGAGCCCAAATTTATTTCATTCTTAATTCCGTGGACTGTCGCCGTAGATATATTTAAGTTAAATGCCGGAGTTGGTTAGTGTCTTGTATGATAAATAAAGAATCTTAGTAAGTTAATAAAATTAAATCCGTAGATGTTAACTCGTGTAAAACTAAACTAAATAAAAACTAGCTGATAAGTGTCAAATATATAAGTTCGAATCGTCGAAATAAAAAGAACAATAGAACCAATCAGTGACTTTTATTTACTCATGGTGATAGATGCGTTGCGGTTTTTTTGTTTCTGTTTCGCTGCGTGTTATAAGTGGGTGTTGGCTGAATCCGCACCCGTGCTTGGTGCCTAGCTCAACACAACCACAGACCCATATCGCTATTGCCATCCATCTCAAAACTGTTTGAGAAAATACTCCTCAAGCGACTCAAGCCTCTCATCAATATTCCAGACTTTCAATTTGACTTTAGGAATAAACACTCAACTATTGAACAGGTTCACCGTGTGACCACAGCAATAGAAAAGGCTGTCGAAGAAAAGAAATATTGCCCAGCTGTCTTTCTTGATGTCTCCCAAGCATTCGACAGAATATGGCATGAAGGTCTTATATATAAAATGAGTAAACTGTTTTCAGAAAACTATTGCCATCTACTCGAATCATACTTGTCTGATAGAACCTTCAAAGTAACACACGAAGGAGCTCACTCTAGTTTCTATCCAATAGAAGCAGGCGTACCACAAGGAACTATCCTGGGACCTTTCCTCTACTTGCTATACACAGCGGACATCCCAACAACCAAGAACACATTCATAAGCACCTTTGCAGATGATACTGTTATAATATCAGCTGACGAAAATCAAAAAAAAGCTACACAACAATTGCAACAGGCACTCAACGCAATTAGCCAATGGACCACTGACTGGAAAATTAAACTCAACGAGATGAAATCTATTCACGTAACATTTACGTTGCGAGGATCAGATAACAATATTTCTACATATCTCAACGGAGTTCCAGTTCCCAAAGCAGATTCAGCGAAATATCTCGGTATACATCTAGATAGCAGACTAAACTGGAGACATCATGTGAAACAAAAAGCTGAACAAATAAAGCTGAAATGTAGACAGATGTATTGGTTAATCGGGAATCACTCTCAACTCAATCTCTATTGTAAACGATTGATCTATCAATGTATCATCAAGCCGATCTGGATATATGGAATCCAACTATGGGGCTGTACAAAGCAATCCAATAGAGATATAATTCAACGAAGCCAGAATAAATTCCTTCGCATTATCACGAATGCCTACCGTTTTGTGAAAAATCAGGAAATTGATGATGACCTAGAGATGAAATGGATTTATGAAGTTATCCAAGAATATGCTGTCAAACACGAAAGACGCCTACATAATCATACCAACGTAGAAGCTATTCAGCTCTTGGATATTACCCACGAATTGAGATGGCTAAAACGGACGAAACCTCATGAATTAATATGTTAAAATCTAACATACTTAAATCGAGTTGGGAGCTGAACACTGCTCCAGTAAACCCTTACACGTTTTACTTAATTAAACTAAATTAAGTACAATTTAAACCTAGTATTAAATTAAATTGTTAAGATTGTACTATACATATCCAATAAAGGATGTTATTAAAAAAAAAAATCTATGGGAGATTGTGTGTTGTGTGCATACAGATCACGTCGGGCTGTTGCGTTAAGCAACTAGGTGTACGGATTGTATATGCTGACTAGTTGACTGTACCATTTCGTGAATTCCTCTAAGTGTAATGTCAAATAAAATAAATCCGGAACGGCGTGATGCGCCAAATGCATCATTATCATCCAGTTCATCATTATCATCGGCCGGGGGAGGAGATGGAGGTATGTCAGCTGATCTGACTTTTCTCTTTGAGTGCCTAGTGTGCTTCGATTATGTGCTGCCACCTATTCTGCAGTGTTCCAGTGGACATTTGGTGTGTGTCTCATGTCGCTCCAAATTGACATGTTGTCCTGTGGCATCTCTAACAGATACACACACAATTCACAAGCAAAAATAGTGAGGGACGCCGAACGAAAATCGAATAAGAAAATACATCAGAGCCGTATACTATAACGATAACATAACAATTCACATCAGTGAAGTATAGTCGAGTTTAAAAATGAAATTCTAAAATCGGCCAGTAGCCTTATGGGTAACGCTTAGGTTGAATTTTTGGTGATTCAAACTGTCATAGCGTCAGTTCGAATCACACGTTCTTCTTCACTATTATTTCAAACGCTATAGTTCCACTTGTCGTGGCCCACTAGCTAATATAAGAAATTAGGCAATGGAAAAAGTTGCATCAAATGTCAAGTTCCCATGCGAACACTCCAGCTATTGATGCACAGCATCTTTAACCCTTATGTCAATGACCGGGTACCCGGGTACCCACATATAGAAACATTGTTTTAACAATGTTAAAACAAATATTTTGCAATAGATTTTAATTCGTTTATCAGAAACAAATATATTGTGAATATTTTATGTATTTTATATAATTATTTTTTATAAATATAAAGAATTTTGACTATCTGCGGCTACAAAAGGCCTATTGAAATCGGCGCAGAGCAAGGTCAGGATCGGCAGGTGTGTAACAAATTCAGTTATACCTGCTAGAGGGATCTCGAGTATTCGGTTGACGAATAACTTGTACGGTCAACTTTCTATTTATAACTTGCGAGTTTATGGTGAAACCATTCGAATCCGGCATTAGAGAAAGCGTGGTTCAGTCAGCGTCCTTTGTGCATCTGAGCATTTTCAAAATGACGACTTTGTTGACACGTGCTCAATTCAACAGGTAATAATATTAAAATTAATATTGTTAATGTATTTAATAATATTAAATAATTTTGTTGTTGTATTTTTGGTTTTAGATTATGTAATGCACGAGATGCCTACTTGAAAAGCGTGTGTGGTGAATCTGGCGACGAGAGTGTGGGGCTTTTCAGGGCCCGAGGAGCCACGCATCGCTCGATCCCCACCATTCCCAGCATTGCGACTTACCTGGAAGTCGAATCTTCAGCAAGATAATACAACCTTGCTATGGCCTTAACCGCCAACCAAATTGCTGGAATTAATTCAGTTATCCCAAAGGATAACTGACATAAATACCTTTTAGGCAGCTTACCTTTTTTTTTGGGGGGGTTTTCCAAACACCTTTCTCCACGATCATTCCTGAAAACATTAAGTCTACGGCAAGGATTATCGCCTAGCCGTGGCATCGAAAATTTCACCCTCGGGCATGCATTGCACCCTGTGCATCACGTCCCTATTACCTTATGCCATGGAAACAAAATCAACACGGAGTTCCAAATTTACTCGTTTGTGTTTGTCCATGTCACCCCTAAGCGTGCGGCTACCAGGTCTCACCAGTTTGCCACCGTCGACAAGGTTTCGGCCGACGCAAAGCAAACCTTCCCCGCATTTTCAGCAATAGCTGGTTTTCTATTATCGGTTTCCACCGATCATGGACCGCAAACAAGCAATGAATTGGATGTGGCCATCAAGTGTTTACTTTTAACAACTGGCAATGGCTGCATCCCATATTCGTTTGCAATACCTAAACATCGCATTCATATCTGCCGGATCGTTTATGGTATACCAATTCCCTATTAACGGCCGCCAACCGTCAGCGGACCTGGGAAATTGGTCCATCAACCAAATGTTGATTTATGGCCTCTCCTAGGGTGAGCAGATCTTCGGTTTGTTTTGTTTTTACACCAGAAGGTTCGGTTGCCGGCAAGCATTACACAATCAATTGTGTACACAGCCGCAGGCCCATGCAATGTTTGCATACCCATTACCAGGAGATGCAATTACGACGCTCGCATCTATCCTCGTTCACCGGACGATCGTATGCGACGCATACACATACATGCGAAATGTATGCTATATTTCCCAGTCCAATCACGATTGACTGCCTCGAGTCGATCGTGTAGCTCCTCCCCTTTTATGGCTTTTCTTGCGATGTCATTCTGATGGTGGCGAATGGATGGAGTTAGATATCACCATCACAAGAGGTCACACGCACTATTCGCGTAATATTCGGAGTCGAGTTAAAAAAATAATATCTGCGTGATCCTTAATCAAGCGGTGAGATTGTGTTTTTAATGTTGGAGATCGAGTTTTGTTTTGCAAATTAAGTTCGATCGGAGATTGTGTTTTTAATGTTGGAGATCCAGTTTTGTTTTGCAAATTAGGTTCGATCGTAACAACGTCTTATCACGCGATAGTTTTTGAATCCGTTCCGTTTACTAGAGTTAAGTGACCTCGTAGAGGCAGACTAGTGGTTAATAAAGCAGATCGGTTGTGATCATTAATGGAGTAATTAAATAAAGAAGAAATAAACAATAAAAAAGCTCCAGCGTTTCATTTTACTCTTGTTGTGCACAGTTTGGGAAGTGACTTTCGAGGTACCCTTTTGACCGGAGTTCCTCAATTTTAAGTGGCGGTCTTGCTGAACCCCATGCCCGTGAAGGCGTATTACCAAGACCCTACCACAAGAGCATAAACCTTTCTGATAGTGATGACGATGAATGGATTCCTGACGAGCGAAATGAAAACGGGGTATCTGATAACGAAGAATATTGCGCGGACGAAAATGATACAACTGAAGCAGCCATTGACGATTCTGAAAGCGAAGATGACAATGATACGAACGGAGATGTCGACGCAGTTTCAACTGCAGGTAAAAATAATTCTTTTCGTTTTATTTATTAATTTTTCATGCACAACGCGTTCTTATTATTTTTATTCTTTTTTCTAGATTCAACTGGACGTACGTTTGTCGCAAAAGATAACACTGTATGGCAAAAAACACCTCCTAACACAACTCAAACTCTTCGTCACAATATTGTGAGACAAAGAGCTGGTCCCCATCGCTCGACCGAAACACTCTCAGCGGGTGAAACATTCAAAAGGATTCTTACTCACGAAATAGTGGATTTGATTACTCGTTACACTAATCAGAAGGCAGATCTAGTTATCCGAGAGTGGAATGCAAACAATTCAAATCGACCGTCGAGAACGTGGAAAAATGTTAATCGTCAAGAGATGTATTCGTTTTTTGCAATTCTAATTGCAGCAGGGGTCAATAATGGAAACGAAGACCATACTGCAGAGATGTGGAAAACGTCATCATTCCCTTTATACAGGGCCACAAAGAGTATCAATCGTTTTTGGAATATCTTACGTTTTATCAGATTTGATGATGCGCGGACAGGAGAGGAACGGTCCAGAGAGGACAAAGCAGCTCCAATTAGTGAGATCTGGGCGATGTTGAATGCAAATTTGTCCGCTCTGTACCGGCCCGGCACAGAACTTACCATCGACGAGCAGCTGTATCCGTACCGTGGGCGAACCAAATTTACGCAGTATATTCCATCAAAACCAGCCAAGTATGGTATCAAAGTGTGGTGGATTTGTGATGCTAAAAATGCATATCCACAACTACGTTGGTTGAATGTAATGCATGTCACAGAAGTCCTTCTGAATAAATTTGTTTGTTAATTTAAATGCATTTTTATTGTTTTTCATTAATTATTAGTTATTTAAATAGTTAATTATCAATACTTAATTATTAATTAACTATTTAACATTCAATTTTGCATCATTCTTCATCATTCTCAATGCTTTTTAAATGGGGTACCCGGGTACCCGGTGGTGGTTCAGAATACAATTTTTTAAAATGTCAATTTGAAAGTAAAAAAAAATTTTTTTTTCATTGAAATTTCGTCATTATCATTCAGAAACGTTTGAATGGAGATGATCTAAGACATGGGACCGAAATTCGTCTACTAGGCCGAGCAATCGTGAAATTGCGACGAAATGGATACCCGGGTACCCGGTCATTGACATCAGGGTTAATATACACAGAAAAGACAGAGCACGAAGAGACCTGCGAGTGCCGTCCTTACCTATGTCCGTGTCCGGACATAGTAAATGGCAAGGACCCATGCAGCACTTAATGATGTCACATAAAAGTATAACCACACTTCAAGGTGAGGATATTGTTTTTCTTGCTACCGACATTAACCTGCCTAGAGCTGTTGATTGGGTGATGATGCAGTCATGCTTTGGCCATCATTTTATGTTGGTGTTAGAGAAGCAAGAAAAATATGATGGCCATCAACAATTTGCCATCGTTCAACTAATTGTATCTCGTAAAGAAGCCGAAAACTTTGTTTATCGACTTCAACTAAATGGCAATCGACGCCGCCTAACTTGGAAAGCGATGCCGCGGGCTATTCATGAAGGAGTTGCTAGCGCTATACACAACTCGGATTGTCTTGTCTTCGATACGTCGATTGCACAGTTGTTTGCTGATAATGGAAACCTGGGCATGAACGTCACCATATCCATTGTCTAAAACATCTAGCACCAACGTCAGCTGTAGCAGAAGTCGTGGTTCGAAAAAAAAAGACATTGTACATTATATCATATATACATCCACATTACTTTTATTTCTTCTAACTCGTCTGTTAACATCTCGTCCTTCATCGACCGCGCAACTCCGAATAATTTCTAGCGAATTCGACAGGCACAAGATGAAGTCAGCTAGAGTTTAGCTCATAAATAAGGATAGTGAAGACGGTGATTTGAACATACGATGAAACGGGTGAGAAGCGAAGCAATGAAGCATCCGGCTACTGGCCGCGTGTACGAATTCGATTTCTAAACTCAAGTACACTCAACTGATGTGGAATTGTTATGTTATCGCTATGGTATACGTCTCTGATGGTTTTGCATATTCGAATTTCCTTTCGATGTTCTTCACTATTTGCTTGCATATTGTGTGTGTATCTGTTAGAAACGCCAGAATGGTGTGCTCAGGGTCAATGTACCAGAAGGGGTTAGAGTCATTGGGTACGCAAACGATTTGGCAATAGTGGCCGTAGCTAAACATCTAGATGACCCGGAGAATATTTGCTCCCAAGCAATCCAGAGCATTAAATGCTGGCTAGATATAGCCGGACTGAAACTAGATGGACATAAGACGGAGGCAGTTTTAATAAGCAGCCACAAGAAAGTTGAACACCTTGATTTGGAAATAGAAGGACAAATAATCAGATCCAGTCCCTCTAGTAAATATCTTGGTGTAATACTCGACAGCAGGTTGAGCTTCAAGGAACACCTGAGGAAAACGAGTGAAAAAACGACAAGAGCATGCAAAGTTTTGGCGAGACTGCTACCCAATGTTAAAGGATCCCGGCCCCACATAAGGAAACTCACAACCAGTGTCAACACCTCCATTATAATGTATGCAGCTCACATATGGGCAGGAGCCGCACAATATAAGTCGTACATGAGGGGAGTGAACTCAGCGCATAGGCTGGCATCACTAAGAGTATGCTGTGCATTCCGAACGGTATCCGAAGATGCCATAAATGTTTTGGCCGGGAGGACACCACTTGACATTGCAGCTAAAGAAAACGCTGCATTGCATAAGGTTTCCCAAGAGAATCGTCGTAGAATGCGGTCACAATTAGAGCTCTCAAGCCTACGAGAATGGCAATGAAGGTGGGATTCTTCCACCAAAGGAAGATAGACCCACACAATTTTTTTATTTTTTTTTACACTAACGAGCGCACAAAAGGGGATTTTGAAGTACGCTTAAATGTCAAAGCATAGTGCGAGCGCATGGAGAGAAAGTGGATAAGGAAAGGAGGTGTCGATGTATATTGGTCTTGAATCTCTGGACATCACAACGGCCAGGAAATACATGATCAGGCAGAACATTCCACATTCGTGTGGTTCGGCTAAAGAATGACTCTCTATGTTTATTTGTGCGCCTAAAGTCCACTTTCAACGTGAACTGATGCGCATTCACATATTGAGGGGTATCGCGGGAAAATGTCTGAAGGAGCGGAACACACATTCAGCAAGTTCAGTTGAGCAACGACCGTGGTAATACCTATAGAAAAGACAGGCATGATACGTTTCCCCTGTGTTCTAACGACGGAATTGATCGACTTACAGCTCGGTCCCCAATAAGTTTCACTGCTCGTTTTTGCATCCTGTCGAGTACGTGTAGTGCAGTTTTGGATATGCCTGACCAAATATGGGAGTTGGACGAATAAACGACTTGTAAATAGTGGCCAGGTTGGATGGAGTGAAGTATCTTTTGCATCTCTTAAGGAATCCCATACATTTGGCTGCACTTTTCACCATAATACCTGATACAACATGGGTGAAAAGAAAACATGGCGAGCTGAATTACCACTTGACTCAGCTAATATCGGGACATGGATGCTTTCGGCAATACTTGCACAAGTATAAGCAAGTGAATCACCGCTACTGCTTGTATTTCGAAGGCAAAATAGAAAATGCGGAACACCTACTCACAGAGTGCGTGAGATTCGAGACCACGCGAACGATTTTGGAGAGACATATGAGGCGGACAGGTACTCCGGTAGAAGTAATAGAATACATGCTTAGTTCAAAACAGGCATGGTCCATAACAAATGGTATTTTCTGTGAAATGATGCAGCAGTTGCGATGCGACGAGCGGAGTAACAGGTAAACTCCGTCCCGCGCCGCGATGGAATATCTAAAAGAAAGTTCCTCGGGGATCAACAGGAATATGAGCCTGGCTGGAGGTGGTTTTAGTAGATAGAAACCCGGCATGTCACTGGATCGGTACAGAGGTACCTTTTGAAGATATCCACCTTCCTACCGAAAAAAAAAAACATGGATATCACCCGACGGCGTAACCCGTAACCAAATAGATCACTTCCTCATAGACAAAAGACCACTTGAATATCCTTGACGTAAGATCATATAGAGGAGCAGATTGCAACTCCGATTATCTATGATAGGCAAAATCAGGAGTCGGGTCGCAGCAAACCCACACGAACAGTTCGGGAGACGAGCAAAAAGTTCTATAGCGTTTGCGACGAGAGTGAAGAACGTGTGATTCGAACTGACGCTATGACAGTTAGAATCACTAAAAATTTAACCAATGCTCAACACATCAGGCCACTGCCGCGTGTACGAATGAGCCTGGTGGGAGGTGGCTTTAGTCAATAAAAACCCGGCATGCCCCTAGATCGGTCTAGAGGTATCTTTTGAAGATTTCCACCTTCCTACCAAAAAAAAAAATTAAAATAATAAAAAAAAAAAAAAACTCGCTTGAATAGTGCTCACATGTCTGAAGCTATACGCTCGCTTCTCCCAAGGAGAAGTATGTTTAATAGAGAAAAATGAAGTCTGGGAACTGAGGTTACAAAAAGCTAAATAGCCCGAGGAATAATAACTAAGCAACAATTACACGAGGAAAATAGGAAGTGCGAATCATCCATATCAGGGGGCAGACCTGCAGGCGCCTTTGGAAGATTCCACATTCTTTAAGGGATAATTAAGAAATAAGCCCTAAGGCCGAGCTAAATGAGGGCGATTGTTGATTAAGGCCAGAGCCAATCCTTGAATGTAGCATCACCTCGGAATGGAGTGAATGCTACTAAAATAACTTCAAAAAGCGAAAGTTGTTTTTTACCAACACCTTTAGAAGAATCGGAAATTGTGGGGCCTTGCTTTTGTCTTTTCAATGCTTGCGTCGTATAGTCTATATGTTGCACCGTTTCCTTCTATGAAAAACTTGTCCTATTACAGAAAATTAACTTAAAAAATTTCTCAGGTTTTTTTTTTTTTCTCATACCTCTTGACATACCCAACAGCTCTACCTACTACAAATAACAATTTATTGAATATATTGGAAAATGGTCTCAAAATGGATAAAAATTTCTCGACAAGCCAAGATTGTAAATGGTTGTCATATAAATAAATACAATAAGAAAACCAATCTTGATCTTTACTTAAATAATGTCAGTACAAATACTCCGATATCGAATAACTGGAAGTCCAAATCACCTGCACCCTGATTATACGAAATAAAATCAACGCAAAGGAGACGACCAACACCTTCACAAAAATAAACATATCCCGCAAACATTATGAAATTGACGCCACAACTTCAATGGTTAAAAATCGTTTATTCCTCTTCTACAACAACTCAATGTCCACGATTTCCAGTCTATACAGCCAAGAATATATTTTTGAACTTACTTTCATTATACCCTCGATAAAAGCCGACCTTCTTCGATGTCATGGCTCGGTAGCGGCGTAGACCTTCCTGAATTTCTCGTGTAGTTATCGGTTGCGCAATCTCTGCGGCCCGCCCTTGTGTGACTTCTGGACATATGTGTAGCATTGCTCCTGTAACTCCTGCTGATGAGATTCGACTATACGGCTCTGTATAGCGATTTGAATTATTCAAACGTGACAGTAAAGCATGATCTACAATAACAGCGACTGTTTCATGAGCTAAATAAGCTAAAATATTGATACAGGTGTTTGTTAACTCGATTTCTTCAGGTAGTTCCAGGAACCGGTAGAACTTGTGCTTGAATTTCTCGCCATGTCGACAATAGAATGATGTTTTACGCGCCTCATTGTATGACTCGTATACGCATCCAGTGACAAGATTGGTGACCCGATCTGCTCGGAATAAACGACGAGTACGTTCTTCATCAAACATTTCTGGAACATAAATATCAAGTTCTTCGTCGTTTTCTGGCACAATCGGATGTTCGGGATAATCCTCCGGTCGACGTGCACGGGTATTAAGGAATTTCTTTAGAATTCGCATATCTCTCAAATGCTTCCGCATCCTTGCGATTTTAACCGGATGCCGTCTCATTAGGAATTCAAAATCTGCCTGAGCTGGACAACTTTTACCCCTACGGGTGTCTGATATCTTAGCGGCTTCCGCAAATATACCACGAAGTTCGCTGTATAGAATATGTTCGACCATCTTAACACTATCTGGATCCGGTGTTACAGCGTCTCCAAAACTATGCATTATATCAATCACCTCGGACGTAAGGATTATTGGCCGCTCCTCAACATACGGCATGCAGTCATTTTCAGCATTGAGCAACAACGCCGCTGTAGTGCGGGTTGTTCTTCGCATATTAAACGGCATGTCTTTCGTGTGTTTTTATTTGTTATTCAAAACTGTACTAATTGTTAATAGAATATGAATTTTTCCAGCTGTGCTTCACAACATACACAACTTTGCGAACAAAACAAAGCTCGCTATCACAAGACAATTCGAATTTGGCAGCTGCCACTCATATGTTTGCCATTGCATACTTGGAGTGGTCCATTCATAATACTGTTAAAATGCACACCGACCAATTCACAATTGTTCGCTTTTACTTTTAAAATAAATTTTTTTAATCAGTGAAATCATATTGTATTAAATTATACAATTATAGATACAATATACATTAAATTATGAAGCTAGCAATTGGCGATTTTTGTTGAAATTTAAACAGCTTTACATTTGCATATTGATACACAAACAAGCAACAGGATATTAATACTTGAATGATGTGTTTTGCAATTGATTCTTCAAGTAACCCAATTTGCTAGTGTTAAATCATTATTAAAAATTATAAGTGGTTTAATAAACTTAGCCGTATATGCATTACTAGAATTGTAAAATTGTGATATTGATGTGGTATCCTTGGACATTAAGGGATAATTAAGCACCTCACACCGCACTGGAATTGAACAGCGAAAATGGTTTTCCAGTGTCAACAAGAGGTGGTGTATTTACCATAAAAATAAGTTCAGAATAGAACCAACAACAAAATTTTCAATTCAATTTTTATTTGGTAGATAATTACATTTATGGTATATTTTACAACTAGTACTTAAGAGATTTAGGATAGCAATTCCTTCACAACTATAATCTTAAAGCTATATAACGACAATAGCACAATTTTAATGAATAACAAATAATAAATTAAGGGAAAACTACAAGAAAAAACCCTTATTTGAATCTTAAGACTAATATTGCACGAGCTTCCGGTTATTTTATATAGTAATGACCTCGATATAATTTTCATAGACAGAGTACATATGTAGTGATTTAGGATAACGCAAGACGGGAAACGAGAACATTGTCAGAAAAAGAACAATTGGCGAAGAAGTTTCGATTAATTTTGTCAATAAGGAACTCTACCGGTTTAACGTTAGCGTTTTCATGTAGTTCATGTGTCGAATAATGCCATGGAAAATTCAGCAACATTTTCAATATTTTATTTTGACACCTTTGCAATTTTATTTTGTGTGTGCGAGCACAATTACACCATACAGGGGCGCCGTACAGAGGTATAGCTTGAAAAATGGTTTTAAATATTATAATTTTATTTTCGATGCTAAGCTTTGACTTTCTACACACTAATGGATACATAACTCTTACGACTTTGTTTATTTTGTCAATTGTGGTAGTGATGTGTTTTTGAAAGATAAGTTTTTTATCTAGAATAATACCTACATATCTACAGTCTTCAGACCAATCAATATCAACTGCACACATACTGAGTTTAGTGCCATTTGGTAGGTAGCAGTGTTTCCTACATCTCGAAAACCAGACAGCTTGTGTTTTATTACCATTTATTTTTATTTTCCATTTCCTGTAATATACTGCTAGCTTGTCAAGAGCTGCTTGCATAGAGTTGTAGACATTAGTGAATAAGGCACCCAAAGAGAAAATGGCCGTATCATCGGCAAACATAGCTACCTGAATGTTTTCACCTAGACATGGTAAATCTGCGACAAACAATGTGAATAATATGGGACCAAGGACAGAGCCTTGGGGTACACCATGGTGGATTTGGTGAGTAGAGGATATGTCGGTTCCTATACTCACAACATATTTTCTCGAACGAAGAAAGCTCTGGATAATTTTGATAAGCGGCATTGGCAGCTTAAGCTTCAGTAGCTTAAAAAAATCAAGGCGTCGTGCCATACCGTATCAAAGGCTTTTTCGATGTCTAGAAGAACCAGTCCCGTTGACTCCTTGTTGATGAATTTACCAGCTATGTGGTTTTTAATGCGCAAGACTTGGTGGATTGTGCTGTCACCACTACGGAAACCGAACTGAAAGTTTGGTAAGATGTTATTGTCTTCCACAAAACGATCAATCCTTTCCTTAATGATTTTTTCTAAGAGCTTACTTAGACAGCTAAGTAGACTAATAGGTCTGTAGCTTCCGGGGCTGTTCTTCGGTTTGCCGGGTTTCGGGATAGGTATTACTTTTGCTGTTTTCCAACAGTCCGGAAAATAACAATTCTTAAGACAAGCGTTGAAAATGAACGTTAAATAGTTACTTGCAGCAGGTGGAAGTGCTTTGATTAATTTGTTGTTAATATTATCGAGACCCGCAGCCTTTTTAGATTTCGATTTTTTTATCAATTCTTTAACTTTGCTGATATTAGTTGCGTAAGTACTTTCAGCTGGTGTTTGAGAAAGTACATGGATAGTGTTAGCAACTTCAGCTTCAGTATACGCGTCGCTTAGATGCATAGATATGGAGTGGTTCTTACTAAACGTGTTAGCAAGTAGGTTCGATTTCTCCACTGAAGAAATAAACAACTTGTCGTGAACTTTAAACGGAGGAATACTTGACCCTCTCTTTTTCATAATTTTTGATATTTTCCAGAACGGTTTGCTTGCTTTGTCAAGAGAGAAAAGGTGTTTATTCCAACACTTGTTCCTATATGTTGAGATTTCTTTTTTAATGATATTATTTAAAACTTTAACATTAACTGGAAAACAATTGATTCTATAACGCAGCCATTTTCTTCTTTCAGAGTTTCGTAGCCTAATCAGATGTAAGATATTTTCAGGAAGCGGTGCCTTATCAACTGGAGCAGTGGAACATTTAGGTATCGCAAGATCGGCCGCTCTATTGATAACAGAAACAAAAACAACAAAATTGTTGCATAGGATATCAATGTGCTGTCTGCAGTTTAGATCACCACCAATAATTACCTTGTTTCGAGTGTTGACTCTATACAATTTTTGCAGATCCCGCTTAAAGTAAGTAGATTTCTCAATGTTTCTATTTCCTCCAGGGAAATAGACCGAAAAAAGACTCACCTTGGAGTTGTCACTTAATGTTACATCTATACTAATTTCCTCGATTAACTTAAGGTGCAGTGAACGACGCAAGGAATGTTCTATACATTTTTTCACAACAATGGCGACACCTCCACCACTAGCATGTACCCTGTCTAGGCGATAACATATGTAATTTTGATGTGAGAAAGAAATGTCTTGTTTGAGCCAGGTTTCTGAAACAAGTGCAATGTCAATATTAAAATTAATCAAGAAACTAAAAAATGCATGCTTTTTGTTTTTGATGCTTCTCGCATTCCAAGTTATGATGTTAAGAGAGTTTCTTAACATGTTTTTTCCGAGTATATGTACTTAATAGCTAATGAAGTAATGACGTTAAATTGGTCAGCTTTAGTTTGACAAGCACTAAGCTTGGTTACAACTTCATTAAGAAGAGAGTTTATCTCGCTAAATGAGAACAGGTTATCATTAGTTAAAGTTTCTGACGGATTTTTCTTCGTGTGTGTCGTATCACTGTTCGGAGGTTGCTGGGTTTGATGGAGGCCAGAAGCCCAGGTGGATGAAAGAAGTAAAGGTTGACGCACAGATCGTGGTAGAGGAGGAAAATTATCAATGGAAAAACGGTCGGGCAGTGGCTGCTGTTTGTCACTCGGAGGCAGTAGGAACGTTGTATTTCCTGTACCACGTCCACGTGGGGATACTTTGCGGCGAATGTCTATGTACTGCTTTCGGCTAATGCATTCTGGATCGGTGGATTTATGTGGCCCACTACAATTTGCACACTTGATGACCTCATTCGTTTTGCAGTCGGATGTTTTATGGTTTCCCGAACATATTGCACAGAAGCTATTTATATGACAATGCATCGAGCCGTGACCGTAAAGCTGGCAATTGTGACATTGTGTGACCTTTCCTGGATTATGTTTTTTAAAGTCCCAGCGAACGATGGTTTTGAACAAGGTTGAGTAGTTCCGTTTGAGTTCGTTTAATTTAACAGTACCGCGTTGAATATAGACGATGTACAAGTAGTGTTTGTACAGGGCTTTTGTTGGCGGATTTAATGTGATGGTTTTAACATCTAGGCACTTTATCCCGAGTGCAATTAGTTCATTCTTCACAGCATCGTTGCTAATTAAGTCTAGTCCGGATAACACTACCTTTAATGGACGATTTTCCTTACGCGAGTGGGTGAAGTACTCACATTTTAACCGTAAGAGTTCGGTTCTGATTTTGTTGTATATGTCCATTGTTTGGGCACATATTTTTTGCCCAAGCGAAATGTTTTTGATTAAGTATTTGTCTATCTTAATGTTGCTCAAAATATCACGCACTTTAACACTAGTTGTTTTTAATACCACAATTGGCGGAACGGTTTCTTTAGGAGGTTCTGCGCACTGTTCGTCATTGGTCGGATCCATTTCAGGAGAGTCTTCCATCAGACTTTGAAGTGGTTGAAAAAAGTTAGTGTTTGAACACATTTTAGATTTTTCTAGAACTTTATTGTTCACTTTTGAAAGTTTATCGGGAGGAGTTTGGCCTCCAATAACGGGGTCGTAACGCAACCGTTTGCGCTTAATTTTATTTAACACACGTGGCCCAGGGGCCATAACTTAACGGTTATAACACTTGTTCAAATTTTTGTATGCGGAAAATGAGGCAAAGAAAACAAGATAATGATAATTAAATTGTGAAAATTATTGTGAAAATAACGGTTGATTAAGATAAATAGCACGAGCAAAACTGTGAGACAAGTTGTCTGTTTGAAAGTCAGCCAGGTACTCCAACAACAAAATAATTCGAGAAATTTTATTCAATTGGATGTTTAGACTTGGAAGCTAATAAAGTTAATTGGAAAACAAAGGCATATAGACAAGTAGGCGCGAGAGATGTAGGTGAACATTGAATGACCCTACGAGATGAAAATCCAGCATTGCAAAAGAAAGCAAGGGAAGGGATCGTCAATACAAGTGATAACGGCTTGATGGGTGAGAGAAATTTAAAAAAAACAGACGGTACAGCGGCAACAAAGTGAGCTGCCCTGTGAGTAGGGCGTTGGAATATACTCACAGCCACGAAGTCTTGTCATAGGAGCCGACTAAAGGCCGAGTGGCAGGTGGGGTCCCAACGCCCTGTCGGCCGGTGAAATACCACCCCATCAAGCCACAGGCTCCGTGAAATAGTGGGGAGATACCCTGGCCGTCTTTCGGAGCTTGGCTGATGGACCGGTTCGAAAAATAGTTGGTTTAGGTGGTAGTCGGTCCCAAGGTGAGATCACGCTGTACATTACGCCATATCGTCGGGAAAAATGTTTGACTATTTTCCGGATGTATGGCCGCTAGGCTTCTGACCTACTTGATATTGGAATGCAATGGAAATGTTGAAGGGAGTTATAGTATTTAAGAACGGAGTTATTTATGAATAAATCAGATACAAGCTGACTACAAACAAGTGTGAATCTCGCCTTTTTTTTTCTTTGGTGGATATCTACGGCATTCGTGCCCTGCCTTTAGGTCTCAGTATTACCATTATTTTGGCAGATACTTGTGGCATTCGTGCCCTGTCTGATGATCTGAGAAGAGGATTAAACTCTATGCAGATTTTACCATTACTACCGGTTTTAAATCTATTTAGACACCAAAGCTGGAAAGCTGTGTTCTCTATATCCTGTTTCAGTGATCCTGCCTTGACTCTTTCAATACTACTCGTGTGAACCCTTCGCATGGTAACTCTGGCAACATATTACACCAGGGTCATCTTTGCTACATGAGACCTCGCGTTTTCTTGGGGGAAAAGACCTATTCACAAGTGCTGGCTGTTTTTTCATGAGTTCTTCGGCTACCCTGTGAAATTGTGCCGAGTAAACCTCATTGGTAATGATCTTACCACTTTCCAAAAACTCAGAATGCAATCCACTACACGCACAGCATCATCTTCCGTTAATGAAGAGTAGATTTAGCGCTTAAAGACATTGGGTTGTGTGACGAAAGCCCATAGTACAATTGTTTTCTGTTGTAGTACATTGTACACTTTTCGTCGAAAATGAAAAATTCTTGTTTGTGGTAAGCAAACAAGTGCAAATATCGGTTCTGTTCGCAGCAATCAGTGCGTGGAGGTCTATTGACTTATTTTCCACGATTTTCCCAGTTAATACAAGTGTACACGAATTGTTTCATCCCTTACCCCAAACATTGTTTCATCGCTTGCCCTGTGAGTAGAGCGTTGGAATATACTCACAGCCAGGGTGAGCCGACTAAAGGCCGAATGGTAGGTGGGGTCACAACATCCTGTCACCCAGTAAAATACCACCCCCTCAGGCTATAGACTCCGTGAAATAGTCGGGAGAAATCCCTGGCCATCTTTTGGAGCTCGGCTGATGGACCGGTTCGGGAAAAGGTTCGTTTAGGTGCTAGTCGGTCCCAAGGTGAGATACCACCCCGTCATGCTGTACACTCCGCGATGCCGCCGGGAGAAATTTTCGACTATGTTTCGGATTGATGGCCCGGACTGACACGGAGACAAGTCATGATGGTACCTTCTGAGATAAAGAATTCCGGGGGTTAACTACTTTCCCATTTGGATTTCCGAGGGGGACTATGTCAGGGGGAACATCATGCAGATATTATGATAAATAACTGCACTATAAGAGGTTCGTCATCGCATAATTGGGCCCGTTCTCGGGGCTCTGTCGACGTTCGACTGATAACGGCATTTTAAAACATCAGGGGCATCGGTTTCACCAATACGAATGTAAACACCGTCCACCTACATTTGCAAACAGCGAAACCTGATATCGTTGCCCTAACTGAGACCTAGGTCGATTCGTCAACTGATTCGACATATCTTCATTGCTTGCTTAGAATACGACTTGCATTCGAGATTCCGTTTTAAGGGTGGAGTCTGCGTCTTCACGTGGTCCGATCTAGGTTGCCAGAGGATAGAGGCGTTGGAACCCAATAACATGGACATCATGTGGTTGAGGGTCATGCTGAGGACTTTAATTAAATTTCTTTGTTGTCTTTACGGCTCCTCGAATGACGATCGACCCGTGACATTTTTTGAACATCTTTCACGTACCGTCGACTGGGCACATATCAACCACCCATTTTCGGAAATTGTCGTCCTTGGCGATTTTAATGTTCACAATTCCGGCTGGTTGGTATATTCTAACAGAACCGATGAGGCTGGGAGGCTGGCGGAGATGTTCGCTGTTAGCCGCAATTCGACTCAACTCGCGGAGCAACCTAGGCGAGTGTTGGATGCTCGAAGTGATTATGCGAACACCCTGGATCTGTTTTTGACATCCGAGGCGAGCATTTATACCGTGGAGATTGCCGCAACACTGGGAAACTCGGACCACTGCTTAGTATCTGTCGCGCAATCACTTGTATTTCAAGCTAATAACCGATCTAAGCAGCTTTGCCACGTATGAAGGTATGGTGCTGCCAACTGGGACGATTTGCTAGATTTCTTCGCATGCTTTCCGTGGTTGGAGGTGTGCTTTGGAGACTCTGATATTCACGCATACGCGGAGTCGGCCACAAAGATTATTCTTCTCGGGATGGAGATCTACATTCCACAATCCATCAAACGAAATTCATCTGACAAACCTTACAGCGGCAAAAAATAGAGCTTTCCAGCAATGGCGCTCCAACCCTATCGAGGTGAACAGAACGAATTTGGTTAGAATCAGAAACGCGTGCAACCAGACGATTAATACAGCGAAGAAGGCTTATATCGACAGAGTGACAAATAAACTCCACCAACTGGTCCGCGCTCCTTCTGGTCAATGTCAAGGGCTGTCACCAGTAATTTCGCGTCTTCCTCTTTTCCTTTGTTAGTGACGGGCAGCGGGACACTAGTCACAAATTCAAAAGATAAAAACTAGTGTTCGCCAATTTAAACCTCGATACCGGTCTTTTGGAGCCACCTTTCACCGCACCGGTAGGGTCTTCGATGCCGGATGTGAGGTGCCACTCGCCTACAACTCAACGCATTCTACGTGGACCGGACTGAAAGAAGGCCGTCGGCCCGCACGGAATACCAGCACTAGTCCTTAAGAACTGTGCTCCAGAACTATCACTTGGAGTGCAACGGACCTCTGAATGATCGTCAATACGGACTCCGTGACAGGCTATCCACCGGAGACCTTTTGACCCTTATAACCGATATACGGACATCTGCGATTGAGGGGCATAGTGAGTCAAGGGCGGTCGCATTGGATACCTCCAAGGCTTTTGACCCCGCCTGGCACGGAGTATTGCTGAGCAGACTTCGTTCATACGATCGGACGAAGAGCTTCCTCGAAAATCGATCGATCCGGGTTTTTGTGGACGGCGAGTGTTCGGACCTGTACCCTGTTCATTCCGGGTGCCTCAAGGTTTTATTTTGGTTCCAACCTTGTTTCTGCTTCACATAAATGATTTCTTGGAGTCGACGGATAACAGGGTGTTCAGTTTTGCGGATAATAGTACGCTTGTTCCCTCCTTTTTGAGTGAGCGACCGACTAGTGCATCAGCGTCGCACCAGCTGAGATGTAGTCAGATTGACTCTCTGAATCAGGATCTGGATAAGGTCCTGCAGTGGAGAAGGGCCAATCTCGTCGACTTCAATGCAGCGAAGACACAATATACAACATTCACAAACAAAAGTGGGTCATCGGTTCCACAGCTGATGGTGAATGGCCGGGCCTTCGAATCTGGGGAAAGCATGAGATTGCTCGGCGCCACGTTCTGTGGGAATGTATCGTGGCATAAACACGTGTCGAAGATCGCCAGGTCCGCCTCTGGAGAACTAAGTTATGTGTTTAGAGCCAGAATATATTTTACTCCAACTGTTTATCCTGTATAAATCCCAAATTAGACCCGCGCTCGAATATTGCTTTCATGTTTGGAGCTCTGCTCCTAAGCATACCCTCAACTTATTTGAGAGCATACAAAGACGAGTGACCCACCTGATCGGGAACACGTCGCTAACATTGGGACTGCAGTCGCTATTGTGGCGTTTCTAACAGATACACACACAATATGCAAGCAAATAGTGAAGATCACCGAAAGGAAATTCGAATAAGCAAAAAGCATCAGAGCCGTACACCATAGCGATAACATAACAATTCCACATCAGACGAGTGATCCACCTGATTGGGGACACGACGCTGACATCGGGACTATAGTCGCTATCACATCGATGGTGTGTAGTTGATATTTGCCTGTTTTACAGATATTATCACGGGTACTGTTCTTCGGAGATTCGTGGTATAATTCCGTGCAATTCGCTTCGCATGTGTTCCACAAGACAATCCGACGGATCGCACCAATTTACGGTTCATGTCCCGACGGCGCGAACATCCCTGCATAAGAACTCGTTTGGTTACAGAGGGGAGAAGCTGTGGAATTCCGTCCACGCGCGAGTGTTCTCGGAGCGTTACAACTTGCAATTGTTTAAGAAGAACTATAGGTTCGCCTCACCTGAGAGAAATATATATGTTATATATATTGTGACGCATATGACAATCAGTACTGGAATCTTCGAGAAAGTCCGAAACAAAGTACTAGATTATTTTAGGAAGTACTGGAAAACTGGAATAGAACATTCAAGACTATGGAACGAACGGAAACGATAAACCAAATCAGAATGAGGAAAAACGGTATAAATACGTCGCAGGCGGATCGGGAGTTGAGTTATAAGTAAGACAGTGAAGCAAGCGAAATTCTCGAGTGAGAAGTAAGCAGTAAAAGACGCGATAAGTATGGAAGCGATAAGTAATGAAATCGTTAAGTGTACGGTATAAGTAACGGTTGTATTACGGACTAATAAAGTGTTATAATAATTCAAAATCGATTTAACGGCTCTTATTTATTTATTTTAAAATAATTAATCCAGAGAACCCTAAGCTCGCTACAATTGGTGTCAGAAGTGGGATTAATTATTGTTTAAGTGAATAAGTGTAAGAAAGTGTATTGTGACGATGTCAGATCGTCATTTGGAAGATCTTCGCGTTCCTCAGTTGAAGAAGGAACTTGAGAACCGGAATCTGGATAGCAGAGGACAGAAGCAAATTCTTCGACAGAGGGTATTGATGTTGACACATATGTTTTTGCGATTGCGCCAGACTGTCCGGATGGAGAAGAAACACCGAGTCAAGATGGTGGCAATGTAACGGAGAAGAGTTCGCCACAGTTGGACATTTCGGAGATGCTTAGGATGATGATGACAAAATTGGACGCGCGAGCTGCAGATGTTAATGCAAAATTCGACACCGTAAATTCCAAATTCGACGCCTAAAATTCAAAATTGGACGCGCAAGCTGCAGATGTTAATGCAAATTTGGATGCCCAAAGGCAGTGGATGAAATGTAATTTTCAACACTTTAAGGAAGAAATTCGAAACGAAGTAGAAAATCTAGATCTAAAAAACGAAGCTGAATTTAAGATGGTTACCAATGTAATAACGCGAATCGAAAAGAGACTTGAGTGTGTTGAAAGTGGTACATCGTGACCGACTGGCGACTTTTGTTAACCCAGGAGATCAGTGAACTTAGTTCGGGACGAACTAATCTAGGCGGAGGGTAGTGTGACGCATATGACAATCAGTACTGGAATCTTCGAGAAAGTCCGAAACAAAGTACTAGATTATTTTAGGAAGTATTGGAAAACTGGAATAGAACATTCAAGACTATGGAACGAACGGAAACGATAAACCAAATCAGAATGAGGAAAAACGGTATAAATACGTCGCAGGCGGATCGGGAGTTGAGTTATAAGTGAGACAGTGAAGCAAGCGAAATTCTCGAGTGAGAAGTAAGCAGTAAAAGACGCGATAAGTACGGAAGCGATAAGTAAAGAAATCGTTAAGTGTACGGTATAAGTAACGGTTGTATTACGGACTAATAAAGTGTTATATTAATTCAAAATCGCTCTTATTTATTTATTTTAAAATAATTAATCCAGCGAACCCTAAGCTCGCTACAATATATATATATATATATATATATATATATATATATATATATATATATATATATATATATATATAAATATATATATATATATATGTGTGTATATATATATATATATATTGTGACGAATTTACGAACATGAAGCACGCCATCTAGTGCGAGATAGACGACATAGAGAAGCAGGCACACTGACAGCGGAATAATAAGTGTCAGTCAAGAGTAAAGAAGAAGAGAACTGACAGCGAACACGGGGATCAATGTCAAGGGAAGTGTAAATAACACGTGTAGAATAAAACATAAAAATAAAGTAAACCTATTAAACTCAAAGGAACGAGCTTTTACAATTTGATTTAATTTATTTCGCGATCCAGAGATCGGACCTAGGGAGCCGCTAAACGTAAACCCGAAAATCCATAACTATATATATATAGATATATATATATATATATACATATATATATATATATATATATATATATATATATATATATATATATATATATATATATATATATATATATATATATATATATATATATATATATATATATATATATATATATTGTTATGGATGCTGCGAATCCATCATAGAAAAACCAATTTGAAATCCCAACCCTATAATCAGAAAGAAAGAATTTTGCCTAACTCACAAAATATTCTAAGTCCCGTAGTCACATGATCCATAAGAAACAATTCTGCCTAGACTGCAAATAATCTACTCTGAAATACAAATCCCATAGAAACCACTAACAGATATTTTGCTTAATTTACAAAATACAAAATATTCCAAGTCCCATAGTCACATGATCCATAAGAAACAATTTTGCTTGATCTGCAAGTAACCTACTCCGAGATCAAAACTCCGTGGGAGCCGCAAACAAACGATTTTGCTTGATCGACAAAAGGTAACGCGATCATGGGCGGCTGGCGAGGCATAGTGTAGATTAAGAATTGAAAAGCAAGATTAGAAGTAGAGTGGATCGAGTCCAGACAAAAAGAAACGAAGTTCTGAAGTTTTATAAATCAAGTCAAATAGAAATGAAGTTCTGAAATTTTATAAATCAAGTTTAAAGAAATGAAGTTTTAAAATTTTATAAATCAAGTTCTAAGACATGAAGTTCTGAAGTTTTATAAATCAAGTTTTAAGAAATGAAGTTCTAATATAAGGTAAGCTCGTATGTATTTTCATGTAAAGTAATTGAATAAAAATAATTAAGATTGTAATTTACTTAACAAAGTTATTATACGAGGGTTGCCTCTTATGTTTCGGGATTTGGCAACCCTAGCGTTGCAATCCAGCAATTGACAGCTCTGTCGTAAAGTTGGACATTTTTGAGGTTATACGCACTCAGAACGTTTTGACATACGAGCGCTATTTGTGTTGTTTACAGTAACGTAAAAGATTCATCTCGGCCCAAAAATGGAATTAAATCGTCAACATTTTCGTGCGATTATTTTTTACAACTTTCGGCGTGGATTAACTCAGCAACAGTGCATGGATGAACTTAATTCAATTTTTGGCGATGAAACTCCATCAAGGACCAGTGTTTATCGATGGTATGGTGAATTCAATCGTGGTCGTAGTTCACCCCAAGATGAATTTCGTGAAGATCGTCCAAAATCAGTTGTTGTTCCGAAAACCATTGATGCTGTGCGCGAACTGATATTGGAAGATCGTCATGTGACCTATTGTGAGATTGAGACAACCTTAGGCGTTAGTGGGACCAGCATACATTCAATATTGCAGAAACATTTGACCGTCAAAAAAATTTGTTCGCGTTGGATCCCACACAATTTGTCAATCGCCCAAAAAAAGGATCGTGTAAATTGGTCGAAAGAAATGCTCAAAAAATACGGTCGCGGTGCTTCGAAACAAGTCTATGACATCGTTACAGGTGATGAATCGTGGATTTACGCATATGAGCCCGAAAGTAAACAGCAGTAGACTGTCTGGGGGTTTCAAGATGAGCCAAATCCAACAAAAGTTGTTCGGGCACGAAGCACTTCCAAGCAAATGGTCGCCTGTTTTTTCGGAAAAACTGGACATGTCGCAACCGTACCACTAGAACAACGCAGAACAGTCAATTCTGAGTGGTACACAACCATTTGTTTGCCAGTTGTCTTCCAAGAAATTAGGAAAACCAACCGCCGAAGACGGATCACTCTTCACTACGACAATGCGAGCTCTCACACATCGGCTGCGACAACTGCATTTTTGAGCACCCAAAACATCGATTTGATGGGTCATCCGCCGTATAGTCCTGACTTGGCACCGAATGACTTCTTTTTATTCCCGTACGTAAAAAACAAACTGAGAGGTCAACGTTTTTCGACACCTGAAGAAGCGGTTGCTGCATTCAGAATGCATGTGTTGGAGATACCTCAATCAGAGTGGCAAAAGTGCTTCGGCAATTGGTTCAAATGCATGCAAAAGTGTATAGATCTTCATGGGGAATATTTTGAAAAACAATAAAGTGATTTTCGATGATTAATATTTGTTTTTGTTCTCTAATCCCGAAATATAAAAGGCAACCCTCGTATAAGGAAAGATCATATGTTAATTGTATTTTCATGTAAAGTAATTGAATAAAAATAATCAGAATCATAATTTACTTCACAAGTTATAAGATTGTATTTTCATATGAAATTCATAAAATAATCGAATAAAAATAATTAAAATTGTAATTTACTTAACAAAGTTATTATGTAAGGTAAGATCGTATGTTCATGTAAAATTCGTAAAATAATTGTATTTTCATGTAAAATAATTGAATAAGAATAATTAGAATTGTACAAGTAATGATTAAGTTAGAATAAGTGAAGAAATACAAAAAAAAAGAATCCACGGTGCATAGCTTCTTCCCTTCGCTCCAGTCTCTCTCTTGATCTAAAGGAAATACCGGAGGTTTTCCCCACGAACCGCATCCGGCCCGAAGATTCCGTGGTGCCCAATATATTGCCTTGTGAAGGCATAACAATATATATATACATATATATATATATATATATATATATATATATATATATATATATATATATATATCATCATCATCATCATCGGCACTACAACCTAGAACCGGTCTTGGCCTTATTTAGCAAGTCCTGAGGCTTGTTAAATTGTCCATAATGATTTGTTTTTTTCCGGGCAAGGTCATTAGTCTTGCGCCAGAGGCTCCCCGACGAGGAATCGAACCCCGGTCTCCCGCGTGACAGGCGGGTATACTAACCAGTATACTATTGATTGATATATACCATATATTTATATATATATTCCATATATATTTCTATATACTTCGACATATACATAATGTGACCCATATGACAATCAGTACTAGAATATTCTAGAAAGTCCAAAACAAAGTACTAGAATATTCTAGAGAGTACTGGAAAACTGGAGACTATGAGCTAGAAAATTCGAGGCTATGGAACGGAGGGAAACGAAACACCGAACTAGAAGGAGGAAAAACGGTATAAATACGTCGCACGCAGATCGGGAAGATAAGTAATAAGTGAGAAGTAAGCAGATTAAGCAACTGATCAGTAAGGAAGCGATAAGTCAAGAAATCGTTGGGTACGGTAAAAGTAACGGTTGTTTTTAACGGACAAATAAAGTGTTACATTAATTCAATATCGATTTAACGGCTCTTATTTATCAAAAATAATTAATCCAGCGAACCCTAAGCTCGCTACAATATATATATATATATATATATATATATATATATATATATATATATATATATATATATTGGAAAATATTTAGAGACAACCTAGAACATTTAATGAATGTGGACCTAGCTATAATAAATGACCTAGACCACTGAACACAAGGTTTTATCAACCATGTTGGCTTGTCTGCAGAAATTGGGCTCGGCAGATTTCCAGGCCACTTCTCAACAACGGCCACTACCATTCCCATTAATTAGAGGAAACACGGTGATGATCGGAACGGGAGCTCGAAAGAATCTCTAAACCCTCTTTTCGACAACTCCACAACGTGCATACACTTTGCGCTACGGTGCTAATTTTACGAGGAGTTTTTGTCGGCCAAAGAGTCAACGAAAAGCGATATCATCTGCCATCTACTCTCACTGAGTTTCTTCCTATAAGGATACTGAAACAAAAAGATATACACAACATCAACCACAACCTTGATGCTTAAAGACGACATTCGAAACGAAATTGTTGAATTAACACCAGAAGTTTGGCCTTGACACATTCCATTTATAATATTAAAGATTATGTATTCGTTCAATAAGGTAAGAATATAAAATCATATTTCATTTAAAAGTTAATAAGAACGAGTATCGACCTGGCAAATAATAAACACCCTGTATTTCTTTACCGTATATTTTTTCTTGTACTCAAAATAATAACACTGAATACAGAATTCGTAACGACCGCATGTTATAAGTTTATATAATGGTGTTGCTGGGATCCCGTCCTCAGTGCCAGTTTTTTATATGGTGTTAAGTTACGGGAAGTCCGCAGTGCCAGTTTGTTCCATGTTAATAATATAAATTGTAGTGCTAAATGTTGTAATGTAAAATGTTCAAATGATATAATGTATAATATGGTGTAATCTGTTGTCTAAGGTTGTGACGTATTTTTTAGATGTAATATTTTATTTGATGCTATCATATAGATCTAGACTAATCCGCAGCTCCAGCTTTACGTAAAGTAGTTGGGCGTTACATAAGATTGCGACTGTGTAGTCTGAAGAAAATGTAACGTAACATGATTGGGTCGTTGATCATAGAAGAAGAAAACCGCAGCGCCAGTTATAATATAATTAGATTCGGATCCGAGAGTTGTTATGTGTGACCACAGACCTGGCAACTTGGATTGACCGCATGTATCGCGCGGATGCCGCAGGTGGTATTAAGCGTCCTCAAACTTAGCTGCATACCTTCCGGGACTACGTCTGGTGTTGGATTACTTCCTCCTCTTTTCTTGGTCGGGTAACGGTGCCACTCCTTGCAGTTGAACAACCGCCTCTCAATACAATTGCGGTATGTGAAGTACAGTAGTTGCCAAGTACAGTTTCCGAACGGGATAAACCGGTACTACGCCGAACCAGTTGCAACACCTCCGTCGTAGCTAAAACCAATCGGTATCATGCAAAGGCCTTACCCTCAATTCCAGCAACAGAGCTCTCCAAATCGTTCAACATGAAACACATGTATTACTTCGATCAACTTAAACTTTAATTTCACGTTAATAACATAAATAGGTGTCCTTCGTAGACTAATTAAAAAATAAAACTAGCACGTAACAGTAATCAAAAAAATAAATAAATAAACTAAAAGATATTGTGACGCATATGACAATCAGTACCAGAGTATTCTAGAGAGTCCGAAACAGAGTACTAGAGTATTCTATAAAGTAATGGGAAACTGGAGACTAGGAACAGTAGAACATTCAAGGCAATGGAACGGACGGAAACGAAACGCTGAAATAGTATAAATACGCCGCACACAGAGCATAGTGATGAGTAAGAAGTAGAACGTGAAGCAAGCCATAAGTGCGGAAGTAATAAGTAATGAGTAAGGAGTAAGCAGTAAAATACGCGATAATTACGGAAGCGATAAGCGAAGAAATCGTTATGTGTACGGTAAAAAGTGACGGTTGTTATTAACGGACTAATAAAGTGTCACATTAATTCAGAATCGATTTAACGGCTATTTATTTTAAAATAATTAATCCAGCGAACCCTAAGCTCACTACAATTGGTGTCAGAAGTGGGATTAATTATTGGTGAAATAAATAAGTCTCTGGAAGTGTATTGTGACGATGGCAGATCGACATTCGGAGAAGAGTTCGCAACCGTTGGACATTTCGGAGATGTTCAGGATTATGATGGCAAAATTGGACGGGCAAGCTATCGATATTAACTCAAAATTGGACGCGCGAGCTGCCAAATTGGATGCGTGGGCTGCAGACGTTAATCCAAAATTGGATGCGCGAGCTGTAAAATTAGACGCGCGAGCTGCAGACGTTAATTCAAAATTGGATGCGCAAGCTGCAAAATTGGATGCGCGAGCTGTAAAATTAGACGCGCGAGCTGCAGAGTTTAAGGCAAAATTGGATGCGCGAGCAGCAGAGGTTAATGCAAAATTGGATACCCAAAGGCAGTGTATGAAAGAATTCTGGGACTCGGAAGCGGAAGAAGCTGAGGATGAGGAGGAATTGGAGCCACACGAAATGAAGAAACTCAGGAAGAGCAAAGCTATGGCCGACAGCAGTGAGGAAGAGGAGGAAAATGACGATGATGTGTTACGTGAAGAACTGAAGGATTTCATCGATGATAACCCGATTGAAGAGGACGGCAGTGATGGTGAAGACACTGATGCGTCAGGCCGTTCCTAAAGGGTCACTTTACTGATTTGGACAATGAAATCCATAAAACAGGTATTCCTGAGCGAATGCAATTGCGCGAAGTTCCGGTTACGCCTGTTCCAGAGGGACCCAATGAACTACAAGATGAAGTTGAATGGATTTACAAGCATGCGTTTTGTAAATCAACTGTTTCCGACCAAGAGAAATCAACGGATGTTGGAGGTCGAGACCGCTATTGTAAGCCACCACATACGGGGGGAAAGATCAAGCAAGCCCTAGATTGTAGGCATAATCAACAGCTAGAGGTGCCGTTCATTGCGTTCTACGGAGAAGAACACGCGAAACCAGGATTAACGTGCGACGATCTATGGAAGGTCTATTACTACGACGCACGTTGGTGTTTACTGTCAGCTCCAAAGAACAAACCGCTCCAGTTATTTGAAAAGATGCGGAACTACCAGTTGGATACGGTTATGAAATCGACAGATGCTCCAATACCAGATGATATGCGTGTAATTAAAGATGAAGATCTAGACCGCTTACGTGATGTGCAAACTCCAGAAGAGCTTAAGGGTGTGCACATGCATTTTCTCTTATAGTATTCGCATGAGATCCCTAATGTGGTGTTTTAAAGCCACAAAAAAATTTTATGTTTGGATACAAAATCGGTTACCTGATATTGGGGGAGGACTGCTTCCGTGTCTTAATGTTGTTGCGGCACACGCCCTTAATGAGGCTCCTCAATGGCGTTTCCCCAGTAAAATCGTAGAGTATGCATCGTCCATTAACCACACGAAATTCCGCTGAGTACCGCAAATAGTCGCTGACCACATTAATTATTTAAGATCCGGTTGCATATCAAGAACAATATGATTGATAATTATCGACGTCTCACTCGGGTTCACAACCAATGTTCGAGGATTAAGATTATATCAGAAGCTTTTTGATAGATAATGCCAATTTCACTTCTTCCGAGGTTTTTTCTTTATTACTTTTCTTTTTTTCTCTTTTTTCCTTTTTACATTCAAATTTTTTTCAACACCGATCAAAAAACGGGGACAACTTGCCTCCCTTTCCTTTTCTTCCCAACTGCGCACAAAAAACAAAACGCTTCTTCTTCTTTTTCCGTTGTCAAAAACGTCAACAACGGAATTTCAAACCGTATTCAAGAAGAACATTAACCCTCCGTCTCTCTCGCTCTCCATTCACGTCCACTTCGAAAAATAAATTCGAACTCGAAGAACTGCACGATCCACACCCGAATCGGGGTGTGTTCAAAAACTCACTTCTGGATCGTGCAATTCTTCCACCACCTTACCATCGTACTATTTTAAAACAAAATTGTATTAAATGCAAATTATCAAATGATGGTGGTGGCCGACGTACGTAACACCCCCCCCCCCCCCACAAGACTGCGTGGCATTCTTAGGAGAGGAATGTCACGTCGGAGAGTGGACGGCGGAGAGCAAACAAACAAACAATCAGTAAACCTACCAACAAATAAATAAATAAACATGCTTAAGTGCTAATGTTAGTAAGGATTATACTACTTATATATGAGGGTTAGTACAAATAAATAACTAAATAAATAAATAAATAACACGTAGGTATTAATATAAGAGGGGGAACAACAGACTAGCGCTCCACAAAACCAATGACAACACAAACGTCCGCGGCGGGTCCGACACTTAATCCGATGGTCCGACCAAAAGCTCGACCGCCCACACGATCCGGTTAGGACTCCCCCGCCAAGGCGAGGTGATCCCCTCTCGTTCAACCACTCCAAAATGTCACCCGGCCGGCGCAAACGTCCCGCTCCTATATATTTAATTTAATCCTCCTCTTTTGGACTCGGTACTTGCCCCGGTCCATGGGTTGGTAGATCGGGGGGTTTGTCCCGTTTCGGCGGCAAAACCTACCATCACCCGACATTATAGTGCGTTTTCGCACTTTCATATTTGCGATCCAACCCCCAGCACTGGGGTTTGCCTCTGCAGTCTGCGCTGGGACTGCGCCTGCAGCATTAGGCCTGGCCTTAAAGACTTTTCGTCAGACTCTCAAGTTGGTATCCCTCGACGAAGGTCCTTTACAAGGACGAAGATTCCGGAGGGTAACCAGAGTCTGGCCAGCTAGGATCAGGGGCTCCAAGTTACAGGAAGGCTCATCCTTTCCTTATATGTTTTTTATAAAAGAGGTTGTCTATAACTATGTTATCAACGTCCGCTGTTCGGGGTTCATCCAGATGACCACGTGGGTAGCACGTGGTTGAACAGCTTTTCGCAGCCCTCCCCTGTATGGGTAGGGTCACCGGGCGAGTACCTGCCGCAGTATCGACCTTAACAGGTCCCTTTGGCACGTCTCCCCGTTTGGCTGCCACACGCTCAACCCTTCCCGTCCCATAGTTGACAAATTGAATGGAGAATGGCACGGGATTTACGGTCGTTCGGGGAAAAACCAAACAACCACCCGGCCCGTCTACCTTACAATTCCGAGACAGGAAGTCGTACCCCAACAATCCGTCTTCCTCCAAACCCGGCAAGGAGTCTACTATTTGGAAACTGCAGGGAATCTCATGGTGCAACTTGAAATTCCCAGTGCAGCATCCCCTCGACTTGCCTTTGACAAACAGCGCTTGGAGCGTTGTAGATTTATGCACATCCATGCCATATCTAGGATGGAGTGCCTTCAGCTTCAACAGGCTGATCTCAGTGCCGGTGTCCACGATTAGGCGCGTAGGGTTCCTACGGCCAATGTCTAAAGGGAGAGCGACAATCGGGACCTGAGTCGGCGAAAACTGAGAACAGCTGGAGCTGGGTTTCGTTTTTAGTGCGGTCGGGTAGGATCTTGCCGACCCGACCTTGGGGAGTTTCCCGAACTCTCCCATTTTGCCTTATGTCGACACTCTGCCGCCTTGTGAGTGTGTCGACCGCAAAACTCGCACAATGTTCCGCTCCCCCGTTCAGGAATATTCCGCTCGGGAGTCCCACTGGACTCCGAACTAGTGGAACTGGAGCTATTCTTTCTGCCCACTTTGGGCCCAATGCGCCGGGGCTGCCATTCCCGGCTCCCCGCGCTACCTGATGCGGCGTCATGTCTCGCATCCGTTTTTGAGGATTTCGAGTCCCTGGAGTCGGGTCGCTTATCGCCACCGCTCGACACGGACAATCGTCGCCCATCATCTCCGCCTGCTTTCCGGGAATCCCTACTCTCCGCGCTACCATTACCGGTGCTTCGATTTCGCCGACGCTGCCTCCGACGCCCTCTGCGCCTATTTCTCGCGCTTGCCCCAGTCTCCACACGGGTGTCTTGCTCTCGGCTCGCAACAGGTGCTGTTCCGGCGTGCCGCTTATGGGGAGAACCCTGGGAATTCTGTTGTTTTTCCCACCTTTGCCTGTATTCGCACCCGCGCAAGCTATGACCTTGTCGGCCACAAAACTCGCAACAGCACCGGACGCTGAATACTCTGGGGCCTGATGTCGCCGGTCCGCCGCCCGTAGATGGGGGCTGCGGCTCTGGTAGGGCTCTCCGCTGAAACCGTGGTCGCTGATGAGGCGGCTCTTGCCGTGCGAATCCGCCCTGCTGACCTCTACCCCTGTATGTAGTCTGGGGACCGCGCGTCCTCGTCGGACGATCCGGGCAGTCCACTATGTCGTGGCCATACCGCCAACACTCGCGACAGAAGGGAGTGTTTCGTCTTTGTAGACACTCGTCGTATACGTGACCTCTCACTTTGCAGAAGCTGCATGTTGTCTGGGATTCCAGGGGGCGAGCCGATCGATCAACCGAATCCCGGACCGGATTGTCCCGACCCGATCGATCTCCAGGCACATACGCCCCTTGAGCCAAACCCTGCGACCCTTCATTCCGACTCGAGGTAGACACGGTATTTGACCACGCTCCCTCGCCAGAGGAGGCCGGAGCATAGGCACCAGCATCCCGTCGATAATTGAGAGGTCCGCACGACCGCTCCCGAACGAAACCATCCTCCCCCCGTCGACGACTATCAGGCTCTTCGGCCGGCAACACGAATGACACCGCCCGGGGATTTAAATTCGACAACACCGGCGCCGGCGCCGCGGTACAATCCCTAAAAGTGGGGGGTGTGTTTTCCATATAAGTTGAAGAGCTTCCCAGTCCTAACTCTAATGTTTCCGACGCTCGCTCGGCGATTCCGTGCCGCGCATCTACAAACAGGTCGTCCTGCCTCAGCATTTCCCTACGAGCTCGCTCAAACCCGCTTAGGTGGTCCACCAGGCTTCGAAAAGGGACATTACCCAACGTGAGAAGGAAGTGCTTTAGTCCTTCCTCCCTCAGACCCCTTACCAACACCGGTTTGGCCATGCCCTCAAGCTGGCTGGCGAAGACGGACCTACCCTGGCGACCATAAAAGCGCTCAGCTGCCTCCTCGCACCGTACCAGGGCCCGCTTCACTCGGGAAACGAAACCTGTGGCATCCTCGGAAGGAAGTTGTCGCATTTTGGAAAGTTGCGCACACAACTCCTCATACGACACCCGGGGTTCGTAGGCCTCTCTAAGACGCTGTTCCGCTTCAAGGAATGTCGTGGGTGGTCTCTCCTCGAACATCCGATAAGCCTCGCCGCTCAGCCTAGAGGGCAGCCACCGGAGGAAGGTATGTTCCTCCTCCACCGCCAGCCCATCCAAGGTCCTTCTACAGCCCTTGAGAAACGAAGAGAGTCTCTCGGCCGTATCCGGGCCTTCCTGTCCCGAAAACATGGGGACCGCCTTCGACACAAGGTCGAAAACCCTATCTGTGCCCAGCATGGTCCCTACAGGACATGGTTGTGGGCCCAGTTTAAAATACGAGGGCATCGGCGTGTCCTCCATGTTCCCGACAGGCTGTTTACCGGCGGTGGGGGGGGGGGGGGGGGGGGGGCGCTGGCGATCGGTCGTCCACAAATTCGTCCCTCGAATCATGGAACGCCTCCGGATCCACCTCGTCAACCGGCGGCTCGGGAAATGCCTCGGGTCGTGCCCGGGCAGGGGTGCCCTCTCGGACATCTCTCTGACGTTGCCTTGTTTGCATCTGCCGGCCCTGTAACCAAACTCAAAATTTCTCTCCACCAAACCCGGAACCCCGACAAGCCCTATGGCCAACAGTAACACTGGGAAAAACAACGGTCCAAACCCCGAGATCTAACAAGAAACACAGCAACAAACACCACACCTCCCACGAATCGAGGGGGCTGAAAAACAACAAGGAATACGATTTCCACCACAAATAAACAAACACTCCCAAGGAACACTCACACCAACCGTAGCAACAAACGGCAGACCACGCAAGAGACGCCACAGAACAAACAACAATGACACCGCTCGCGAAGAGAGAGAGAGAGAGAGAGGAAAGGAAAAACCTCAACGTGCCAGCCGTAGCGCAGAAAAACAATATCCACCCTATTGCAAACTTTGTAACATAGAGAAAAAAATTTTTAACGCGACGATGAGTTAACAATACCAAAAATTACACACCACGAATACAACGCGCAGCTGAAAAAAAAAAGGGAGAAAAGCAGATTCCCGGTTCCAAAATAGAAAGGCAACAATATCAAACATAAATTCGTAAATGAAATATAAATATAAATAACAAAGATTGGGGCTACGAGTAACAATAAATATGCCCCAATAAAATATTCCAAACTGTTAACATTCAACATATCATTTGCAACTAAAACATTTTAACAATTATCGATACTATTGGCAAAATACAATATTAACAGCAAAAAGAACCAAAAAAAAAAAAAAAAATTTACACAAAAAATTTCCTTTGTTAGCTGCTTCACTGCTACGCTGGATTCTTCTGGATATGGCCACCAGCTGATGACCTGGTCGAACAATCGATGACCTCCTTGTGTTTCTCGCTAGACTTGGTCTTTGTCTTTGCTTTAGGCTCAGTTGGTTTCACTATGACTGGAGGCTCGTCTTCGCCAGCTGATCCTCCCGTTGGCGCTGGTTCTGTTATGGCGGCAGTAATGGGAGTCGCAACTCGATTTTTCCTTCCCGTCGATCTCTTAAGCACAGCTTGGCGCTGTACTTTTGTCTTGGCAGTAGTTGCCGTTCTCTGGCCGCTGCCAGATTTGCCGAGAAATTTCGATGATCCAATGGTGGTGTTTTAAAAGTATTTTCAATTCTCCTTCAGCGATTATATTGCTCCTTAGTCCTCTCCAGAGGGTTGTGTTATAATATACACATTTGCGGATAGCGATCTTATTTCAAAACAAAATCACGATCCTGTCCGCAGCGCCAGTTTGTGGTGTTTTAAAGCCACAAAAAAATTTTATGTTTGGATACAAAATCGGTTACCTGATATTGGGGGAGGACTGCTTCCGCGTCTTAATGTTGTTGCGGCACACGCCCTTAATGAGGCTCCTCAATGGCGTTTCCCCAGTAAAATCGTAGAGTATGCATCTTCCATTAACCACACGAAATTCCGCTGAGTACCGCAAATAGTCGCTGACCACATTAATTATTTAAGATCCGGTTGCATATCAAGAACAATATGATTGATAATTATCGACGTCTCACTCGGGTTCACAACCAATGTTCGAGGATTAAGATTATATCAGAAGCTTTTTGATAGATAATGCCAATTTCACTTCTTCCGAGGTTTTTTCTTTATTACTTTTCTTTTTTTTTCTCTTTTTTCCTTTTTACATTCAAATTTTTTTCAACACCGATCAAAAAACGGGGACAACTTGCCTCCTTTTCCTTTTCTTACCAACTGCGCACAAAAAACAAAACGCTTCTTCTTCTTTTTCCGTTGTCAAAAAGTCAACAACGGAATTTCAAACCGTATTCAAGAAGAACATTTACCCTCCGTCTCTCTCGCTCTCCATTCACGTCCACTTCGAAAAATAAATTCGAACTCGAAGAACTGCACGGTCCACACCCGAATCGGGGCGTGTTCAAAAACTCACTTCTGGATCGTGCAATTCTTCCACCAACTTACCATCGTACTATTTTAAAACAAAATTGTATTAAATGCAAATTATCAAATGATGGTGGTGGCCGACGTACGTAACACTAAAATGCAAGAGGAATTCCGTCGTCAGGAAAAGGAAAAATGGCGGCAGGCTAGACCTGACGCGAAAAGGAGAGCAGTAGAAAATTTGGAAGAAGGTCAAGAACTTCCACCGCCGAACGCCAGTTATTTGAAAAGATGCGGAACTACCAGTTGGATACGGTTATGAAATCGACAGATGCTCCAATACCAGATGATATGCGTGTAATTAAAGATGAAGATCTAGACCGCTTACGTGATGTGCAAACTCCAGAAGAGCTTAAGGGTGTGCACATGCATTTTCTCTTATAGTATTCGCATGAGATCCCTAAAATGCAAGAGGAATTCCGTCGTCAGGAAAAGGAAAAATGGCGGCAGGCTAGAGCTGACGCGAAAAGGAGAGCAGTAGAAAATTTGGAAGAAGGTCAAGAACTTCCACCGCCGAACGCCAGGATGAAAGTGGTGCATCACGATCGACTGGTGGCTTTTGTTGGCCCGGCAGACCAGTGAACTTAGTTCGGGACGAACTAATCTAGGCGGAGGGTAGTGTGACGCATATGACAATCAGTACTAGAGTATTCTAGAGAGTCCGAAACAGAGTAATAGAATATTCTATAAAGTAATGGAAAACTGGAGACTAGGAACAGTAGAACATTCAAGGCAATGGAACGGGTGGAAACGAAACGCTGAAACAGTATAAATACGCTGAATGCCAGGATGAAAGTGGTGCATCACGATCGACTGGTGGCTTTTGTTGGCCCGGGCGACCAGTGAACTTAGTTCGGGACGAACTAATCTAGGCGGAGGGTAGTGTGACGCATATGACAATCAGCACTAGAGTATTCTAGAGAGTCCGAAAGAGAGTACTAGAATATTCTATAAAGTAATGGAAAACTGGAGACTAGGAACAGTAGAACATTCAAGGCAATGGAACGGACGGAAACGAAACGCTGAAACAGTATAAATACGCCGCACACAGAGCATAGTGATGAGTAAGAAGTAGAACGTGAAGCAAGCCATAAGTGCGGAAGTAATAAGTAATGAGTAAGGAGTAAGCAGTAAAATACGCGATAATTACGGAAGCGATAAGCGAAGAAATCGTTATGTGTACGGTAAAAACTGACGGTTGTTATTAACGGACTAATAAAGTGTCACATTAATTCAGAATCGATTTAACGACTCTTATTTATTTTAAAATAATTAATCCAGCGAACCCTAAGCTCGCTACAATATTAAACTACTCTTTTTTTATTCAAAAGTAAAAGTAAAAGTAAAAGTCCTAACTCGCGTGAATACACCTTTCGCATGACTGTTCTGTCAGTTGACTGAATGATGTGCTGTCAGTGTTAAGCAATGAATGCTACATGTGTGATATCTCGGTTTAAGTGCATTTATATTCATAATCATTAAATTTTATTGAAATAATGTATGTCATTTGTGTATAGATACACAAACCAATGTACATAATTTAAAAGTTCTTTTTTCGAACAAATACGCGGAATAACGGTAGCATGCACTGTCGCTAATTACGCCTTCGCAGGATTTTTTTTACCAAATTGTTTAAGGAATTCACCGGCCAATGGACTCCCAACAGAGAATCGTATTTATCACAATTTATGTAAAACCATAGAAAATCATGTTTAAAGATATTACCTTTCTACCATTGACAGTTTAAAGATTACCTACTGTTATACAACCGGGTGACGGAATTATGTTTTGCCAACTGCGTTGATAACTTCTTCACTCGGGAGCTGAATAAGTATGAGGTGATTGTTAAACTGATTTGCAAATGTTCTAGAGAAAATGAAATGTTCCATTTTCAGGAGTCCTGTGTAGATAAATGTGTCTCGAAATTCACCAAATTCAATCAATCGATTATGGCTGTTTATGTTGAGGTGCAGTCTGATATTAATGTTCAACGGATGAAGGAGTTAGAGGCAACGGAAGCAGCCAAAAACGCAGTATCAACAACCACATCAACTGACAAATTGGGGATAAGTGGCCCTGTTCTCTCTGGCTCGGTGCAGGAAAACGTCAACACCGTATCATAATCCTTAATCGTTTAAAATATATTTTTATTTTTTATTTAATCAACTGCCGATTCGGTTTGTTTTTCGTCCGATTAACAATTTTTACCTGGTGGATGCGATATGGTGAATGTGTGTGTAATCGCTTTAATTGGTCTTCCAGGTGTTGGAAAGACGACATTTTGTAGAAATATTACTAAATCATTAGTCGAATATAATTTTATGCACATTTGTTACGACGATGAATTCTCATACGTTGTAGGACATCAATCTCAAGCAAAGTATAAATTGGAGCGTGCTAAAGTTCTTGAGAAGATAGCCAAGTCAATTCAACAGTTGATGGCTTCCTCAAGTCGGGATTCAATCATTCTATGCGACGATAATAACTACTATAGCGCAATGAGGTACGAGATCTACAAACTTTGCAGACAGTATCAAAGTTCCTTCGGTCAAATACATTTCGCGGCGGCTCTAGACGTTGCTCTCGCTCAAAACGCTGTTCGGAAGGTCGGTCGATTGCCAGCGGATGTTATAATTCAAATGAGCAATCGTTTAGACAGACCATCGGCCAAATCTCAATGGGAGATTAATACATTGAAAATTGAGGATTCATATGACATAGCCAATGTTCAAACGTTTTTCGAGAGGTCCTTTGCTAACCCTCCCAAGGTTAGGGAAAACGTTCCCAAGCAGAAATCTACTGACGTTGCTCAGGTAATTCATGATATTGATATATTCCTGAGGAAAAGCATCGGCTCGGCCATAAAGCAGTCTCATCCGGATAATGTTCGTGAGCTATCTAGAACCTTAACTGAACGAAGAAGACAGATTCTTCAGGACGTGCGACAACATAAAATATCCCCATCGGAACTTGAGAAGAGCCGCCTTCAACAAAGACTATTCAGTAGTTAGAGATAAGATTTTACTAGTTATTTTGCTTAAATTTGATGTTTCATTAAATTTATTTGGAAATGAATTAATTATGTTGGCTTCATTTTTGTTTCCTATATGTACACAATACTTTTTAGTTGTTTTTAGAAAAGGTTCTTCAGGAGTGATGAGTTATTTTCAGATTTCTAACACAACACGACATTCCCACGTTAAAAGTCCGAAACTTTCATATACGTCGCCAGCTCGGTGCACTATTTGAGGAGAACTATTTGTTTACCTCTTTTATATTATCACGATCGTTTTTTATTTATTGACTTGATAGAAGCATTGAACCTTGCAGGATGCGAGGAAACCATTTTACATTTGTACTAATAATTTTCGGTGAAATTCCGAGCTGTTTTTAAATGCGTCGCGCTGTTCCGAAGCGAACACCCAAAACTCTAAAAGCGTTTTTCTTAAAACATGTATCTTTGATACGGCTTGCAGATTAACAAACAATTCCAGTCAATCGATCTAAGAACATTCTTTAACACCTTTAAGATTATTTTCTACACCGTAATACGTAGATAAGTTATGTTTTAAATTTTTTTATTAACAAATGTTTCTGCATTTTTGTGTGTGAAATATTAAACTTTTTTTTCAAATGTTCACCAATCATACAATAATTCATATTTTCAAAATCCCCTGCGTGTTCCTGTATATTCATGTAGTTAAAATTTGTTTGTTTATTTACTAGAGCACTTCGCCCCTGCCGGTAGTGGGGCATAGCTTCGTGTCTAATGCCCTTTCTCAAAGATTCCATTCTTAATAATCGGTTCAAATTTCGAACCTCTGAACTAAACTCTAGCTAACTATCAGAAGTTTTTACGGTTTTTAAAACGGACGTTACTTTTAATGTCTCAGTAATCCTCTCCATTGCTCGGGGTACATATATTGGAGCTTTAATGAATGCTTATGCATCGGACGTCGCGTCGGCTACCGTAGAGGACAAGTTGAGAGTTAGTTCAGAAATTCGTAGTTAATTGTGTTTAACGCAAATAATAGAGTTTGTTTACTGTACGAGTTTAAATTTGGTACAAAAGATACTGAAGCAGCAATCAAAATATGTAAAGCGCTTGGAGAGGGTGTTGTTAGTGAACGAACAGCTAAAAAGTGGTTTTAGACCTTTTCGACTGGCAATGAGGCACATAGAGACAAACCTCGATAGGGTAGACCAAAATCTCTCGATTTCGACCAATTATAGGCAGCAGCTGAAGAGGATTCTAGCCAAACATATCAGCAACTGGCTCAATGTTTTTTTTTTTGTTAATAACATTCTCTTGGGAGAGGCGAACCTAGAACGCCGACATGGCGCCCCGAGTTGCCGCCCATCCAATAACTGTTGTAGTTCTTTTCAAACAGTTGCAAGTTGTAACGCTGCGGAAACACGTGTCCGGGGAGGGAATTTCATAGCTTCCCGGCTCTGTACCGGAACGAGTTCTGATACAGGGATGTTCGCGCCGTTGGGAGATGAACCACGAGCTAGTGCGATCCGTCGGATTGTCTCGTTGAGCGTAATAAAAACCGAGTTACGCGGAACACTACCACGAATTTCCAAAGAATAGTACCCATGATAATATCTGTAAAACGGAAAGAGGTCGGCTACGCGCCTTCGATGTGATAGCGTCTGTAGTCCCGACGTCAACGCCGTGTCCCCGATCAGACGGATCGCTCGTCTCTGAATTCTCTCAAGTAGGTCGAGGGCAGAGCTCCAAACATCAGAGCAATATTCGAACACGGGTCTAATTTGGGATTAATAAAGGAGAAGGAGTTAAGTCGGAGTAAAATATTTATTGGCTTTAAAAAGGTAACTCAGTTTTCTTGAGGCGGATCTGGCGATGTTCAACACGTGTTTATGCCACGATACATTCCCACAGACCCTGGTGCCGAGCAATCTCATGCTTTCTCCAGATTCGAGGGCCCGGCCATTCATCATCAGCTGTGGAACCGATGACCCACTTTTGTTTGTGAATGTTGTATATTGTGTCTTCGCTGCATTGAAGTCGACGATATTGGCCCTTCTCCACTGCAGGACCTTATCCAGATCCTGATTGGGAGAGTCAATCTGACTACATCTCAGCTGGTGCGACGCTGATGCACTAGTCGGTCGCTTACTCAAAAAGGAGGGAACAAGCGTACTATTATCCGCAAAACTGAACACCCTGTTATCCGTCGACTCAAACAAATCATTTATGTGAAGCAAAAACAAGGTTGGAACCAAAATAAAACCTTGAGGCACTCGGTATGAACAGGGTACAGGTCCGAACACTCATCATCATCATCGGCACTACAAGCGGCATCCGGTCTTGGCCTTATTTAACAAATCTCTCCACCGGTCCCGATTTCGAGCCGATGTCATCCAGTTTAGCACTCCCAGGCTCTGGGCGTCCTGGTCTACGCCATCCCTCCATCGCAGACAAGGTCTGCCGCGCTGTCTCCTTCCAAACATCCTGCCACAAAGGACTTTCCGGTCAGGCTCCTCTTCGCTCATTCGAGCTAGGTGTCCCGCCCACCGGAGTGTACCGAGCTTGATTTTTCTTACAATATGAGCTTCAAGGTAGATTGCGTACAACTCATGGTTGTAGCGTCTCCGGAATCGTCCTCCCTCACATACGGGGCCAACAATTCTCCTTAAAACCTTTCTCTCGAACGCGGCTAAGAGTTCAGAGTGCCTTTTATTAAGCACCCAGGTCTCGGATCCATACATGAGTACTGGTAAGACCATGGTCTTGGACAGTAGTAGCTTGGATGTTCTGGATAAATTTCGGGATTTAAAGAGCCTTGATAGACCATAGTAGGCTTTGTTGGATTTAATCAGCCGTTCGCGTATTTCTTCTTCCATATTGTTATCGGCTGATACTATTGACCCAAGGTAGTTAAAGGATTGCACTACTTCAAATTTGTGCTCCAGTACCCTGATAGTTTGACCAACGTTAGGTCTTCTCTTCGCAGAAGTTGCCACCATGTACTTGGTTTTTCCCTCATTAATGTGCAGTCCCAGTTTTTGTGCCGCCCGCTCGATCTGGGTGAAGGATTCCTGTACCGCCGATTCGGTTCTACCGATGATGTCGATGTCATCTGCGTAGGCAAGTATCTGGCTGGACTTGATGACAATAGTCCCTCTAGTTGTAACGCCAGAGTCACGGATTGCTTTCTCCAACGCCAGGTTGAAGAGGAGGCAGGCCAGACCGTCCCCTTGTCGGAGTCCATTATAGATGTTTATGGGTTTGGACAGCAATCCCGCTACTTTTACTTGAGTAGTTACGTTGGTCATGGCCAACCTACTAAGTCGTATCAATTTGTTTGGAATGCCGAATTCTCTCATGGCATTATATAGTTCTACCCTGGCTATGCTGTCGTAGGCTGCCTTGAAGTCTATAAACAGATGATATAGTGGAATCTTAAATTCCAGACATTTTCCCATCGCCTGCCTAAGGGTTGTGATGATGTTTTTTTTCACACCTTTCAACAACCACACACACACTTTATACACTTTCGTATAATCACCACACACCCTTTAAGTAAAACACTTTTTATTCTTTATATTGGTAGGTCTTTATTAATAAACGATTTTACTTGGTTTTGTATGTTGTGTATTTACAACTTAGTTTAATTCACCACTGTTTGTACAAACTATTAGTTTATATATAGAAATAATACACACACACCGGAACGCTCCTAAAGTTAGTTAAACCCGAAGCAAAACTATTAGTTAGCGCACTCAATACATAACCACTCGAAAACCAAAACTCTGAACGGACCGTTCTCGTCCAGATTCCAAAACCAACTCCCCGAAATCAAACTTACGTCCGTTCTGGACAACTCTCAAAACACAACCCTCATGTCCTTTTTTCGACTTGATCCCAAAAACCAGTCTCGTCTTCAACAATGGCCCGAACAACAACTCTCATCCCACTATCGTTGTTCGTTTTCCATTGTACTTTTTCCTAGGTGTGAAACCTGGTTTTTTCACGAGATCAAAGGATCTTTCCTTTTTGCCTGGTCCCCTTTTTTTTGTGTTAAACTCAAAGAAAAATCAATAGCGCGTTTATTTCGCCTATTGTTTTTCTTTTGCCTAATGAAATTTTCCCGTGGGAAACTCATGAAGGAGGATCAATGGTGCCGAGGCGCATGTTTATTTTGCTTTATTGCCTTTTCGTTTGTTCTAACTTAATTTGGTTAGAACGAAAACTGGATGACGGCATCTGGTCCGCACATTTGCCTTTTAGGGGTTTTTGTTGGGTGAATCCTTGGTTCAATGATTATCTTATCTAAGTTTTCAATGTGAGCAAATTGAACGTTTAGTTCAATTTGTTTGAAAATGCATTGATTAGAGCAAATTGAACGTTTAGTTCAATTTGTTTGGTATTGCATTAATGTGGGACCATTTGATGCATGAAGTAATGCTTTGGTTTGGGGAGTGTCTCATCAATTAGTGATGGAGATTGGCTTCAAAAGAATAAGTACTATGGGATGGGTGGTTGTGGCCGTAACAATCCTCCCCCCTTTATAAAATGAGTATTATTCTTTGAAGAGGAAATAATACTCCTTGGGCGCCTATAGGAGCGTGAGTGGTGTAGTGTGGCGGTTACAAAATTTTATTTATCTTTTGTCCCTTTAATCTTTTATCTGTGCATTTAATGTATTTCATTTTGTTAAATTGAGTTTGGACTATTTTTCCTTGTGGTTTACAAGTTATTTTGCATATTTTAATTTAATCAATTTAAGTTCATTTATAGGTATACTTTTGTACGGGTATGTATTTCTTATATTAATATAGTAGTATTTGTTTTATATTAGTTGTAATCTTGAAAACATGTTTTTTTTTCTTCTTTTTTTTTTTTTTTAAATTCTAAATATAACATAAATCAGAAAATGAACTTATTGTTTCACAAGTTCATTAAAAAAGTTTATATTTTCTGCTTCCGATTAGTTAAATGTATTTTGTAATTCCTAAACATATGTGTTTCGTATGTTAGTTTATAGTCTTTGGTTTCTTGTCTTCTATTTTATTGTAGTATTTATAATGGTTAAGTTTTATTATAATTCGCCGTATAATAGAGAATGTTTACATTGATGAATATATAGATATTGCCATTAGTATCCAGTACATGTGTATCTAGATTTCCAAATCTTTTCATCTTCTCATTTAAAAAGGTAAAATCTCTTATAATATTTTCTGTATTTTGGACATATAAATTACATGTTTTATTATTTTTTCTTTAATTTATTCGCTTACACATTCTAAGTTTGATGAGTTGATCACGCGGATCTTGTTATTAATATTAATTTTCTTGTTTCGTATACATCTATTATAATTTTTTCGTCTTACTCCTGAAATAAAAAAATTTTTTGATTAAAGCTTTATAGCTTCTTTTTGTCTTCTCTTTTATTCTATTTAGTTTACATTTGTTTTTATGCCCCTTTTTGTATTTTGAATTTTACTTATTTCTCTTTCTTGTGGAAAACTTAGCATAATATTAATAACTTTTTACATTACTTCTGTCATCTATTTTTGTCCATATCGTTCTTTCTATTTACGTACCGTTATTACTTTTGATTTGGACTAAGTGGTCTGAAGATTTTAAATTTGCAATACACCTTGGGGATAATAATTGTTTCGGGTTGGTAGTGGGAAGAAGGTTGGGGCTAGGTTGACGGTGGGGTGTTTAAAAGTACGGTTTTAACCTATTGTTGTGAACCACAACGGATCTGCGGCCTATTTTGATGGCCGTATTGCCTGGGCCCTTTATTGCTATGACTGGGAAGGGTCCCTTCCAAATAGATGTCATTTTGCCCTTACGATTTTCGTTTTTCATCAACACCTTGTTTCCCACATGAAACGCTTGTGGTTTCGTTTCACTTCCGGAGCAGGTGCTCGCCTTTAATGAACGACATTCCTCACACTGCTTTTTATGTCTCCTAATATCGGATAGCATAGCTGGCCACCAGTACCTTTGTCGTATTTTATTATACGATTTGGTTATGCTCTGATGTCCACCGGAAGGGGAATTGTGATAGACCCTGAGTAAAGTTGCAATCTCATTGGGGTTCGTAATTTTTTCGGGTGTTTCGGGCTTCTGCAATAACTTTTTGTTTTGCTTATTTTGCGAGCGGGGGAGCGAGTTTGATGGATTTGCTGACAAAGTGTCAGTTATTTGGTTAATATATTTGTTATTACCACTTGACTCTTTGGTGTTCCTCTTTTTATAGTTACAATTTAACCTGAAAGATTTCCACTTATCTTGGGCTAGCTCTTGTTTTCCTTTATAGTATTTATTTTCAGGTACCCTTTTCTCAACCGTTGAAAATTTGATTGGCACACTAAATACTGTTGGATTCATTTCCGTTCGAGGAAATATGATGCACTGTTTGGGGCCTTCCACATTGCAATTCTTCGACAGAAAGTCGTTTCCAAGTAGTCCGTCTTCCGGTAAATCGGGCATACTGCTCACTACTTGAAACTTGCATGGGAGTTTAGACCTATCATTCAGTTGGAAGTTCACCTTGCAGCTTCCCAAGGTTCGGATACTTCCAAACGGCATCTGTAAGGTGCAAGCTTCTCGCCGATTAACCTTAACGTCTGATTCCTTGAGACTACTTTTGGTAATCAGACTGATCTCAGCCCCAGTGTCCACTACTAGAGTCGTGTTTTTATTTACACCTATATCTATTGGTAGTTGGACAGTTGGAACGCTGGTTATTGGCGAGCCTGGAGTTCTAATGTGGTAGCTTCTTTTTGCCACGGAGTGTTTTGGCCTACTACTTTCTTGTTTTGAAGGGGGAGAATTTTTAAAAAATTGGCATTGAATTCGCGATTCCCATTTCAGCTTTTGCTGACAGGAACCTAGGTTGTGCCCCTGCTGGCCACAGAAGTCGCAAATCTGCCTTATATGAAGAATCCTTTTTCCCTCTTTTAATCGCCAGCAATCACGGATATCGTGATTTATTCGTTGACATTGTGTACAAAAGGGTGTGTTTTTCCGTTTTACACACTCTTCATAGGTATGCCCCCGTTTCTGGCAGTAGCTGCAAGTTATTTTAATGATAGGGGCATCCTGTGTAATGGGTTTTGTATAGGGAACTACTTTGGGTTCAGGGGAATTAGGTTTATGCTCTATAACTGGAGGATCCACCACTGTACCTGTAATTGGGTTAAATATCTGTGGAGAAGAATGGTATATCGGTGAAGATTCCGAAGACGAGAGTGAGTTCGACTGAGTTTTTTCGAGCTCTTCCAAATCTAACGTCCTTTGCATTAGAGTGTCAAGTGGTTCTCCGTCCATTAATAATAGAAATTGACGGTAGTATGGATTTAAGAGTCCACTTCTATACACACTCCTGGCAAAGTCGTCTAGCTGTATTTTTATACCCTCGGCGGACGCGGAGCCATATCTCTTCTCCGCTGCCAGTGTGCATCTTTCCAACGTTTGCTTCAAACGTATTTGGAACAAGATGACTGCTTCCGCTGGGTTCTGTTTGGTAGCCAGTAGTTTATTGACCAAATCTTGGTAGTTTTCTACTGGCTGGTAAACTTTCCTCAGTAGATCCTCTGCTTCTTCAAAAGATGAAAACGGAGTGGACGCGAACAATGCAGATGCTTCTCCTCGCAACCTAGTAGGGAATATCTGCAGGAAAACATTGTGCTCTTCCACTGGGAGACAATTCAAAACCCTCCTACTACAATCTAAAAATGTATGGAGCTCGGCACCTAAATGTGGGTTACGTTCCCCTGAGAAGGTGGGAATTAGTTGTACTGACAACTTTGCCACTTTTGTATAGTCTACAGCCATATTTTAGATATAACTGGACTTAATTTGGGGTTAAAATGAAAAGAGCAAGGAAAAAGGCACTCTACCGATTCATAAATGAAATTAGTAAAGTTCCTGAAAGAGAAAGTAGGAGACAAGGACAACCAAAACTCCAAAGGTGTTCGCAATATTTATTAATATATAATGAATGTACCTAATTAAATTTCTGGGGACATTTCATGTGCGTTTTATGTTTCTTGTATATGTCCGAGTGGAAATACTTCCCAATTGTTAAAAAATTTCACTAAAACGACCGCGGAGTGTGGAGAAATATGGACACAGATTTTAAAACCAATTGTAGATTTTTATTTTTTTTTGATATCTTATTATCTTGAAGTGAAACTACTTCCCAAAAAGTACGATCACCCAATGTGGACAAAATAGATACGACAGATATATGATCTATAACAGAGTGATAATCGTTTTGTGGTATTATTCTTTGTGGATGAATTAGGTTATTGTTAGTTCACTTTAAAAAGGGATTATAATTAAATACCACTTAAATGAAATTTTAATATGTGTGAAATGTAACTTATTATTTAGTTTCTTTTAATATAAATATTAGGGAAGAGCAAAATACTTGGTGACTTAACTTTAGTTCATTTCTGCTGTAGTTGTCACTGATATGGTTGTGTATATATATATTTAAGAGTGGAAATGCTTCCCGCTTATCTTTTAATTTATTATGTCACAGGACAAATATAAGAGAACACATTTTTCAAGTAAAAGCGGATTTTAGATTTCTGAATATTGATTAAACCCTGTCTCTAACGAACTAATTAGTTTATATCCCCTAGGAATCTTTGAACATTTATCTTTATTTTAATAATTTCTTTACTTTTGAATCTTTACATTTTGATTATTCTCTAGAAATTCACATTAGCTAATTTTAAAAAGCTTCTTCTTTTTAATAAAATTCTCTCCCTTTTTTTTTTTCTCACTAATTCAATGGAAAAATAATATTTTCAAAAAAGAAGAACGAAAACATACCAAAATTCCAGAAGTTTATCTTTAAATTGTTGTCCTCTTTGTGGTCCAGTCCTGATGGCGATGTTACTGGTTTCCTTCTGTGGCTGATGGTGCTGCTACTGTTGTCGTGTGATTCTCCCAGTTAGTATGTTGATTTTTTGTTGATTTTAAATAGTCCGCTTTCTGTCCGTTGGTATCTGTGCTTTTTATTGTAATTTTAGACTGTTCGTGTTGGTTGTTTATGTTATTATTTATTGATTTTTAAGTTTGATCGTTTTTTTGTTTCACTGTGTCTTTTCGTGTTTTATATGTTTCTAGTAGTGTCTCTTATTATGGTGGTTCCTTTTTGTGGACAGTGTTTTGTTTAGGTGTTGATTTTTGTTAATTTGTCTGTGGTTTTAATTAATTTGTTCGGTGAACTTTTTGTTTTGTCACTTGTATTTAGTTTAATTTGGGGTTTTTGTTTACGTTTTGTCTTTGGTGGTACACTTCATTTTAAGTTGTTTTGTTCCAATCACTCATTTATTTAGTTCTTAATTTTTTAGATTTTCGTTTATTTGTTTCTAAGTTCTTTTCCGATTCGGGCTTTTCAAGCGCTTACGAGTTTACGATACTCAGGCTTCCTCGAATCCTACCGGCTGCGCCATTTGTAATGATGTCTTTTTCCACACCTTTCAACAACCACACACACACTTTATACACTTTCGTATAATCACCACACACCCTTTAAGTAAAACACTTTTTATTCTTTATATTGGTAGGTCTTTATTAATAAACGATTTTACTTGGTTTTGCATGTTGTGTATTTACAACTTAGTTTAATTCACCACTGTTTGTACAAACTATTAGTTTATATATAGAAATAATACACACACACCGGAACGCTCCTAAAGTTAGTTAAACCCGAAGCAAAACTATTAGTTAGCGCACTCAATACATAACCACTCGAAAACCAAAACTCTGAACGGACCGTTCTCGTCCAGATTCCAAAACCAACTCCCCGAAATCAAACTTACGTCCGTTCTGGACAACTCTCAAAACACAACCCTCATGTCCTTTTTTCGACTTGATCCCAAAAACCAGTCTCGTCTTCAACAATGGCCCGAACAACAACTCTCATCCCACTATCGTTGTTCGTTTTCCATTGTACTTTTTCCTAGGTGTGAAACCTGGTTTTTTCACGAGATCAAAGGATCTTTCCTTTTTGCCTGGTCCCCTTTTTTTTGTGTTAAACTCAAAGAAAAATCAATAGCGCGTTTATTTCGCCTATTGTTTTTCTTTTGCCTAATGAAATTTTCCCGTGGGAAACTCATGAAGGAGGATCAATGGTGCCGAGGCGCATGTTTATTTTGCTTTATTGCCTTTTCGTTTGTTCTAACTTAATTTGGTTAGAACGAAAACTGGATGACGGCATCTGGTCCGCACATTTGCCTTTTAGGGGTTTTTGTTGGGTGAATCCTTGGTTCAATGATTATCTTATCTAAGTTTTCAATGTGAGCAAATTGAACGTTTAGTTCAATTTGTTTGAAAATGCATTGATTAGAGCAAATTGAACGTTTAGTTCAATTTGTTTGGTATTGCATTAATGTGGGACCATTTGATGCATGAAGTAATGCTTTGGTTTGGGGAGTGTCTCATCAATTAGTGATGGAGATTGGCTTCAAAAGAATAAGTACTATGGGATGGGTGGTTGTGGCCGTAACAATCCTCCCCCCTTTATAAAATGAGTATTATTCTTTGAAGAGGAAATAATACTCCTTGGGCGCCTATAGGAGCGTGAGTGGTGTAGTGTGGCGGTTACAAAATTTTATTTATCTTTTGTCCCTTTAATCTTTTATCTGTGCATTTAATGTATTTCATTTTGTTAAATTGAGTTTGGACTATTTTTCCTTGTGGTTTACAAGTTATTTTGCATATTTTAATTTAATCAATTTAAGTTCATTTATAGGTATACTTTTGTACGGGTATGTATTTCTTATATTAATATAGTAGTATTTGTTTTATATTAGTTGTAATCTTGAAAACATGTTTTTTTTTCTTCTTTTTTTTTTTTTTTAAATTCTAAATATAACATAAATCAGAAAATGAACTTATTGTTTCACAAGTTCATTAAAAAAGTTTATATTTTCTGCTTCCGATTAGTTAAATGTATTTTGTAATTCCTAAACATATGTGTTTCGTATGTTAGTTTATAGTCTTTGGTTTCTTGTCTTCTATTTTATTGTAGTATTTATAATGGTTAAGTTTTATTATAATTCGCCGTATAATAGAGAATGTTTACATTGATGAATATATAGATATTGCCATTAGTATCCAGTACATGTGTATCTAGATTTCCAAATCTTTTCATCTTCTCATTTAAAAAGGTAAAATCTCTTATAATATTTTCTGTATTTTGGACATATAAATTACATGTTTTATTATTTTTTCTTTAATTTATTCGCTTACACATTCTAAGTTTGATGAGTTGATCACGCGGATCTTGTTATTAATATTAATTTTCTTGTTTCGTATACATCTATTATAATTTTTTCGTCTTACTCCTGAAATAAAAAAATTTTTTGATTAAAGCTTTATAGCTTCTTTTTGTCTTCTCTTTTATTCTATTTAGTTTACATTTGTTTTTATGCCCCTTTTTGTATTTTGAATTTTACTTATTTCTCTTTCTTGTGGAAAACTTAGCATAATATTAATAACTTTTTACATTACTTCTGTCATCTATTTTTGTCCATATCGTTCTTTCTATTTACGTACCGTTATTACTTTTGATTTGGACTAAGTGGTCTGAAGATTTTAAATTTGCAATACACCTTGGGGATAATAATTGTTTCGGGTTGGTAGTGGGAAGAAGGTTGGGGCTAGGTTGACGGTGGGGTGTTTAAAAGTACGGTTTTAACCTATTGTTGTGAACCACAACGGATCTGCGGCCTATTTTGATGGCCGTATTGCCTGGGCCCTTTATTGCTATGACTGGGAAGGGTCCCTTCCAAATAGATGTCATTTTGCCCTTACGATTTTCGTTTTTCATCAACACCTTGTTTCCCACATGAAACGCTTGTGGTTTCGTTTCACTTCCGGAGCAGGTGCTCGCCTTTAATGAACGACATTCCTCACACTGCTTTTTATGTCTCCTAATATCGGATAGCATAGCTGGCCACCAGTACCTTTGTCGTATTTTATTATACGATTTGGTTATGCTCTGATGTCCACCGGAAGGGGAATTGTGATAGACCCTGAGTAAAGTTGCAATCTCATTGGGGTTCGTAATTTTTTCGGGTGTTTCGGGCTTCTGCAATAACTTTTTGTTTTGCTTATTTTGCGAGCGGGGGAGCGAGTTTGATGGATTTGCTGACAAAGTGTCAGTTATTTGGTTAATATATTTGTTATTACCACTTGACTCTTTGGTGTTCCTCTTTTTATAGTTACAATTTAACCTGAAAGATTTCCACTTATCTTGGGCTAGCTCTTGTTTTCCTTTATAGTATTTATTTTCAGGTACCCTTTTCTCAACCGTTGAAAATTTGATTGGCACACTAAATACTGTTGGATTCATTTCCGTTCGAGGAAATATGATGCACTGTTTGGGGCCTTCCACATTGCAATTCTTCGACAGAAAGTCGTTTCCAAGTAGTCCGTCTTCCGGTAAATCGGGCATACTGCTCACTACTTGAAACTTGCATGGGAGTTTAGACCTATCATTCAGTTGGAAGTTCACCTTGCAGCTTCCCAAGGTTCGGATACTTCCAAACGGCATCTGTAAGGTGCAAGCTTCTCGCCGATTAACCTTAACGTCTGATTCCTTGAGACTACTTTTGGTAATCAGACTGATCTCAGCCCCAGTGTCCACTACTAGAGTCGTGTTTTTATTTACACCTATATCTATTGGTAGTTGGACAGTTGGAACGCTGGTTATTGGCGAGCCTGGAGTTCTAATGTGGTAGCTTCTTTTTGCCACGGAGTGTTTTGGCCTACTACTTTCTTGTTTTGAAGGGGGAGAATTTTTAAAAAATTGGCATTGAATTCGCGATTCCCATTTCAGCTTTTGCTGACAGGAACCTAGGTTGTGCCCCTGCTGGCCACAGAAGTCGCAAATCTGCCTTATATGAAGAATCCTTTTTCCCTCTTTTAATCGCCAGCAATCACGGATATCGTGATTTATTCGTTGACATTGTGTACAAAAGGGTGTGTTTTTCCGTTTTACACACTCTTCATAGGTATGCCCCCGTTTCTGGCAGTAGCTGCAAGTTATTTTAATGATAGGGGCATCCTGTGTAATGGGTTTTGTATAGGGAACTACTTTGGGTTCAGGGGAATTAGGTTTATGCTCTATAACTGGAGGATCCACCACTGTACCTGTAATTGGGTTAAATATCTGTGGAGAAGAATGGTATATCGGTGAAGATTCCGAAGACGAGAGTGAGTTCGACTGAGTTTTTTCGAGCTCTTCCAAATCTAACGTCCTTTGCATTAGAGTGTCAAGTGGTTCTCCGTCCATTAATAATAGAAATTGACGGTAGTATGGATTTAAGAGTCCACTTCTATACACACTCCTGGCAAAGTCGTCTAGCTGTATTTTTATACCCTCGGCGGACGCGGAGCCATATCTCTTCTCCGCTGCCAGTGTGCATCTTTCCAACGTTTGCTTCAAACGTATTTGGAACAAGATGACTGCTTCCGCTGGGTTCTGTTTGGTAGCCAGTAGTTTATTGACCAAATCTTGGTAGTTTTCTACTGGCTGGTAAACTTTCCTCAGTAGATCCTCTGCTTCTTCAAAAGATGAAAACGGAGTGGACGCGAACAATGCAGATGCTTCTCCTCGCAACCTAGTAGGGAATATCTGCAGGAAAACATTGTGCTCTTCCACTGGGAGACAATTCAAAACCCTCCTACTACAATCTAAAAATGTATGGAGCTCGGCACCTAAATGTGGGTTACGTTCCCCTGAGAAGGTGGGAATTAGTTGTACTGACAACTTTGCCACTTTTGTATAGTCTACAGCCATATTTTAGATATAACTGGACTTAATTTGGGGTTAAAATGAAAAGAGCAAGGAAAAAGGCACTCTACCGATTCATAAATGAAATTAGTAAAGTTCCTGAAAGAGAAAGTAGGAGACAAGGACAACCAAAACTCCAAAGGTGTTCGCAATATTTATTAATATATAATGAATGTACCTAATTAAATTTCTGGGGACATTTCATGTGCGTTTTATGTTTCTTGTATATGTCCGAGTGGAAATACTTCCCAATTGTTAAAAAATTTCACTAAAACGACCGCGGAGTGTGGAGAAATATGGACACAGATTTTAAAACCAATTGTAGATTTTTATTTTTTTTTGATATCTTATTATCTTGAAGTGAAACTACTTCCCAAAAAGTACGATCACCCAATGTGGACAAAATAGATACGACAGATATATGATCTATAACAGAGTGATAATCGTTTTGTGGTATTATTCTTTGTGGATGAATTAGGTTATTGTTAGTTCACTTTAAAAAGGGATTATAATTAAATACCACTTAAATGAAATTTTAATATGTGTGAAATGTAACTTATTATTTAGTTTCTTTTAATATAAATATTAGGGAAGAGCAAAATACTTGGTGACTTAACTTTAGTTCATTTCTGCTGTAGTTGTCACTGATATGGTTGTGTATATATATATTTAAGAGTGGAAATGCTTCCCGCTTATCTTTTAATTTATTATGTCACAGGACAAATATAAGAGAACACATTTTTCAAGTAAAAGCGGATTTTAGATTTCTGAATATTGATTAAACCCTGTCTCTAACGAACTAATTAGTTTATATCCCCTAGGAATCTTTGAACATTTATCTTTATTTTAATAATTTCTTTACTTTTGAATCTTTACATTTTGATTATTCTCTAGAAATTCACATTAGCTAATTTTAAAAAGCTTCTTCTTTTTAATAAAATTCTCTCCCTTTTTTTTTTTCTCACTAATTCAATGGAAAAATAATATTTTCAAAAAAGAAGAACGAAAACATACCAAAATTCCAGAAGTTTATCTTTAAATTGTTGTCCTCTTTGTGGTCCAGTCCTGATGGCGATGTTACTGGTTTCCTTCTGTGGCTGATGGTGCTGCTACTGTTGTCGTGTGATTCTCCCAGTTAGTATGTTGATTTTTTGTTGATTTTAAATAGTCCGCTTTCTGTTCGTGTTGGTTGTTTATGTTATTATTTATTGATTTTTAAGTTTGATCGTTTTTTTGTTTCACTGTGTCTTTTCGTGTTTTATATGTTTCTAGTAGTGTCTCTTATTATGGTGGTTCCTTTTTGTGGACAGTGTTTTGTTTAGGTGTTGATTTTTGTTAATTTGTCTGTGGTTTTAATTAATTTGTTCGGTGAACTTTTTGTTTTGTCACTTGTATTTAGTTTAATTTGGGGTTTTTGTTTACGTTTTGTCTTTGGTGGTACACTTCATTTTAAGTTGTTTTGTTCCAATCACTCATTTATTTAGTTCTTAATTTTTTAGATTTTCGTTTATTTGTTTCTAAGTTCTTTTCCGATTCGGGCTTTTCAAGCGCTTACGAGTTTACGATACTCAGGCTTCCTCGAATCCTACCGGCTGCGCCATTTGTAATGATGTCTTTTTCCACACCTTTCAACAACCACACACACACTTTATACACTTTCGTATAATCACCACACACCCTTTAAGTAAAACACTTTTTATTCTTTATATTGGTAGGTCTTTATTAATAAACGATTTTACTTGGTTTTGCATGTTGTGTATTTACAACTTAGTTTAATTCACCACTGTTTGTACAAACTATTAGTTTATATATAGAAATAATACACACACACCGGAACGCTCCTAAAGTTAGTTAAACCCGAAGCAAAACTATTAGTTAGCGCACTCAATACATAACCACTCGAAAACCAAAACTCTGAACGGACCGTTCTCGTCCAGATTCCAAAACCAACTCCCCGAAATCAAACTTACGTCCGTTCTGGACAACTCTCAAAACACAACCCTCATGTCCTTTTTTCGACTTGATCCCAAAAACCAGTCTCGTCTTCAACAATGGCCCGAACAACAACTCTCATCCCACTATCGTTGTTCGTTTTCCATTGTACTTTTTCCTAGGTGTGAAACCTGGTTTTTTCACGAGATCAAAGGATCTTTCCTTTTTGCCTGGTCCCCTTTTTTTTGTGTTAAACTCAAAGAAAAATCAATAGCGCGTTTATTTCGCCTATTGTTTTTCTTTTGCCTAATGAAATTTTCCCGTGGGAAACTCATGAAGGAGGATCAATGGTGCCGAGGCGCATGTTTATTTTGCTTTATTGCCTTTTCGTTTGTTCTAACTTAATTTGGTTAGAACGAAAACTGGATGACGGCATCTGGTCCGCACATTTGCCTTTTAGGGGTTTTTGTTGGGTGAATCCTTGGTTCAATGATTATCTTATCTAAGTTTTCAATGTGAGCAAATTGAACGTTTAGTTCAATTTGTTTGAAAATGCATTGATTAGAGCAAATTGAACGTTTAGTTCAATTTGTTTGGTATTGCATTAATGTGGGACCATTTGATGCATGAAGTAATGCTTTGGTTTGGGGAGTGTCTCATCAATTAGTGATGGAGATTGGCTTCAAAAGAATAAGTACTATGGGATGGGTGGTTGTGGCCGTAACAGGGTGAATATCTGATCAATTGCTGATTTGCCTGGGATGAAGCCACACTGATATTGACCAATGATGGCTTTAGCGTATGGGGATATCCGGTCTTGTAGGATAGTGGATAGTATCTTATAGGCGGTACTCAGCAATGTTATACCCCTATAGTTGCTGCACAGTGTGATATCTCCTTTCTTATGTATGGGGCAAATTATACCGCGACGCCAATCTTCCGGCATCTCCTCTTGCTCCCATACGTGCACCACGATCTCGTGAATTGCGTGATGTAACGCTGTTCCTCCTTGTTTGATCAGCTCAGCTGGTATGCCATCAGCTCCAGGGGCTTTATTTGATTTTAGCTGTCTAATGGCTTTTAATGTTTCCTCAATGCTTGGTGGCGGCAGCATTTGGTCTTGGTCTTGCATTGGTGGAGCCTCCAATTCTTCTGTGAGCTGACCATTTAGCAATTCATTGAAGTGAACTTCCCATCGCTCCAGAATGCCTTCAGGATCGGTGATCAGATTACCCTCTTTATCCTTGCAGTAAGTGCAGCGTGGTGTGTACCGCGTCATACTGCGGATTATTTGGTAGAACTTCCGCGCCTGGTGCGGTCCTCGCTCTCTACTTTTCTCTATTTCACAGACAAGGTTTTTTTCCCATGCACTTTTCTTTTGTCTGTGGTCTTTTTTCAGATCTTCTGAGCTTTTTGTATTTCTCCTCGCGTACCCGCGTCCTATGAGACCGCTGCATTGCCCGGTATGCAGCATTCTTACGTTCAGTCGCTAGTTTGCACTCATCATCAAACCAGTCGTTCCGATCTCTACGACTACTGTCTAAGATGGAGTTGGCAGTACTAATGACAGTATTCTTAAGGCGTGTCCATTTCTCTTCTACGCCCGGCATTCCGGCCCCAGGATTTACTCTCCCTCCGTCGAGCTCTTCGAGGGCGAGTCTTAACGCATGACCAAAGGTGTTGCTGGTGTTCTCATTGCGTAGGGCAGCCGTGTTGATTCGAACCTGATCCGCGGATGCAATACGTCTCCGTAAAGCAATCCGCGCTCGGAAAACTGTACCAACAAGATAGTGATCCGAGTCGACGTTGGCACCTCGGTACGTTCGTACCGTCATCAGGCTCGAAGAGTGGCGGCGATCTATCAGCACGTGGTCAATTTGGTTGCGAGTGGCTCCATCGGGTGATACCCAGGTGGCTTTGTGGATATCTTTACGCGGAAACCTGGTACTCGCAACGACCAAGTTTTTCGATGCTGCCAATTCGATGACTCGTAGTCCATTGTCATTAGTCATCATCATCATCGGCACTACAACCTGGAACCGGCCTTGGCCTTATTTAGCAAGTCCTGAGGCTTGTTAAATTTTCCATAATGATTTATTTTTTCTGGGCAAAGTCATTAGTCTTGCGCCAGGGGCTCCCCGACGGGGAATCGAAACCCGCTCTCCCGGGTGACAGGCGGGTGTACTAACCACTATACTATCGAGGAGCCCATTGTCATTAGTGTTCTGATGCAAACTATGGGAACCTGTGTAGTGCCTGAAAACCGGCTCCCGACCTATTTTCGCATTCAAATCCCCAAGAACGATTTTCACATCGTATCTTGGGCAGGCATTGAGGGCCCGTTCGACGTTCTCATAGTATTCTTCTTTTTCGTCGTCAGCGGACTCCTCTGTAGGTCCGTGAACGTTTATGAGGCTTATGTTCTTAAATTTGCCTCGCACGCGAAGAGTGCATAGCCTTTCATTTATTGCATTAAAGCCGATGATGGCAGGCTTCAGTTTTTGGCTGACTAGAAAGCCTACCCCGAGCACATGGTATTTTGCGTGACAGCTGTAATAAATGTCATACTCTTTTCTTTGAAAAACACCACTCCCCGTCCATCTTATTTCTTGTAATGCTGTTATGTCAGCCTTATATTCGGACAGGGCATCGGCTAGCTGCTGTGCAGCTCGAGCTCTGTATAGTGAGCGTATGTTCCATGAAAAAATCCTTAAATCATTTAGCCATTTTCGTTTCCGTGGTCGTCGTCGTGTATCCGGTCCATATCCGAGGCTTGTTAAATTTGCCATAATAATTCATTTTTACGGGCCTGGTTATTAGCCTTGCGCCAACCAGTCTCAGGATGTCGCTGCATGTATTGGTTCACTACTTGGCGGGTGTCAAAGTAGCTATCCAGGGGTGTCACGTGGAGACTGCATGTCAACTTGGATTGAACAGGGACAAGGATCGTCCTGGCCTTCGCCGGGTTGAAGGCAATCAGAGACTTTGCCCTGTATGTTCGCACCCATCCCCCCGGTCCGAACACTCGCCGTCCACAAAAACCCGGATCGATCGATTTTCGAAGAAGCTCTTCGTCCAATCGCAGATCTGCTGGGAAAGTCCGTATGAACGATGTTTGCTCAGCAATACTCCGTGCCAGACGCGGTCAAAAGCCTTGGAGATATCCAATGCGACCGCCCTTGACTCACTATGCCCCTCAATCGCAGATGTCCGTATATCGGTATTAAGGGTCAAAAGGTGTCCCGTGGACCGCCTGCAACGGAATCCGTATTGACGATCATTCAGAAGTCCGTTGCACTCCAAAAACTTAATTAACTCGGCATTGACAACCTTTTCCATCACCTTAGATAACATAGAGAGTAATGCTTTCGGACGGTAATTTTGTGGGAGACACTTTTTCCCCCTCTTTAGGATTGGCCGAACTCGATTTACCTTCCAGCAGGCAGGAAGGGTCCTCTGATCATAAGATAAGCGAAAGAGTCTGCCAAGAACCGGCGATAGTTCTGGAGCACAGTTCTTAAGGACTATTGCTGGTATTCCGTGCGGGCCGGTCGCCTTCCTACAGTCCAATCTACGTAGAATGCATTGAATAGTACGCGGACGGAACCTTTCATCCCGCATCGAAGACCGTACCGGCGCGATCACAGGTGGCTCCAAAAGACCGGCATCGAGTTTTGAATTTGCGGAAAATAAATTCGCGAACACATTAGCTTTATTTTTTGAATTTGTGACTAAAGTCCCGTTACCCGTCACTAGTGGAGGCAGCGAAGTTACTGTTGACAGCCCTTGCCATTGACCAGAAGCGACGCGAACCAGTCGGGCACTCAAGGAGTTTATGGGTCACTCTGTCGTAAGCCTTCTTCGCGGTATTAATCGATTGGTTGCACGCGTTTCTGATTTTAACAAAATTCGTTTTGTTCACCTCGGTGGGATTAGAGCGCCATTGTTTAAAAGCTATATTTTTTGCTGCTGTAATCTGCTCGCATTTTTTATCAAACCAAGGTTTATCAGATGAACTTCGTTTGGTGGAATGCGGAATGTAGATCTCCATTTCGAGAAGAATAATCTCCATGACCGACTCCTGCATTAACATCGAAGTCTCCAAAGCACACCTCGATCCACGGAAAGGATGCGAAGAAATCTAGCAAATCGTCCCAGTTGGCAGCACCACACCTCCATACATGGTGAAGCTGCTGAGGTCGGTTATTCGCTTGAGATGCAAGTGGTTGCGCGACAGATACCAAGCACTGGTCCGAGCTTCCCAGTGTTGCAGCAATCTCCACGATATAAATCCTCGGCTCGGATGTTAAATCGCATAATCACCTTGTGTATCCAACACTCGCGTAGGTTCCTCCACGAGTTGAGTCAAATTGCGGCTAACAGCGAACATCTCCGCCAGCCTCCCAGCCTCGTCGGTTCTGTTAGAATATACCAACCAGCCGGAATCGTGCACATTAAAATCGCCAAGGACGACAATTTCAGAAACTGGGTGGTTGATCTGTATCCAGTCGACGGTACGTGAAAGATGTTCGAAAAATGTCATTGGTCGATCGTCATTCGGGGAGCCGTAAAGACAACAAAGAAATTTAATTAAAGTCCTCAGCACGACCCTCAACCACATGATGTCCATGTTATTGGGTTCCAACGCCTCCATCTTCTGGCAAGCCAGATCGGACCACGTGACGACGCAGACTCCACCCTTAAAACGGAATCTCGAATCCAAGTCGTATCCTAAGCAAGCCACGAAGATATGTCGAAACAGTTGACAAATCGACCCGGGTGGGGTGGTGGACGGCGTTTACAATCGTATTGGTAAAACCGAATCACCTGATGTTACAAAATGCCGTTATCAGTCGAAGGACAGAGCCCCGAGAACGGGCCCGATTATGCGATGACGAATCTCTTAAAGTTCGGTTATTTATCATAATATCTGCATGATGTTCCTCCTGACATAGTTCCCCCCGGAAATCCGAATGGGAAAGTAGTTTACCTCCGGAATTCTTTATCTCAGAAGGTACCATCATGACTTGTCTCCGTGTCAGTTCGGGCCATCGATCCGAAACATTGTCGAAAATTTCTCCCGACGACATCGCGGAGTGTACAGCATGACGGGGTGGTATCTCACCTTGGGACCGACTACCACCTAAACTAACCTTTTCTCGAACCGTTCCATCAGCTAAGCTCCAAAAGATGACCAGCGATTTCTCCCGACCGTTTCACGGAGTCTATAGCTTGATGGGGTGGCATTTTACCGGGCGACAGGACGTTGGGACCCCACCTACCACTCGGCCTTTAGTCGGCTCCTACGACAAGTCACCCTGGCTGTGAGTATATTCCAACGCCCTACTCACAGGGCAAGCGATGAAACAATGTTTGGGGTAAGCGAGGAAACACTTCCCGTACACTTGTATTAGTTGGGAAAATCGTGGAAAATAAGTCAATGGACCTCCATGAACTGATTGCTGCGAACCGACTCCAGCAACTCGAAATTTGCACTTCTTTACTTACCACAAACAATAATTTTTCATTTTCGACTTGTAACGAAAAGTGTACAATGTACTACAACAGAAAACGATTGTACTATTGGCTTTAGTCACACAACACAATGTCTTTAAGCGCTAAATCTACTCTTCATTAACGGAAGATGATGCTGTGTGTGAGTAGTGGATTGCATTCTGAGTTTTGGAAAATTAATGGTGATACTGAGACCTAAGGGCGGGGCACGAATGCCGTAGATATCCGCCAAAGAAAAAAAGGCGAAATCCACACTTGTTTGTAGTCAGCTTGTATCTGATTTATTCATAAATAACTCCGTTTTTAAATACTATTCTTCCCTTCAACATTTCCATTGCATTCCCATATGAAGTAGGTCAGAAGCCATCATATTTCGGTCGTTCTATCATCACCTGAAAATTACGTTCGTAATTCATTGTACACAATATGACAAATCCACAATGAGTCTCTTCTCAGATGGCATGTTACTAGGTGTCATGCCCCGTGATATCTTATACATGACACACATTCATCGGAACATCTGGGAAATGAGTATTGTCATGTCCCACTTTTTGCTTTGGCGTGTGTCGTCTGGTATTTCATTTCAATATTCGTGGAAGCTGAATTATGATCTAGTTATCGGGTGTACAGCATGGGAAAATGTGGTTGAGTTTCAATGGGCACACTACACTGGAGGTGATTTCTTCAGTAGGCTGGGATATTTTACCCCATCCTCCATATTCACCAGCCGGTGCTCCGTCGGATTACGATTTCCTTTTGTCCAGGGTCAATTATATGCGCGGTCGGCAGTTTAAAACTCGAGAACAGGTTGAATACGCGGCAGCTGAGTTTATTGAATTCCAGGAAAAAGATTTCTTCAAAAATGGCATCCACCTTTGTAACATTCGTGGCCTAAGATACAATTTCTCATCTGTGTCTGCCCACGTCTTTAATCAGAAACCAGCATTCCTTGGACTTAGCGAGACGCAGGTAGCAACTGATAGAGATATTTCTGATTTTACTATACTCGGTTATAACTTAGTGTCTTTGTTCTTTCCATATCGTGGTCTAGCCACATACATACGAAGTGATATTGCTTATCAGCTTCTGCCACAATATGGGCTCTGCTCCAAGACAACATTTAATTCTCGTGACTAAAACTTCACGTTCGTAGGCATATCATAGATTACTGCTTTCTTTACAAAAGCCAAAACGTGGATAGAATCGCATCCTTTAACGAATTTGATGCTCTCACTGATTCTATGGATCGGATCATGACCCTGTATCCGCACACTGAAATAGTTATTGCGGTTGATTTTAATGTGCATAGCTCAGTGGCTTCGCCACTCCAGATGCTCAACACCTGAAGGTGAGTACGTCCAGCTATTTGCTGATTCAAATAATTTAACTCAACTTGTCAATGAGCCAACACGGGTACCAGACATAGATGGTCATTCCGGAAACACACTGGAAGTTTTACCCACCTTCCACCCGAGCAAATACACAACTGGTGTCTTCGCCTTTGGGCACTTCAGACCACGGTGTCGTGTCAGCTGGTTTGTTCTAACCAACAGCAACGTTAATGAGAAAACTCCCAAAAGAACAGTATGGTTCTACGAGAAATCTAACTGGGAAGGTCTGAACGACTTTTTCAGGAAGTTAAATTGGTCGTTATTTTTCCTCAATTACGATGTTAGCCCTGTAGCGGACACATTGACAGACACGATTCTGCTTGGCATGCGAACCTTTATTCCACACAGAGTATCATACCCAAAAGAAAAATGCGGCTCGATTCCGGATGCAGAAAAGCCATTAAGGCTAAAGAGTTGAGCTTCCGGTTGTATAAATCAAACAATACTGAGGAAAACCGGAAAAGATTTAAGAGAGCTAGAAATGACTGCAATGCGTATATTCAACGCGCTAAGTTCTTGCATGACCAGAGAGTGAGACAATGCCAAGGGTCAATGCCAAGGGCTGTTAACAGTTACTTCGCTTCCTCCTCTTTTCCTTCGTTAGTGACGAGCAGCGGGGCGTTATTCACAAATTCAAGGGATAAAGCTAATGTGTTCGCGAATTTATTTTCCGCGAATTCAAACCTCGATGCCGGTCTCTTAGAACAACCTGTGATCGCGCCGGTACGGTCTTCGATGCGGGATGTGAAGTTCCACACGTGTCGAACATCGCCAGATCCGTCTCAAGAAAACTGAGCTATCATTTTAGAGCCAATAGATATTCTACTCCGACCCAACTTGTTCTCCTTTATAAATCCCAAATTAGATCCGCGCTCGAATATTGCTCTCATGTTTGGAGCTCTGCTTCTGAGCATACCCTCAACTTACTTGAGAGCATACAAAGAGGAGCGATCCGCCTGATCGGGAACACGGCACTGACATCGGGACTACAGCCGCTATCACATCGAAGGCGCGTAGTTGACCTCTGTCTTACAGAGATTATCACGGAAATTGTTCTTCGGAGAATCGTTTTGTTCCGCGCAATTCGGTTGATATGCGCTGCACAAGACAATCCGACGGATCGCACTAATTTGCGGTTCATCTCCCGACGGAGCGAACATCCCTGCATCAGAACTCGTTCAATTACAGAGCGGGAAAGCTGTGGAATTCCCTCCACGGGCGTGTTCCGGAGCGTTACGACCTCCAACTGTTCAAGAATAACTGCAACGGTTATTTGGTGGTATCTCGGGGCGCCGTGTTGGTGCTATAAGTTCGCCTCTCCTGAGAGAAGTATACATATATATATAGTGGTGGAAAAAATAAAAGAAACAAGCTTGTTCTTCGAAATTAATCGTTAAGAAAAAATGTATTTGGGGAAAATAAGAATTAAAAATATACTAATAGATTTGGTGCACTGTAATACATAAAAGAAATACTAAATTTTTAATAAAACAAAAAGCGAGAAATAGTGAAAAAAAAATATTGATTCCGGTTTTCCTTGGAACTGTCTGGAAAAAATAATAGAAACAAATTATTTTTTTGTTTGTGTTTTGTGAAGAATTAATTTACAGTAAAAGTGTTTCATATCCTTTTAATACTTAGTTGTTGCACCATTGTTTTTGATGACTGCTTCGCATCTTCGTCCCATGGAATTGACTAGTTTGGTACAAGTCGCGGGTGGTATAAAGTACCATTCATCTTTTATTTTGGACCAAAGTTCTTCCTTTTTTTGGCTTTGCAGTCTCCGATCTTGCGCTTAAGAATGCCCCATAGGTGTTCTATTGGGTTAAGATCAGGGGACTACGATGGCCGCTCAATAACATTGACTTTGTTTTGAAGAAACCATTCTTTAGCCAATTTTGAGGTGTGCTTGGGGTCATTATCCTGCAGAAACTCCCATTTAATAGGCATGTCCTCCAGAAAATGGTAGCATAACGGTGGTTAAGATTTCTACACAATCTTTAGCACACATTTTGTCCTTTATAAGAAAAATTGGACCAACACCAGATGCTGAAAAGCACACACAAATCATTAAATCGCCTCCACCATGTTTCACTGTCTTTTTCGTATACTATGGATTCGAATTCTGAGTTCATTGGTCGTCCGACATACATTTCTCTATCGGAACCAAACAAATTAATCTTGGTTTCATCCGACCATAAGATGTTATTCCAATTCGCACGGTGGAGGTGTTTTTTTTTTAGGCAAAAACGAGTCTCTGCTTTATATTTTTCTTGTTCAAGTATGGAACTGTTCTCGGACTTCTTCCAAGAAGATCCGCTTCTATTAGTCTGTTTATAATTGTACGACTCGTACAAGGTGCTTTTAAGTCATTTTTTAATTCCGTTGAAGAAAAAAACGGGTTGTTCTTGGATAGTCCGATTAGCAGTTTGTCGAATCGTGAGGTTGTTTTTCTTTTTCTGCCTCTGGTTTCCATTTTGGGACCTGAATGAAGAGCTGTGAATATTTTTTTCTTAGAGCACTTCATTAGCTTAGCTATTTCATCCATTGTTTTCCCGTCATTTCTTAATTTTTTTATCAATTCACGATCGGAACTACTGCAATGTACTCCACGACCCATTTTCACAAAATTTTACTTTTATGGTTTTTTTTAACAAACACTAAAACACAAGTCTAATAAATTTACGAAGATTTCAATACAGATGGACCAGTAGTTTACTTCACAATCACGATTGAAGACTGTGGTGATGGTTTGTTACTATTATTTTTTCCGGCAAAATATCCCCTTCGCTTGCATATTTTACTACTAGGCAAAGAGAAAAAACTGATAAGACCAAATTGTACGCAGTTACTGATTGTTGATCGTTATTTAAACCTTTGTTTCTATTATTTTTTCCACCACTGTATATACCATATGTATATATATATATATATATATATATATATATATATATATATATTGGCGCAAGACTAATGACCTTGCCCGGAAAAAACAAATCATTATGGAAAATTTAACAAGCCCCAGGACTTGCTAAATAAGGCCAAGACCGGCTCCCAGTTGTAGTGCCGATGATGATGATGATGGTATATACATATATATATATATATATATATATATATATATATATATATATATATATATATATATATATATATATATATATGTATATATTGAAAAATATTTAGAGAACCTAGAACATTTAATTAATGTGGATGCGGAACTTAGCAATAATAAATGACCTAGACCACCAAACACAAGACTTTATCAACTCTGTTGGCTTAGCTGCTTTGATGAATATATAATTGGACTCGTCCCAGAGGTACACAACGATTACTGACTCTGGAAGGCAACTCGTAGATTCAAGCGATCGTTTGTCCATATGCCCCCAATCAAGGCTGGATAGGTACAGTGGATTAGAAAAAGTAAGCAAAAGGATGAAGTTTTCACTCATCTATCATAAGTATTTAGAGCACACAACGTCACATCAAACATTGGTCCTACTCCTGAGTGTCAACTTGAAGAAAAAAATCAAACCAGTCACAGCATTAGAGATGACTCCAGACATTGACAAAAACTTCCACCTTAAGAAAGCACCTGGCATTGAAGAACTTTCTTCTGGTCTTTCCAAAGAATTGGCACTCAAAACGGTTATAATGATCACATATTTATTCAACGCCTCTTTTAAACTGATATATATATACCAGGTGTACCGGTATTAAGTGAGCGTTTTTTTTTAAGTGAAGTAAAAGTAAAAAAGGAAAAAACATTTTATTCGAAGTATCTACACATTTCGACCACCTTTCTGGCAATTTGTGGATACCACGCCAATAAAACCGGTCGTCTTCTGAGGCAAACCATTCGGAGACCCAATTTTCGACTTCTTCGTAGGAATTGAAATGCTGCACAGGCCAATGCATGTCCCATTGATGAAAACAAATGGTAGTCGGAAGGAGCCAAGTCTAGTGAATACGGCGGGTGGGGTAACACTTCCCAGCCCGTATTGTTTCTTTGACGGGTTTTGCTGTATGGCTCGGAGCATTACCATGCAACAAAATTACCTTTCGGTGTCTTGTGGCCCATACTGGTCGTTTTTCGATCAATACATGGTTCAAATTGATCATTTGTTGTCGGTAGCGTTGCGCTTCACAAGTTTCGCCAGGTTGTAGAAGTTCATGATACACCACCCCGTTCTGGTCCCACCAAACACAGAGCATTGTCTTTTTCCGAATCGACCAGTCTTTGCAGTAAATGTTGACGCTTCTCCTGGGTGTACCCATGATTTTTTGCGTTTAGGATTTTTAAAATAAATCGTTTTTTCATCACCAGTCACAATTCGATGCAATACTGACTTCCTTTCGTGTCGTAGAAGCAACGTTTCACATGTGGTGTTTCGCTTTTCCATCTGCCTGTCATTCAATTCATGTAGCACACAGTTTCCACATTTTTGGATCTTTCCCATAGGTTGTAAACGGTCAGAAATTGTTTGTTGTGCAACATTTAACATTTCTGCCATTTGTTTTTGGCTTAAAGTGTCATCTTGATCCAATATTGCTTGCAATTCGGCGTCTTCAAACTTTTTTGGTGGTCTTCCACGTTCTTCATTTCGCACATCAAAATCATTATCTCTGAACGGCTTAAACCATCTTTTGCATGTTGCTTCCGATAGAGCATGATCGCCATAAGCCTCGACAAGTATTCGATGCGACTCTGCAGCACTTTTCTTCAAATGAAAACAAAAAATTAACGCTTTCCACAAATAATCATTTTCCGGTACAAAATTCGACATTTTTAACAGGATTAAAAAAAAGTTATGTTGTTTGTACAATGACTTGATGCATACTAAATATGTTTGACAGATGTCATAGCAACCAAATAAAAAAAATATATGGGCTCGTTCACAACAAACGTTCCCTATCGATACATTTGTATCTTGACGCTAACTTCACACCGGTACACCTGGTACATCGAACTGCTTTAAAACAGGGCAGATAATTATGCTGAAAAAGAAAAACGATGACAGCAGAACAGGTAATATCATATTGTTGGTTTCCAACACAATTTAATAAGGAATGCATAGAGTGGAATAAATGATTGAACACACAAGGGAAACCACCGACCACACGAAGGCGATTATTTCTTACACATATGCGAAAAATGACGGAGTTCTTTTTTCTTAAAGTAAAAACTATTATATTAAAAAAGGGTGTCACCATTATGCAGAAAATCTACAAACTGATATCAGCAAGACCTTCTTGTTGTGTTTGGTCATAGGGACTTCAAGATCTTACATGTAAACGCAGTTGTTAGGGAGAGACAGATCTGAACTATATGCTGCTCTCCACTTTTTTTTTTACACAAACGCGCGTGTTAAGTGTGTCAGTGACATCATAAACAAAGATGATTTACATGAGGTCATTGATACACTCAAACAAAAGAACGCCACCCGATTCTAAACTCGGATGACCCCCGGAACGGTAATGCAATTGATTGCATATTTCAGAACCATTAGCAAATAATACAAAAGCAATTAATTGCATATTCCGCAACGATTAACAAAGCACGTAAAAGCAATTAATTGCATATTTCGGCACGTATGATAAAACAAAAAGTAATTGCACAAAAATTAACTAGGTCAGTCAGTTCGCAATTGCTGATGTTGAACTGTGGCGCAAATCGATGAAGATATATCGGCTGATGGCGCAGTACAACGCAATTGCGAATTGAAATTGAAAATCGAGAATTAGGTCACTGCAAGAAATTGCATTATCATAATCGGGAGGTGTTGACCCCGAAGTGTCGAGAAGAGGTAGGAACAAGTTAGGAAGTAGTTTGAATTTGGTCGTAAAAGTGGAAGTTGGGTAGTAAGTCTAGAATGAAATAAAAGTACGGAGTGAGTCCAGGAGAGGATTCTAGAGAGTTTAAGGAGAAAGAAAAAAGTGCTAACCAATGTAAGCAGTTAAACGAATAACGTAAAATACCAGATGGTTACTGTGAAAAAGATGTGGATAGATCAAGGAATATGAAGTGATTGTTAGTTAATGTAAATAGAAAAACTAGTAAAGTGGATATCAAACCGCTTCTAAGAGAAATTTGTGAATAGATTTAAGAAAAAGAAGTGAACATTAATTGTTACAAACAGAGAGACGAACAGAGTGAATGTCAAACCGTTGCTCAGAAAGATTTGTGAATAGTTTTAAGAAAAAGAAGTGGATATTAATTAAAATAAATAGAAAGACGAACAGAGTGAATGTCAAACCATTATGCAGAGAAAAGTGAGAGTAGACTAAAGAGAACGGAATAAATGCTAATCGATGTAATCAGTAAGACGAATAAAGTGAGTCTCAAAACCTTTACGTAGAGAAGAATTGTGAATAGACTTAAGAAATAGAAATAAGTGTTAACTGAATGAAACACAAAGACGAATGATTGGAAGAGTTAGTACAAATAAAAGTAACAATACGAGGGTTTCCTCTTATGTTTCGGGATTTGGCAACCCTAGTGTTGCAATCCGGCAATTGACAGCTCTGTCGTAAAGTTGGACATTTTTGAGGTTATACGCACTCAGAACGTTTTGACATACGAGCGCTATTTGTGTTGTTTACAGTAACTTAAAAGATTCATCTCGGCCCAAAAATGGAATTAAATCGTCAACATTTTCGTGCGATTATTTTTTACAACTTTCGGCGTGGATTAACTCAGCAACAGTGCATGGATGAACTTAATTCAATTTTTGGCGATGAAGCTCCATCAAGGACCAGTGTTTATCGATGGTATGGTGAATTCAATCGTGGTCGTAGTTCACTCCAAGATGAATTTCGTGAAGGTCGTCCAAAATCAGTTGTTGTTCCGAAATCCATTGATGCTGTGCGCGAACTGATATTGGAAGATCGTCATGTGACCTATCGTGAGATTGAGACAACCTTAGGCGTTAGTGGGACCAGCATACATTCAATATTGCATAAACATTTGACTGTCAAAAAAATTTGTTCGCGTTGGATCCCACACTATTTGTCAATCGCCCAAAAAAAGGCTCGTGTCAATTGGTCGAAAGAAATGCTCATAAAATACGGTCGCTGTGCTTCGAAACACGTCTATGACATCGTGACAGGTGATGAATCGTGGATTTACGCGTATGAGCCCGAAAGTAAACAGCAGTCGACTGTCTGGGTGTTTCAAGATGAGCCAAATCCAACAAAAGTTGTTCGCGCACGAAGCACTTCCAAGCAAATGGTCGCCTGTTCTTTCGGAAAAACTGGACATGTCGCAAACGTACCACTAGAACAACGCAGAACAGTCAATTCTGAGTGGTACCCAACCATTTGTTTGCCAGTTGTCTTCCAAGAAATCAGGAAAAACAACCGCCGAAGACGGATCACTCTTCACCACGACAATGCGAGCTCTAACACATCGGCTGCGACAACTGCATTTTTGAGCACCCAAAACATCGATTGGTGGGTCATCCGCCGTATAGTCCTGACTTGGCACCGAATGACTTCTTTTTATTCCCGTACGTAAAAAACAAACTGAGAGGTCGACGTTTTTCGACACCTGAACAGCGGTTGCTGCATTCAGAATGCATGTGTTGGAGATACCTCAATCAGAGTGGCAAAAGTGCTTCGACAATTGGTTCAAACGCATGCAAAAGTGTATAGATCTTCATGGGGAATATTTTGAAAAACAATAAAGTGATTTTCGATGATCAATATTTGTTTTTGTTCTCTAATCCCGAAATATAAAAGGCAACCCTCGTAAAAGTGACAAAAAAAAAAAAAAAAAAAACAGTGACTACGAGTTTTGATTTTCTAGAATTCTTTATTTTGTGTTAATGGAAGATTGGTTAGACATTCCCCACGAGTCGTGATTCTCGCTTTTCAGCTAGAACTCAAAAACTATAACTCGCGCACAAAAGGGGATTTTGGAGTACCCTTAAGTGTCACAGCACAGTGCGAGCGCAAGTGGATATCTGTTTTTGGCTTTTACCTTTAAAGAAGGACTGTGGCATTGTTGGCTTTTGTCTAGAAGTAGTGCGGTGCTGTTGTTGGTTTTTACCTCTACCGAGGTAGCTTCGTGCAAGACAAAAATCAAATAACTACCTACAATATTTGAATCGAACTACAAGTGGATTCTGCAGTTTGATATTCAAGAAAAATCAAATAATTACCTACAATATTTGAATTGAATTACAAGTGGATTTTGCGGTTTAATAATAAATCATTCAATCGATATTTCAAGTTCCTTTTATTTATTTTCTAGCTAAAAGACAGCTAACTTGGGGTTGACTACTGAGTACAGCAACACATCAGTACACATATAGACCTATATCACTGCTACCTTCGATATCCAAGCCGTGTGAGAAACTACAGAAACTAAAGAGACTGAAACTACTTTTCAATATCCGTATTTTCAATTCAAATCACCAGCTGAAAGTACTTACGCAACTAATATCAGCAAAGTTAAAGAATTGATAAAAAAATCGAAATCTAAAAAGGCTGCGGGTCTCGATAATATTAACAACAAATTAATCAAAGCACTTAGTACCTGGCTGACTTTCAAACAGACAACTTGTCTCACAGTTTTGCTCGTGCTATTTATCTTAATCAACCGTTATTTTCACAATAATTTTCACAATTTAATTATCATTATCTTGTTTTCTTTGCCTCGTTTTCCGCATACAAAAATTTGAACAAGTGTTAAAACCGTTAAGTTATGGCCCCTGGGCCACGTGTGTTAAACAAAATTAAGCGCAAACGGTTGCGTTACGACCCCGTTATTGGAGGCCAAACTCCTCCCGATAAACTTTCAAAAGTGAACAATAAAGTTCTAGAAAAATCTAAAATGTGTTCAAACACTAACTTTTTTCAACCACTTCAAAGTCTGATGGAAGACTCTCCTGAAATGGATCCGACCAATGACGAACAGTGCGCAGAACTTCCTAAGGAAACCGTTCCGCCAATTGTGGTATTAAAAACAACTAGTGCTCAAGTGCGTGATATTTTGAGCAACATTAAGATAGACAAATACTTAATCAAAAACATTTCGCTTGGGCAAAAAATATGTGCCCCAACAATGGATATATATAATAAAATCAGAACCGAACTCGTACGGTTAAAATGTGAGTTTTTCACCCACTCGCGTAAGGAAAATCGTCCATTAAAGGTAGTGTTATCCGGGCTAGACTTAATTAGCAACGATGTAGTGAAAAATGAGCTAATTGCACTCGGGATTAAGTGCCTAGATGTTAAAACCATCACATTAAATCCGTCAACAAAAGCCCTGTACAAACACTACTTGTACATCGTCTACATTCAACGCGGTACTGTTAAATTAAACGAACTAAAACGGAACTACTCCACCTTGTTCAAAACCATCGTTCGCTGGGACTTTAAAAAACATAATCCAGGTAAGGTCACACAATGTCACAATTGCCAGCTTTATGGTCACGGCTCGATGCATTGTCATATAAATAGCTTCTGTGCAATATGTTCGGGAAACCATAAAACATCCGACTGCAAAACGAATGAGGTCATCAAGTGTGCAAATTGTAGTGGGCCACATAAATCCACCGATCCAGAATGCATAAGCCGAAAGCAGTACATAGACATTCGCCGCAAATTATCCCCGCGTGGACGTGGTACAGGAAATACAACGTTCCTACAGCCTCCGAGTGACAAACAGCAGCCAGTGCCCGACCGATTATCCATGGATAATTTTCCTCCACTACCCCGATCTGTGCGTCAACCTTCACTTCCTTCATCCACCTGGGCTTCTGGCCTCCATCAAACCCAGCAACCTTTCAACAGTGATACGACACACACGAAGAAAAATCCGTCAGAAACATTAACTAATGATAACCTGTTCTCATTTAGCGAGATAAACTCTCTTCTTAATGAAGTTGTAACCAAGCTTAGTGCTTGTCAAACTAAAGCTGACCAATTTAACGTCATTACTTCATTAGCTATTAAGTACATATACTCGGAAAAAACATGTTAAGAAACTCTCTTAACATCATAACTTGGAATGCGAGAAGCATCAAAAACAAAAAGCATGAATTTTTTAGTTTCTTGATAAATTTTAATATTGACATTGCACTTGTTTCAGAACCCTGGCTCAAACAAGACATTTCTTTCTCACATCAAAATTACATATGCTATCGCCTAGACAGGGTACATGCTAGTGGTGGAGGTGTCGCCATTGTTGTGAAAAAATGTATAGAACATTCCTTGCGTCCTTCATTGCGCCTTAAGTTAATTGAGGAAATTAGTATAGATGTAACATTAAGTGACAACTCCAAGGTGAGTCTTTTTTCGGTCTATTTCCCTGGAAGAAATAGAAACCTAGAGAAATCTACTTACTTTAAGCGGGATTTGCAAAAATTGTATAGAGTCAACACTCGAAACAAGGTAATTATTGGTGGTGATCTAAACTGCAGACATCAGTCGTGGAATTGTCTTAGGGCAAGCAGCTGGGGTAACATTTTACTAGATGTTACTGAATCCAGCCCAAGTTTTTCCATACTTTATCCACTTCTCCCCACCTATATCCCAGCGACTGCTAACAAGAACCCCTCAACTCTTGATCTATATATCACTAATATTCCAAATTACTGCACAGTGCCATTAACTCTAAATGCGTTAAGTTCAGACCACCTTCCGATCAGCCTTACAGTGAATCATACAGTAGTTGTAAATCGTACCAGTTTATACCACAACTATTCCGCCGCCAACTGGAATTGTTATAAATCATATATAAACACGAACTTGGTTCTAGGTGATACCAGCCTAAATTCTATAAACTGCAGCGAGCACATTGATATCCTATGTAACAGTTTTGTTTCTGTTATCAATAGAGCGGCCGATCTTGCGATACCTAAATGTTCCACTGCTCCAGTTGATAAGGCACCGCTTCCTGAAAATATCTTACATCTGATTAGGCTACGAAACTCTGAAAGAAGAAAATGGCTGCGTTATAGAATCGATTGTTTTCTAGTTAATGTTAAAGTCTTAAATAATATAATTAAAAACGAAATCTCAACATATAGGAACAAGTGTTGGAATAAACACCTTTCCTCTCTTGACAAAGCTAGCAAACCGTTCTGGAAAATATCAAAAATTATGAAAAAGAGAGGGTCAAGTATTCCTCCGTTTAAAGTTCACGACAAGTTGTTTATTTCTTCAGTGGAGAAATCGAACCTACTTGCTAACACGTTTAGTAAGAACCACTCCATATCTATGCATCTAAGCGACGCGTATACTGAAGCTGAAGTTTCTAACATTATCCATGTACTTTCTCAAACACCAGCTGAAAGTACTTACGCAACTAATATCAGCAAAGTTAAAGAATTGATAAAAAAATCTAAATCAAAAAAGGCTGCGGGTCTCGATAATATTAACAACAAATTAATCAAAGCACTTCCACCTGCTGCAAGTAACTATTTAACGTTCATTTTCAACGCTTGTCTTAAGAATTGTTATTTTCCGGACTGTTGGAAAACAGCAAAGGTAATACCTATCCCGAAACCCGGCAAACCGAAGAACAGCCCCGAAAGCTACAGACCTATTAGTCTACTTAGCTGTCTAAGTAAGCTCTTAGAGAAAATCATTAAGGAAAGGATTGATCGTTTTGTGGAAGACAATAACATCTTACCAAACTTTCAGTTCGGTTTCCGTAGTGGTCACAGCACAATCCACCAAGTCTTGCGCATTAAAAACCACATAGCTGGTAAATTCATCAACAAGCAGTCAACGGGACTGGTTCTTCTAGACATCGAAAAAGCTTTTGATACGGTATGGCACGATGCCTTGATTTATAAGCTACTAAAACTTAAGCTGCCAATACCGCTTATCAAAATTATCCAGAGCTTTCTTTGTTCGAGAAAATATGTTGTGAGTATAGGAACCGACATATCTTCTACTCACCAAATCCACCATGGTGTACCCCAAGGCTCGGTTCTTGGTCCCATATTATTTACATTGTTTGTCGCAGATTTACCATATCTAGGTGAAAACATTCAGGTAGCTATGTTTGCCGATGATACGGCCATTTTCTCTTTGGGTGCTTTATTCACTAATGTCTACAACTCTTTGCAAGCAGCTCTTGACAAACTAGCAGTGTATTACAGGAAATGGAAAATAAAAATAAATGGTAATAAAACACAAGCTGTCTGGTTTTCGAGATGTAGGAAACACTGCTACCTACCAAATGGCACTAAACTCAGTATGTGTGCAGTTGATATTGATTGGTCTGAAGACTGTAGATATCTAGGTATTATTCTAGATAAAAAACTTATCTTTCAAAAACACATCACTACCACAATTGACAAAATAAACAAAGTCGTAAGAGTTATGTATCCATTAGTGTGTAGAAAGTCAAAGCTTAGCATCGAAAATAAAATTATAATATTTAAAACCATTTTTCAAGCTATACTCCTGTACGGGGCCCCTGTATGGTGTAATTGTGCTCGCACACACAAAATAAAATTGCAAAGGTGTCAAAATAAAATATTGAAAATGTTGCTGAATTTGCCATGGCATTATTCGACACATGAACTACATGAAAACGCTAACGTTAAACCGGTAGAGTTCCTTATTGACAAAATTAATCGAAACTTCTTCGCCAATTGTTCTTTTTCTGACAATGTTCTCGTTTCCCGTCTTGCGTTATCCTAAATCACTACATATGTACTCTGTCTATGAAAATTATATCGAGGTTATTATTATATAAAATAACCGGAAGCTCGTGCAATATTAGTCTTAAGATTCAAATAAGGGTTTTTTATTGTAGTTTTCCCTTAATTTATTATTTGCTATTCATTAAAATTGTGCTATTGTCGTTATATAGATTTAATATTATAGTTGTAAAGGAATTGCTATCCTAAATCTCTTAAGTACTAGTTGTAAAATATACCATAAATGTAATTATCTACCAAATAAAAATTGAATTGAAAAATCAAAGCACTTCCACCTGCTGCAAGTAACTATTTAACGTTCATTTTCAACGCTTGTCTTAAGAATTGTTATTTTCCGGACTGTTGGAAAACAGCAAAAGTAATACCTATCCAGAAACCCGGCAAACCGAAGAACAGCCCCGAAAGCTACAGACCTATTAGTCTACTTAGCTGTCTAAGTAAGCTCTTAGAAAAAATCATTAAGGAAAGGATTGATCGTTTTGTGGAAGACAATAACATCTTACCAAACTTTCAGTTCGGTTTCCGTAGTGGTGACAGCACAATCCACCAAGTCTTGCGCATTAAAAACCACATAGCTGGTAAATTCATCGACAAGGAGTCAACGGTACTAGTTCTTCTAGACATCGAAAAAGCTTTTGATACGGTATGGCACGATGCCTTGATTTATAAGCTACTAAAACTTAAGCTGCCAACACCGCTTATCAAAATTATCCAGAGCTTTCTTCGTTCGAGAAAATATGTTGTGAGTTTAGGAACCGACATATCCTCTACTCACCAAATCCACCATGGTGTACCCCAAGGCTCGGTCCTTGGTCCCATATTATTTACATTGTTTGTCGCAGATTTACCATGTCTAGGTGAAAACATTCAGGTAGCTATGTTTGCCAATGATACGGCCATTTTCTCTTCGGGTGCCTTATTCACTAATGTCTACAACTCTTTGCAAGCAGCTCTTGACAAGCTAGCAGTATATTACAGGAAATGGAAAATAAAAATAAATGGTAATAAAACACAAGCTGTCTGGTTTTCGAGATGTAGGAAACACTGCTACCTACCAAATGGCACTAAACTCAGTATGTGTGCAGTTGATATTGATTGGTCTGAAGACTGTAGATATCTAGGTATTATTCTAGATAAAAAGCTTATCTTTCAAAAACACATCACTACCACAATTGACAAAATAAACAAAGTCGTAAGAGTTATATATCCATTAGTGTGTAGAAAGTCAAAGCTTAGCATCGAAAATAAAATTATAATATTTAAAACCATTTTTCAAGCGATACTCCTGTACGGGGCCCCTGTATGGTGTAACTGTGCTCGCACACACAAAATAAAATTGCAAAGAAAAAAAAATTGAATTGAATTGAATTCAAATTCAAGAATAAGCACTCCACAACCGACCAAGTTCGAGATAGCATTCGAAGAAAAGAAATACTGCCAGGCAATATTCCTCGACATATCACAAGCATTCGACAGAGTATGGCACGTAAAATCAGTAAGCTTCTACCGATGAACTATTGTCAACTAGTTGAATCATGCTTATCTGATAGAAGGTTCGGAGTATCACACGGGGAAACGTACTCAAGCTTCTACAGAATCAAAGCAGGTGTACCACAAAGGGGTGTTCTTGGACCATTCCTGTATCTTGTCTCCACTGCTGATATGCTAACCACAGAAGAAACATTCATGGGTACTTTTGTTGATGAGACGGTCATAATGGCATCTGTAATGATATGTAACTTACAGCAAATGAAAAATTGCAGCAGGAAATATTGTCAACCAATGGACAACTGCTTGGAAGATTAAGCTCAATCAGGTAAAGTCCAATCAAATCACACTTATATTGTGGAGAACAAATTGCAATCATTGAGCTTATCCCAATGGAATTCCGGTTCCTCAAGCCGATTCTGCAAAATATCTCTGGTTACATGTGGAGAACAGACTAATCTGAAAACATCACTGTTTCACACTGAGCTGATTATGGTAAAACGCAGATAAATGTACTGGTTAATGGACACCATTCCCAAGTAAACTTGTCTGGTCTACCACACTATCATCAAATCTATCTGGATGCACGGGATCCAACTTTGGGGCGGAGCAAAACAATCTAATCGTGAAGCCATTCAACAAAGGCAAAACAAATTCTTAAACCAACGTTTATCGATATATGACAAACGAGGAAATCCACAACGATCTAGATATTAAATGGATCAGTGAAGTAATTCAAGAACACACTGGGAAACACGAGGAAAGACTCCATAATCTTACGAACATGGTACCAAGTTTATCCTGGATATTTTTCAAAAAGTGAAAAGGCTAAAACGCACTAAACCACACGAGCTGACATGAAATGGATCATCATCATCATCGGCACTACAACCGGGATCCGGTCTGGCCATATTTAGCAAGTCGCGAGGCTTGTTAAATTTTCCATCATAATTTGTTTTTGCGGGCAAGGTTATTAGCCTGAAATGGATACTAAACTCTATTTGGGAGCTGGACATTGGTACAGTGACACGTTCTTACTTAAACTCATTTAAGTAAAATTCAAAAATAGTATTAAATAGACATTGTTATGATTATACTAAGAATTTCCACTAAAGGAAGTTTTTCAAGAACAAAAAAAGATTTAGGATCAAATTGGTAAGATTGAAGTTCTAGTTCATGTTACATGTACATGTATATCTACCTATACTCCATAATGCTTAACTATCTATACTCCATAATGCCTAAATATCTATACTCCGTAAAGCCTATCTACCCATTCTCCATAATGCCAATCTACTTATTGTTACATGCTATCTACCTATCAAACTACCTATTGCTACATGTCAGGAGGAACATCATGCAGATATCATGATAAATAATGGAACTTTGAGAGGTTCGTCATCACATAACCGGGCTAGCTCTCGAGGCTCTGTCGACGTTCGACTGATAACGGCATTTTAAAACATCGGGGGCATCGGTTTCACCAATACGAATGTAAACGCCGTCCACCCACATTTGGAACATCATGCAGATATCATGATAAATAATGGAACTTTGAGAGGTTCGTCGTCACATAACCGGGCTAGCTCTCGAGGCTCGGCCCACGCTCGACTGGTGACGGCATTTTGTAACATCAGGGGCATCGGTTTCACCAATACTAATGTAAACGCCGTCCACCAATATTTGCAAACAACGAAACCTGATATCCTTGCCCTAACTGAGACCCAGGTCGATTCGTCAACTGATTCGACATATCTTCGTTGCTCAGGATACGACTTACATTCGAGATTCCGTTTTAAGGGCGGAGTCTGTGTCTTCGCACGGTCCGATCTGGCTTGCCAGAGGATGGAGGCGTTGGAGCCCAATAATATGGACATCATATGGTTGAGGGTCGTGCTGAGGAATTCCGTTAAATTTCTTTGTTGTCTTTACCGCTCCCCGAATGACGATCGACCAATGACATTTTTCGAACATCTTTCATATACCGTCGACTGGATACAGATCAACCACCCAGCTTCTGAAATTATTGTCCTTGGCGATTTTAATGTGCACAATTCCGACTGGTTGTTACATTCTAACAGAACCGACGAGGCTGGGAGGCTGGGGGAGATGTTTGCTGTAAGCCACAACTTGACTCAACTCGTGGGGGAGCCAACGCGAATACCGGATGCCCGAGGCGATTATGCGAACACCCTGGATCTGTTTTTGATATCCGAACCGAGTATTTATACCGTAGAGGTTTCTGCGCCACTGGGAAACTCAGATCACTGCTTGGTATTTGTCGCACAAGCACTTGCATACCAAGCGAATAACCGGCCTAGGCAGCTTCGCCATGTATGGAAGTATGGGGCTGCTAACTGGGACGATATGCGAGATTTCTTCGCATCCTTTCCATGGTCCGAGATGTGCTTCGGAACCTCCGATGTTAACGCTTGCGCGGAGTCGGTGTCAGAGATTATTCTTCTGGGGATGGAGATGTATATTCCACATTCCATCAAACGAAGTTCGTCTGATAAACCTTGGTTTGACAAAAACTGCGAGCTGATTACAGCGGCAAAAAATAGAGCTTTTAAGCAATGGCGCTCCAATCCCACCGATGTTAACAGAACGAATTTTGTTAGAATCAGAAACGTGTGCAACCAGGCGATTGATACCGCGAAGAAGGCTCACAACGACAGGGTGATCAATAAGCTCCTTCGGTGCCCAACTGGTTCGCGCTACTTCTGGTCAATGGCAAAGGCTGTCAGCAGTAACTTTGCTTCCTCCTCTTTTCCTCCGTTGGTGACAGACAGCGGGACGTTAGTCACGAATCCAAAGGATAAAGCTAATGTGTTAGCGAATTTATTTTCCGCGAATTCAAACCTCGATCCCGGCCTCTTGCAGCCACCTGTGATCTCGCCGGTACAGTCTTCCATGCGGGATGTGAGATTTCGTCCGCGCACTATTCAACGCATTCTACGTGAACTGGATTGTAGGAAGGCAACCGGCCCGGACGGAATACCAGCAATAGTCCTTAAGAACTGTACTCCAGAACTATCGCCGGTTCTTGGCAGACTCTTCCGCTTATCTTATGGACGGAGGACCTTTCCTGCCTGCTGGAATATCGCTCGAGTTCAGCCAATCCCAAAGACGGGAAAAAAGTGTCTCCCACAAAATTACCGTCCGATAGCATTACTGTCTATTTTATCTAAGGTAATGGAAAATGTCATCAATAGAGTTGGTTAAGTATTTGGAGTGCAACGGTCTTCTGAATGATCGTCAATACGGATTCCGTGGCAGGCGGTCCACGGGACTTATAACCGATATATGGACATCTGCGATTGAACGGCATGGTGAGTCAAGGGCGGTCGCATTAGATATCTCCAAGGCTTTTGACCGCGTCTGGCACGGGGCATTGCTGAGCAAACTTCGTTCATATGGACTTTCCCAACAGCTTTGCGACTGGACGAGGAGCTTCCTCGAGAATCGATCCATCCGGGTTGTTGTGGACGGCGAGTGTTCGGATCTGTATCCTGTTAATTCGGGGGTGCCCCAGGGTTCTATTTTGGCTCCAACCTTGTTCTTGCTTCACATAAATGATTTGTTGGAAACAACGGATAACAAAGTGTTCAGTTTTGCGGATGATAGTACGCTTGTTCCCTCCTTTTCGAGTGATCGGCCGATTGGTGCATCAACGTCGCACCAGCTGAGATGTAGACAGATTGACTCTCTGAACCAGGATCTAGATAAAGTCCTGCAGTGGGGAAAGGCTAATCTTGTCGACTTCAACGCAACGAAGACCCAGTATACAACATTCACAAAGAAAACCGGATCATCGGTTCCACAGCTGATGATGAATGGCCGGGCCCTCGAGGCTGGGGAAAGTTTGAGATTGCTCGGCGTCACGGTCTGTGGGAATGTATCATGGCATAAACACGTATCGGGTATCGCCAGATCAGCCTCAGGAAAACTGAGTTATCTTTTTAGAGCCAAGAAATACTTTACTCCGGCCCAACTTCTTCTCCTATACAAATCTCAAATTAGACCCGCGCTCGAATATTGCTCTCATGTTTGGAGCTCGGCTCCTAAACATACCCTCGGCCTACTTGAGAGCGTACAAAGACGAGCGATTCGTCTGATCGGGGACTCGGCGCTGACGTCGGGACTACAGTCGCTATCACATCGAAGGCGCGTAGCCGACCTCTGTCTGTTTTACAGATATTATCATGGGTGCTGTTCTTCGGAGATTCTTGGCATTGTTCCACGCAATTCGGTCTATATGCGCTCCACAAGACAATCCGACGGATCGCACCCGTTTGTGGTTCATCTCCCGACAGCGCGGACATCCCTGTATCAGATCTCGTTCCGTTACAGAGCGGGGAAGCTGTGGAACTCCCTTCCCACGCGAGTGTTCCCGGAGCGTTACAATCTGCAACTGTTCAAAAAGAACTGCAACAGTTATTTGATGGCATCTCGGGGCACCCACTCGACGCTATAGGTTCGCCTCTCCCGAGAGAAGTCTAATAAAAAAAAAAAAAATGCAATTTGGCAGTTGCCATCACCTTGGGATAGCACGCGCATGACACCAGGATCTGTTGCCTGCAATTTTGCAATTCCCATCGCCTTGGGGCGATCTGCAACCCGAATAGGCATAATGTTACCACCTCAAGGCGAATAACGACGGGATTGCAAGGTTGCAGTTCCCATTACCTCTGGGGCAAGGCTAATAACCTTGCCCGGAAAAACAAATTATTATGGAAAATTTAACAAGCCTCGCGACTTGCTAAATAAGGCCAAGACCGGATCCCGGTTGTAGTGCCGATGATGGTGATGAGTTCCCATTACCTTGAGATGGCGTCTAAAACTGGCATCAGGTGACTGTCTCAGGGTGAATGGGATGGTGCAATCGGGTCATGAAAATAAAGAAACAGTAAAACAAAACAAAACAAGAGCCAGAAAAAAAAACAATAAAAAGAAGAAAGGGAAGAGATGGTTGGTTTCTGGGGAGAATAATTAAGATATAAAAGAGTTGGGTCGAAGCTTCTAAGATGAGATTAGACCATTGGGTTCAAGCGAAGGAATGTGTTAATATATCCCAAACAAATTTGTATTTATTAATTAACTATATGTTAAAAATAAAAAGGATAGCGAGAGTTATATAAATTAAAACAAATAAACTAAATAAAAACTAAATCAAACATAAACATAAAAAAAGGAATAGAATATATTATCGCACCGCGATCTCGAAAAATATGGTTTATATTTCATTTTGAATGTACACAAAAATTCGAAAGTCCTGTTGAGCACTTGGAAAAACAACAGGATAATAAATAAAAGGCTGGGCTAGTAAGACGAACAGGTAAGGAAGTTTTATGGTTGCGGTAAAAGTTAAAGTACCAACGAGTAACTAAAAAGTACGAAATCTGTGTTATATATTAGTAAATTATATATATAGATCTACATATCCTAGAGCCAATTCAATTTGTGAAGGCACAGCATAAGGGACACTCTATTTGGCCAACCAAGTGATGGATAATCAAAAGTGCGACAGTGACAAATTTTAAGGGCAAAAAAGCGCAAATCCAGCCGGTCATTACACGGATGTATAAAGCTGGAAGCAATCCACGGGCTCAACGAGCCGGAAGCTATCCACGGGCTCCACCAGCCGGAAGCCACCCACATATAGTAACAAATGTTATATTAACAACTATATATGTTCCAATTAGATTTAAGTCGAAATCATAAAAAGGCACAAAATAATGCTTGAGTTTTGTTTGTGATTACGAATGAACGAGCATTTCCTACAAAGTGTGGGGTGAGGCCGAGAGGAAATTGTTTTTGACCTTAGTCTGAATGTCTGCGTAGGGCAAGTAAGTCCAGGTCTAGAGTATAGAAGGAAATGTTTATGCATTTTTTCTGCAGCTAATAAGTCGAAAATAGAAGAATGAATTTTAAAGAAAAAGTAAATCTACTAAAGTTTTCTTTTTTCGCTCCTACACTACCTACCGTGTACTCCTTCACCGACGTCGTACGACTCAATAATTCGTTTAACGCGTTGGAGATTCCCCAAAAATATTATGAGCATGAAGTAGCTACGCAGATTCTCCATTGAGGAATTTAGTTCCAAGGCTATCCAATGGGATATGTGGTCAATATTTTCATCGTTTCTCCACTCCTTGTTTCAATGATAAAACCGGACACAATGCATCACTAAACACAGACTTATCACTGCATGAAGAGATGAGAACTATTCAATACCCACTTGATTTTAATTAGAATGTCGTATATAGGTGTATATAGTCTCTCAGGAGGGACGAGCCTAAGACAGCGTCCTGAAATTCGATAGCTGAAATATAACATGGTAATTTCCGTTAGAAAGTTTCATTTCACATTCACCGCCTATTTATGTACTAACCTAGGTCTAGGAACGTTTTCGACTTTGCCTATATTGGGTTGCAATGCGGCGGCGTAATATTTTTTTTTATGAACGCCATTGTTGGGATACGAATAGTTTTGATTTCACAACTATTGCACACAAATTCTTTACAAATAACAATTGAACACAGCAATCTGATGAGACATACTTACAAGGATACCAAAGACACGCCCTTCGGAAGGATTGTTGCACATCAGAAAACTTCACACATCAGGAGACGACACTTGGCTGTTTCGCCTTCAGTAAACTTGCGCTTTATTTCGGCAGAACTACAAAATCAACTTTTACATTTATATGTGTAACATTTGTATGCATATTTATCGAAATTATTAGCTCCGACACGAAGGTAGACTGTCTGGGTGCATTAGGAGCCACACGCAAAAGGTTCACTGCTATTGAATGGATCCACTGATGTTGGGTGCGGTGCAAATTTTGTTTTCGAGCAATTCATACCTCTAGACCGGACATCAATTAAGTTCAACAATCGATATTAAATGTGGTTACGAGTAAAACAAATATATAGTAAGGTAGTAATAAAAATTAAATGATTTCCGACTAAGTTGGGCGACTTGATATTTATTCCTTTGTTTTCCTTTTTTTTTCGTTGGTTTTTCACTCTCAATGTTTTTTTTTCTCTTTTTAGTGGAATTTCTTAACGTTAATTTTTTCGTGTTGTTTTTCTGATAAGTAATTGCATTTGATTGTCGACTTAATCGAAGTCGTAGTCTACATTCCCATCGTCGTAGGACATGGTATAACTGCTGACAAAGAATCCAGCTCCCCGCCTGCGGCGAGAATCGTCAGCTGTTTCAGGCGGCGGAGATGGTGTATCCATTGGCTGCCGTTCATTTTCAGTAGTATCTTCAAATGTCTCACCTGATATTCCTGGTTGTGTTGAAGTAACATTGAAGGTTTCTGTCCCACCAGGTATTGAAACTTCTGATGCGGCCGATGACGATGATGTGCTATTTAATATGGAACGCCGTCTTCTAACGTCGGGTTGTAATATCTTCCGGCACATGGGACATGTGCCATGTATTCCCAGCCAAGGAACTATACAATTTTCATGATAAACATGCAAGCACAATAATTGCCGTACGTTCTCGCCAATAAGAAAGTCCTCTAAACATACTGAGCACTTTGACTTTTGGGCAATATCAGTCTCAGTAATTTTGACTGTTGGTATTTCATCGATTTTATCCTTTGGTAAGGGTGGCGGTCCATATGAAGTAGTACCATGATTAAGCAAACGATTAACAACTGACGAAATACCTTCACGGCCCCATTGTTGGTCGCTTATGCGAATGTTGCCTCGTGACATGGCTCCAAGGAAATCCAAGAACATATCGTCCAATGTTGTAAAATTTTGGGTTTCACCAAAATTGAAACCTAGGGTAACATGATCGTCCGACTGGAAAGAGTTATCATCAGTGATGGATAAGTTACTGCGTTCATTCGATGCCTGTGGTGGTAGCTCCTCAATGAAGCCACTGGTACACAGGGGGCATGTATAATCCACGCCTGATACTATTATTTCGGTATTGCACACATGACAGTAAAATCTGCTAGGGCCGGATGTTGTTGGTGGTTGCTCTCCAACTCCTGCTTCGGCCATACTTTTTGCTTACTGGCTTTACGAGGATAAACTATTTTTGCACAAATAATTGAGTTTTCACTGCTCTGTGGATTTTCTGCGAACAACTTTTATATGTCTGTTATTAAATTTTCATTTAAATTATACTATTGTTCAATAATTAATTTTATATGAGACTCTATATTAAAGAAGTTTAATAATACTGCCACAGAGATTATGTCGGAACACAATTTTTATGACGAAAATGTGTGATGGACGAAGAAGGGTGTTTGGTAAAATTCCTCAATCAATTTCGGTCCAAAACTGTCAATGTAACATATTAAGGGTACGAACACATTCACAACTAACGAATAAATAAGTTTGAAGGTTTGCGAAAATTTAGGTTAGTTTTTCGATGGCCTCTCAATTCCACACAATATGAATTTCAAGTAGTTTACTAAAGTATATTGTAGGTCGAAACTGAAATAAAAATATTTGGAGATCATAAAAAGAAGTCCATTGCAGTCCTAGAAATTTAAGTAACGTAGAATATAACATAGACTTTCTATTTAAGACGGCGCTATGCATAACTGAATAAATAAGTAAATAAATAAATAGGTAAATAAGTACATATAAATAAAATAAAACAATCCAACTTTTCGGAATTTTTAAAATAAGGCTGAAATTAGGATCGAAGTTATCTTTTATTCTATTCTCTATTAAATAAGAATTATATTGTTTTCAACTTTAATTGGGCTGAACATAAGATACTATATTCAGTGTGGTGTTATATCCAAATGAATAAATAAATAGAGGAATATCCACTCATTTTTATATGAAAAATCGCTGGTGCGTTTGTTTGCGTCCGTGTAACTTTTAAACGGCTCCACCGGTTGAGGTCATATTCACAAAAATGTATGTTACCAAAACGATGATCCATACTTATTTTAGGATTCTATAGGTAGCGCTGTAGTCAAGTTAATATTAAATTCTTTATTTATGGACCAAGATGCATATACGCAAAATATATGGTTTAGTGTATAATAATAAAATCGGAAAATTTAATTTCATTTTTTATATAAAAACTCACTTATGCGTTTGTTTGCGCCCATGTAACTTTTACGCGTCTCTACCGATTGAGATCATATTCACACAATATATGTTACAAAAACGATGGTTCATAGTTATTTTAGGATTTAATAGGTAGCGCTGTAGTCAAGTTAATATTAAATTCTCTGTTTATGGACCAAGATTCATATACGCAATATATATCGTTTAGTGTATAATAATAAAATCGGAAAATTTAATTTCATTTTTATATGTAAAATCGCTGGTGGGTTTGTTTGCGCCCGTGTAACTTTTAAACTGTTCAACCGGTTGAGGTCATATTCACACAATATACATGTATGTTACCAAAACGATGGTCCATAGTTATATTAGTATTCGATAGGTAGCGCTGTAGTCAAGTTAATATTAATTTCTTTACTTATGGACCAAGATTCATATACGCAATATATATCGTTTAGTGTATAATAATAAAATCGGAAAATTTAATTTAATTTTTTTATGTAAAATCGCTGGTCGGTTTGTTTGCGCCTGTGTAACTTTTAAACTGTTCAACCGGTTGAGGTCATATTCACACAATATACATGTATGTTACCAAAACGATGGTCCATAGTTATATTAGTATTCGATAGGTAGCGCTGTAGTCAAGTTAATATTAATTTCTTTACTTATGGACCCAGATTCATATACGCAATATATATCGTTTAGTGTATAATAATAAAATCGGAAAATTTAATTTCATTTTGTATATGTAACGTCGCTGGTGGGTTTGTTTGCGTCCGTGTAACTTTTAAACGGCTCAACCGGTTGGGGTCATATTCACAAAAAATTTATCTTACCAAAACGATGGTCCATAGTTATTTTAGGATTCTATAGGTAGCGCTGTAGTCAAGTTAATATTAAATTCTTTATTTATGGACCAAGATTCATATACGCAAAATATATGGTTTAGTGTATAATAATAAAATCGGAAAATTTAATTTCATTTTTTATATAAAAACTCACTTATGCGTTTGTTTGCGCCCATGTAACTTTTACGCGTCTCTACCGATTGAGATCATATTCACACAATATATGTTACAAAAACGATGGTTCATAGTTATTTTAGGATTTAATAGGTAGCGCTGTAGTCAAGTTAATATTAAATTCTCTGTTTATGGACCAAGATTCATATACGCAATATATATCGTTTAGTGTATAATAATAAAATCGGAAAATTTAATTTAATTTTTTTATGTAAAATCGCTGGTGGGTTTGTTTGCGCCCATGTAACTTTTACTCGTCTCTACCGATTGAGATCATATTCACACAATATATGTTACAAAAACGATGGTTCATAGTTATTTTAGGATTTAATAGGTAGCGCTGTAGTCAAGTTAATATTAAATTCTCTGTTTATGGACCAAGATTCATATACGCAATATATATCGTTTAGTGTATAATAATAAAATCGGAAAATTTAATTTAATTTTTTTATGTAAAATCGCTGGTGGGTTTGTTTGCGCCTGTGTAACTTTTAAACTGTTCAACCGGTTGAGGTCATATTCACACAATATACATGTATGTTACCAAAACGATGGTCCATAGTTATATTAGTATTCGATAGGTAGCGCTGTAGTCAAGTTAATATTAATTTCTTTACTTATGGACCCAGATTCATATACGCAATATATATCGTTTAGTGTATAATAATAAAATCGGAAAATTTAATTTCATTTTGTATATGTAACGTCGCTGGTGGGTTTGTTTGCGTCCGTGTAACTTTTAAACGGCTCAACCGGTTGGGGTCATATTCACAAAAAATTTATCTTACCAAAACGATGATCCATACTTATTTTAGGATTCTATAGGTAGCGCTGTAGTCAAGTTAATATTAAATTCTTTATTTATGGACCAAGATGCATATACGCAAAATATATGGTTTAGTGTATAATAATAAAATCGGAAAATTTAATTTCATTTTTTATATAAAAACTCACTTATGCGTTTGTTTGCGCCCATGTAACTTTTACGCGTCTCTACCGATTGAGATCATATTCACACAATATATGTTACAAAAACGATGGTTCATAGTTATTTTAGGATTTAATAGGTAGCGCTGTAGTCAAGTTAATATTAAATTCTCTGTTTATGGACCAAGATTCATATACGCAATATATATCGTTTAGTGTATAATAATAAAATCGGAAAATTTAATTTAATTTTTTTATGTAAAATCGCTGGTGGGTTTGTTTGCGCCCATGTAACTTTTACTCGTCTCTACCGATTGAGATCATATTCACACAATATATGTTACAAAAACGATGGTTCATAGTTATTTTAGGATTTAATAGGTAGCGCTGTAGTCAAGTTAATATTAAATTCTCTGTTTATGGACCAAGATTCATATACGCAATATACATCGTTTAGTGTATAATAATAAAATCGGAAAATTTAATTTAATTTTTTTATGTAAAATCGCTGGTGGGTTTGTTTGCGCCTGTGTAACTTTTAAACTGTTCAACCGGTTGAGGTCATATTCACACAATATACATGTATGTTACCAAAACGATGGTCCATAGTTATATTAGTATTCGATAGGTAGCGCTGTAGTCAAGTTAATATTAATTTCTTTACTTATGGACCCAGATTCATATACGCAATATATATCGTTTAGTGTATAATAATAAAATCGGAAAATTTAATTTCATTTTGTATATGTAACGTCGCTGGTGGGTTTGTTTGCGTCCGTGTAACTTTTAAACGGCTCAACCGGTTGGGGTCATATTCACAAAAAATTTATCTTACCAAAACGATGATCCATACTTATTTTAGGATTCTATAGGTAGCGCTGTAGTCAAGTTAATATTAAATTCTTTATTTATGGACCAAGATGCATATACGCAAAATATATGGTTTAGTGTATAATAATAAAATCGGAAAATTTAATTTCATTTTTTATATAAAAACTCACTTATGCGTTTGTTTGCGCCCATGTAACTTTTACGCGTCTCTACCGATTGAGATCATATTCACACAATATATGTTACAAAAACGATGGTTCATAGTTATTTTAGGATTCAATAGGTAGCGCTGTAGTCAAGTTAATATTAAATTCTCTGTTTATGGACCAAGATTCATATACGCAATATATATCGTTTAGTGTATAATAATAAAATCGGAAAATTTAATTTAATTTTTTTATGTAAAATCGCTGGTGGGTTTGTTTGCGCCTGTGTAACTTTTAAACTGTTCAACCGGTTGAGGTCATATTCACACAATATACATGTATGTTACCAAAACGATGGTCCATAGTTATATTAGTATTCGATAGGTAGCGCTGTAGTCAAGTTAATATTAATTTCTTTACTTATGGACCCAGATTCATATACGCAATATATATCGTTTAGTGTATAATAATAAAATCGGAAAATTTAATTTCATTTTTTATATGTAAAATCGCTGGTGGGTTTGTTGGCGCCTGTGTAACTTTTAAACTGTTCAACCGGTTGAGGTCATTCTCACACAATATACATGTATGTTACCAAAACGATGGTCCATAGTTATATTAGTATTCGATAGGTAGCGCTGTAGTCAAGTTAATATTAATTTCTTTACTTATGGACCCAGATTCATATACGCAATATATATCGTTTAGTGTATAATAATAAAATCGGAAAATTTAATTTCATTTTGTATATGTAACGTCGCTGGTGGGTTTGTTTGCGTCCGTGTAACTTTTAAACGGCTCAACCGGTTGGGGTCATATTCACAAAAAATTTATCTTACCAAAACGATGGTCCATAGTTATTTTAGGATTCTATAGCTGGCGCTGTAGTCAAGTTAATATTAAATTCTTTATTTATGGACCAAGATTCATATACGCAAAATATATGGTTTAGTGTATAATAATAAAATCGGAAAATTTAATTTCATTTTTTATATAAAAACTCACTTATGCGTTTGTTTGCGCCCATGTAACTTTTACGCGTCTCTACCGATTGAGATCATATTCACACAATATATGTTACAAAAACGATGGTTCATAGTTATTTTAGGATTCAATAGGTAGCGCTGTAGTCAAGTTAATATTAAATTCTCTGTTTATGGACCAAGATTCATATACGCAATATATATCGTTTAGTGTATAATAATAAAATCGGAAAATTTAATTTAATTTTTTTATGTAAAATCGCTGGTGGGTTTGTTTGCGCCCATGTACCTTTTACTCGTCTCTACCGATTGAGATCATATTCACACAATATATGTTACAAAAACGATGGTTCATAGTTATTTTAGGATTTAATAGGTAGCGCTGTAGTCAAGTTAATATTAAATTCTCTGTTTATGGACCAAGATTCATATACGCAATATATATCGTTTAGTGTATAATAATAAAATCGGAAAATTTAATTTAATTTTTTTATGTAAAATCGCTGGTGGGTTTGTTTGCGCCTGTGTAACTTTTAAACTGTTCAACCGGTTGAGGTCATATTCACACAATATACATGTATGTTACCAAAACGATGGTCCATAGTTATATTAGTATTCGATAGGTAGCGCTGTAGTCAAGTTAATATTAATTTCTTTACTTATGGACCCAGATTCATATACGCAATATATATCGTTTAGTGTATAATAATAAAATCGGAAAATTTAATTTCATTTTGTATATGTAACGTCGCTGGTGGGTTTGTTTGCGTCCGTGTAACTTTTAAACGGCTCAACCGGTTGGGGTCATATTCACAAAAAATTTATCTTACCAAAACGATGGTCCATAGTTATTTTAGGATTCTATAGGTAGCGCTGTAGTCAAGTTAATATTAAATTCTTTATTTATGGACCAAGTACGCAATATATATCGTTTAGTGTATAATAATAAAATCGGAAAATTTAATTTCATTTTTATATGAAAAATCGCTGGTGCGTTTGTTTGCGTCCGTGTAACTTTTACGCGGCTCTACCGATTGAGATCATATTCACACAATATATTGTGACGCATATGACAATCAGTACTAGAATATTCGAGAAAGTCCAAAACAAAGTACTAGAATATTCTAGAGAGTACTGGAAAACTGGATACTATGAACAGTAGAAAATTCGAGGCTATAGAACGGACGGAAACGAAACGCCGAATCAGAATGAGGAAACGGTATAAATACGTCGCACGCAGATCGAGAAAGAAGTAAGAAGTAAGAAGTAAGAAGAAGGAGTAAGCAGCCAAAGACGCGATAACTACAGAAGCGATAAGTCAAGAAATCGTTAAGTAACGGTTGTTATTAACGGACTAATAGAGTGTTATATTAATTCAAAATCGATTTAACGGCTCTTATTTACTAAAAATAATTAATCCAGCGAACCCTAAGCTCGCAATAATTGGTGTCAGAAGTGGGATAGTAAATAAGTCTGTGAAAGTGTGTTGTGACGATGTCAGAAAGATATTTGGAGGATCTTCGCGTTCCTGAGTTGAAGAAGGAACTTCAGGACCGGCATCTGGATAGCAGAGAACAGAAGCAAATTCTTCGACAGCGTCTGCAAGCAAGGAAGAGGGTATTGATGTCGACACATATGTTTTTACGATTGGGCCAGACTGTCCGGATGGCGAAGAAACAGCGAGTCAAGATGGTGGCAATGTGACGGAGAAGAGTTCGCCACAGTTGGACATTTCGGATATGTTCAGGACGATGATGATAAAATTGGACGCGCAAGCTACAAACATTAACACATAATTGGACGCGCAATGCTAAGTTGGATGCCAAAAATTCAAAATTCGACACACAAGCTGCAGATCTGAATGCAAAATTGGATGCCCAAATGCAGTGGATGAAATGTAATTTTCTACCTTTAAGGAAGAAATTCAGTCAAGAATTCGAAACGAAGTAGAAAATCCGGATCTAAAAGTCACCGATGAAATAATGCGAATCGAAAAGAGACTTGAGTGTATTGAGAGAAATAAGACATCGTCTAGCAATCAACATGACTACAAAGATACAACGATACAACCGCCAACCTGCGATGGAACGGGACCCTTCTCCGTATTTATACGTCAGTTTGACGCCGCGGCCAATTATAATAAGTGGTCGGGTGAGCAAAAGTCAACATCACTAATCTTGTCTCTCCGCGGGGCGGCTGCAGAATTGCTACAAACCATACCAGCAGAGAAGCAAACAGATTTCCAAGCGATAAGAGATGGCCTTGAAGCTAGGTATGGAGACAACCACATGCAGCAGGTCTACCGCATGCAACTGCGGAGCAGAACGCAAAAACCTGGAGAAAATCTTCAACAGTTGCAGGCAGATATTGAGCGATTGGCAAACTTGTCTTATTCAAATATGACTAAGGAATTTCTGAACGAGGTAGCAATGGATGCATTTATAAATGCAATCCAAGATCGGGACTTGCAACAAGCCGTTCGTTTGGCAGGAAAAAAGACGACTAATGAAATACTGGCGTTCGCATTGGCATATGAATCTGCTAAACTGGCTACCAGGAGTACATATAGAGTCCGAGAAACGTCCGTCCAGGAATGTTCCTGCCAAAAAATTGGGCATCTACAACGGAGAACCCCGAGACCTGTTGTGAAGTGCTGGACATGCTGCGGAGTCGGCCACATCTCTGTTGACTGTAGGAAACGTCGACAAATGAATGAAACATCGAGTGAGATTTGTTGTTCATGCGCTAATCATAAGAGGTGACTATCAACCGACCAACCTGAAGTGAAGAAGCACATTGTACCTGCCAGAGTACTAAATGCGTCCAAGGAGCCGGTCGCAATAAGAAAAGGAGAGTTAACCGCAGAATGTGCACCCGTATCAATGATAAGCTTATTTCAGCAAGAGAAGGTGCATAATAACGCTGATGCTCTATCAAGAAGACCATGTAAGCCAGATTGTAAAAATTGTCATAGAGCGGAAGAAAAACAAGAGGCGTACGACCTTCGAAATGTACAAGTAGAAGTACTAGATGGGTGGACGAATGATGCTATACGTTCAGCTCAACTTCAGGATGAAGATATGTCGTTAATCCTGGAACACAAAGAAAAGAACGAGCGGCCAACTTGGAACGATATTTTCTACAAGAGTGGAACATTTAAGGTATATTGGGCACAATGGAATTCCTTGCTGGTGGAAGATGGAATTCTTAAGCCTAAATGGGAAGCAGCGGACGGAAAATCCCATCGAATGCAGATTCTAGTCCCACCATCAAAAGTGAAGGATGTACTAACAGAAATGCACGACGGGGCCTCCGGTGGACATCTGGGAGTTAATAAAACACTTTCAAAATTACGATCTCGCTTCTACTGGCTTCACATGAGAGATGACGTCGAGTCTTGGTGTAGGAAGTGCACAACTTGCACTGCGACCAAAGGACCAACAGCAAAACCAAGGAGCTCTATGAAGCAGTACAACGTGGGTGCCCCATTCGAGCGAATTGCGATTGATATTTCAGGACCATTCCCAAAAACAAACGACAACAACAAATACATGTTGGTCATCATGGATTACTTCAGCAAGTGGGTAGAAGTCCCCCCAATTCCAAACCAAGAAGCAACAACCACCATTGAGCAGCTAATCAATAATTGGATCAGCAGATGTGGAGTTCCCTGTGAGCTTCATTCCGATCACGGCCGAAACTTCGAATCACAGATATTTCAAGGCATCTGTGCGGCACTGGGCGTAAGGAAAACCAGGACCACACCCGTACATCCGCAGTCAGACAGAATCGTCGAAAGGTTAAACCGAACAATGAAAGAGTATTTATCGAAGGTCGTTAGTGATCACCAACGAGATTGGGACAAATATGTACAAACCTTTCTCATGAGTTATAGATCGGCTAATCACGATACGACAGGCCATTCTCCAGCAAGGATTATATTTGGACGAGAGATACGATTACCAGCCGATCTGCGATTCGGAATACCTCCAGACGCCATAGACAAGACCGAAGACTACGTAGCCGAATGGAGAAATCGTCTCGATGAGATTTATCATTTGGTTCGAAAGCAAATCAAGGTATCCAGTGACAGGATGAAAACAAGGTACGCAGTTCGAGCCAACGCATCCGGATTTAATGCAGGCGATAACGTGTGGCTTTATAACCCTCATCGGCAAAAAGGAAGGTCTCCGAAGTTGCAGCAACATTGGGAAGGACCGTATAAGATTCTCACAAGAATTAACGACGTTGTCTATAGGATTCAGCGAAGACCGAACGCCAAGATGAAGGTGGTACATCGTGACCGACTGGCGAGTTTTGTTAACCCAGAAGGCCAGTGAACTTAGTTCGGGACGAACTAATCTAGGCGGAGGGTAGTGTGACGCTTATGACAATCAGTACTAGAATATTCTAGAAACTCCGAAACAAAGTAGTAGAATATTGTAGGAAGTACTGGAAAACTGGAGACTAGGAAGAGTAGAACATTCAAGGCTATGGAATGGACGGAAACGAAACGCCCAATCAGAATGAGAAAACGGTATAAATACGTCGCACACAGATCATGGAGACGAGTAAGAAGTAGAAAGTGAAGCAAGCGATAAGTAAGAAGTAGAAAGTAAGCAGTTAAAGACGCGATAAGTACGGAAGTGATAAGTCAAGAAATCGTTAAGTGTACGGTAAAAGTAACGGTTGTTATTAACGGACTAATAAAGTGTTATATTAATTCAAAATCGATTTAACGGCTCTTATTTATTCAAAATAATTAATCCAGTGAACCCTAAGCTCGCTACAATATGTTACAAAAACGATGGTTCATAGTTATTTTAGGATTCTATAGGTAGGGCTGTAGTCAAGTTAATATTAAATTCTCTGTTTATAGACCAAGTACGCAATATATATCGTTTAGTGTATAATAAAAAAATCGGAAAATTTAATTTCATTTTTTATATAAAAACTGACTTATGCGTTTGTTTGCGCCCATGTAACTTTTACGCGTCTCTACCGATTGAGATCATATTCACACAATATATGTTACAAAAACGATGGTTCATAGTTATTTTAGGATTCAATAGGTAGCGCTGTAGTCAAGTTAATATTAAATTCTCTGTTTATGGACCAAGATTCATATACGCAATATATATCGTTTAGTGTATAATAATAAAATCGGAAAATTTAATTTAATTTTTTTATGTAAAATCGCTGGTCGGTTTGTTTGCGCCTGTGTAACTTTTAAACTGTTCAACCGGTTGAGGTCATATTCACACAATATACATGTATGTTACCAAAACGATGGTCCATAGTTATATTAGTATTCGATAGGTAGCGCTGTAGTCAAGTTAATATTAATTTCTTTACTTATGGACCCAGATTCATATACGCAATATATATCGTTTAGTGTATAATAATAAAATCGGAAAATTTAATTTCATTTTGTATATGTAACGTCGCTGGTGGGTTTGTTTGCGTCCGTGTAACTTTTAAACGGCTCAACCGGTTGGGGTCATATTCACAAAAAATTTATCTTACCAAAACGATGGTCCATAGTTATTTTAGGATTCTATAGGTAGCGCTGTAGTCAAGTTAATATTAAATTCTTTATTTATGGACCAAGATTCATATACGCAATATATATCGTTTAGTGTATAATAATAAAATCGGAAAATTTAATTTCATTTTTTATATAAAAACTCACTTATGCGTTTGTTTGCGCCCATGTAACTTTTACGCGTCTCTACCGATTGAGATCATATTCACACAATATATGTTACAAAAACGATGGTTCATAGTTATTTTAGGATTTAATAGGTAGCGCTGTAGTCAAGTTAATATTAAATTCTCTGGTTATGGACCAAGATTCATATACGCAATATATATCGTTTAGTGTATAATAATAAAATCGGAAAATTTAATTTCATTTTTATATGTAAAATCGCTGGTGGGTTTGTTTGCGCCCGTGTAACTTTTAAACTGTTCAACCGGTTGAGGTCATATTCACACAATATACATGTATGTTACCAAAACGATGGTCCATAGTTATATTAGTATTCGAAAGGTAGCGCTGTAGTCAAGTTAATATTAATTTCTTTACTTATGGACCAAGATTCATATACGCAATATATATCGTTTAGTGTATAATAATAAAATCGGAAAATTTAATTTCATTTTTTATATGTAAAATCGCTGGTGGGTTTGTTTGCGCCCGTGTAACTTTTAAACTGTTCAACCGGTTGAGGTCATATTCACACAATATACATGTATGTTACCAAAACGATGGTCCATAGTTATATTAGTATTCGATAGGTAGCGCTGTAGTCAAGTTAATATTAATTTCTTTACTTATGGACCCAGATTCATATACGCAATATATATCGTTTAGTGCATAATAATAAAATCGGAAAATTTAATTTCATTTTGTACATGTAACGTCGCTGGTGGGTTTGTTTGCGTCCGTGTAACTTTTAAACGGCTCAACCGGTTGGGATCATATTCACAAAAAATTTATGTTACCAAAACGATGGTTCATAGTTATTTTAGGATTCTATAGGTAGCGCTGTAGTCAAGTTAATATTAAATTCTTTATTTATGGACCAAGTACGCAATATATATCGTTTAGTGTATAATAATAAAATCGGAAAATTTAATTTCATTTTTATATGAAAAATCGCTGGTGCGTTTGTTTGCGTCCGTGTAACTTTTACGCGGCTCTACCGATTGAGATCATATTCACACAATATATTGTGACGCATATGACAATCAGTACTAGAATATTCTAGAAAGTCCAAAACAAAGTACTACAATATTCTAGAAAGTACTGGAAAACTGGATACTATGAACAGTAGAAAATTCGAGGCTATAGAACGGACGGAAACGAAACGCCGAATCAGAATGAGGAAACGGTATAAATACGTCACACGCAGATCGAGAAAGAAGTAAGAAGTAAGAAGTAAGAAACAAGAAGTAAGAAGTAAGAAGTAAGAAGTAAGAAGTAAGAAGTAAGAAGTAAGAAGTAAGAAGAAGGAGTAAGCAGTCAAAGACGCGATAAGTACGGAAGCGATAAGTCAAGAAATCGTTAAGTAACGGTTGTTATTAACGGACTAATAGAGTGTTATATTAATTCAAAATCGATTTAACGGCTCTTATTTATTAAAAATAATTAATCCAGCGAACCCTAAGCTCGCAATAATTGGCGTCAGAAGTGGGATTAAGTATTGGTGAAGTAAATAAGTCTGTGAAAGTGTGTTGTGACGATGTCAGAAAGATATTTGGAGAATCTTCGCGTTCCTGAGTTGAAGAAGGAACTTCAGGACCGGAATCTGGATAGCAGAGGACAGAAGCAAATTCTTCGACAGCGTTTGCAAGCAGCAATGAAGGAAGAGGGTATTGATGTCGACACATATGTTTTTACGATTGGGCCAGACTGTCCGGATGGCGAAGAAACACCGAGTCAAGATGGTGGCAATGTGACGGAGAAGAGTTCGCCACAGTTGGACATTTCGGAGATGTTCAGGACGATGATGACAAAATTGGGCGCGCAAGCTACAGACATTAACACATAATTGGACGCGCAAGCTGCAGATGTTAATGCAAAGTTGGATGCCAAAAATTCAAAATTCGACGCACAAACTGCAGATCTGAATGCGAAACTGGATGCCCAAACGCAGTGGATGAAATGTAATTTTCTACACTTTAAGGAAGAAATTCAGTCAAGAATTCGAAACGAAGTAGAAAATCTGGATCTAAAAGTCACCGATGAAATAATGCGAATCGAAAAGAGACTTGAGTGTATTGAGAGAAATAAGACATCGTCTAGCAATCAACATGACTACAAAGATACAACGATACAACCGCCAACCTGCGATGGAACGGGACCCTTCTCCGTATTTATACGTCAGTTTGACGCCGCGGCCAATTATAATAAGTGGTCGGGTGAGCAAAAGTCAACATCACTAATCTTGTCTCTCCGCGGGGCGGCTGCAGAATTGCTACAAACCATACCAGCAGAGAAGCAAACAGATTTCCAAGCGATAAGAGATGGCCTTGAAGCTAGGTATGGAGACAACCACATGCAGCAGGTCTACCGCATGCAACTGCGGAGCAGAACGCAAAAACCTGGAGAAAATCTTCAACAGTTGCAGGCAGATATTGAGCGATTGGCAAACTTGTCTTATTCAAATATGACTAAGGAATTTCTGAACGAGGTAGTAATGGATGCATTTATAAATGCAATCCAAGATCGGGACTTGCAACAAGCCGTTCGTTTGGCAGGAAAAAAGACGACTAATGAAATACTGGCATTCGCATTGGCATATGAATCTGCTAAACTGGCTACCAGGAGTACATATAGAGTCCGAGAAACGTCCGTCCAGGAATGTTCCTGCCAAAGAATCGGGCATGTACAACGGAGAACCCCGAGACCTGTTATGAAGTGCTGGACATGCGGCGGAGTCGGCCACATCTCTGTTGACTGTAGGAAACGTCGACGAATGAATGAAACATCGAGTGAGAATTGTTGTTCATGCGCTTGTCATAAGAGGAGACTATCAACGGAACAACCTGAGGTGAAGAAACACATTGTACCTGTCAGAATACTAAATGCGTCCGAAGAGCCGGTCGCAATAAGAAAAGGAGAGTTAACCACAGAATGTGCACCCGTATCAATGATAAGCTCAATTCAGCAAGGGAAGGTGCATAATAACGCTGATGCTCTATCAAGAAGACCATGTAAGCCAGATTGTAAACATTGTCATAGAGCGGAAGAAAAACAAGAGGCGTACGACCTTCGAAATGTACAAGTAGAAGTACTAGATGGGTGAACGAATGATGCTATACGTGCAGCTCAACTTCAGGATGAAGATATGTCGTTAATCCTGGAACACAAAGAAAAGAACGAGCGGCCAACTTGGAACAATATTTCCGACAAGAGTTGAACATTTAAAGCATATTGGGCACAATGGAATTCCTTGCTGGTGGAGGCTGGAATTCTAAAGCGTAAATGGGAAGCCGCGGACAGAAAATCCCATCGAATGCAGATTCTAGTCTCACCATCAAAAGTGAAGGATGTACTAGCAGAAATGGACGACGGGGCCTCTGGTGGACATCTGGGAGTTAATAAGACGTTTTCAAAATTACGATCTCGATTCTACTGGCTTCACATGAAATATGACGTCGAGTCTTGGTGTAGGAAGTGCACAACTTGCACTGCGACCAAAGGACCAACTGCAAAACCAAGGTGCTCTATGAAGCAGTACAACGTGGGTGCCCCATTCGAGCGAATTGCGATTGATATCTCAGGACCATTTCCAAAAACCAACGATAACAACAAATACATGTTGGTTATCATGGATTACTTCAGCAAGTGGGTGGAAGTCCTTCCAATTCCAAACCAAGAAGCAACAACCGTCATTGAGCAGCTAATCAATAATTGGATCAGCAGATATGGAGTTCCCTGTGAGCTTCATTCCGATCAAGGCCGAAATTTCGAATCACAGATATTTCAAGGCATCTGTGCGGCACTGGGCGTAAGGAAAACCAGGACCACACCCTTACATCCGCAGTCAGACGGAATGGTCGAAAGGTTCAGTCGAACAATAAAGGAGCATTTATCGAAGGTCGTTAGTGATCACCAACGAGATTGGGACAAATATGTACAAACCTTTCTCATGAGTTATAGATCGGCTAATCACGATACGACAGGACATTCTCCAGCAAGGATTATATTTGGACGAGAGATACGATTACCAGCAGATCTGTGATTCGGAATACCTCCAGACGCCATAGATAAGGCTGAAGACTACGTAGCCGAATGGAGAAATCGTCTCGATGAGATTCATCATTTGGTTCGAAAGCAAATCAAGGTATCCAGTGACAGGAAGAAAACAAGGTACGCAGTTCGAGCCAACGCATCCGGATTTAATGCAGGCGATAACGTGTGGCTTTATAACCCTCATCGGCAAAAAGGAAGGTCTCCGAAGTTGCAGCAACATTGGGAAACTCCGAAACAAAGTAGTAGAATATTTTAGGAAGTACTGGAAAACTGGAGACTAGGAAGAGTAGAACATTCAAGGCTATGGAACGGACGGAAACGAAACGGCGAATCAGAATGAGAAAACGGTATAAATACGTCGCACACAGATCATGGAGACGAGTAAGAAGTAGAAAGTGAAGCAAGCGATAAGTAAGAAGTAGAAAGTAAGCAGTCAAAGACGCGATAAGTACGGAAGTGATAAGTCAAGAAATCGTTATGTGTACGGTATAAGTAACGGTTGTTATTAACGGACTAATAAAGTGTTATATTAATTCAAAATCGATTTAACGGCTCTAATTTATTCAAAATAATTAATCCAGTGAACCCTAAGCTCGCTACAATATGTTACAAAAACGATGGTTCATAGTTATTTTAGGATTCTATAGGTAGGGCTGTAGTCAAGTTAATATTAAATTCTCTGTTTATAGACCAAGTACGCGTGTATAATAAAAACATCGGAAAATTTAATTTAATTTTTATATAAAAACTCACTTATGCGTTTGTTTGCGCCCATGTAACTTTTACGCGGCTCTACCGATTGAGATCATATTCACACAATATATGTTACAAAAACGATGGTTCATAGTTATTTTAGGATTTAATAGGTAGCGCTGTAGTCAAGTTAATATTAAATTCTCTGGTTATGGACCAAGATTCATATACGCAATATATATTGTTTAGTGTATAATAATAAAATCGGAAAATTTAATTTCATTTTTATATGTAAAATCGCTGGTGGGTTTGTTTGCGCCCGTGTAACTTTTAAACTGCTCAACCGGTTGAGGTCATATGCACACAATATACATGTATGTTACCAAAACGATGGTCCATAGTTATATTAGGTTTGATAGGTAGTGTTGCTGAAACGAAACAACAAAAGGCTAAACCTAATCGCGAACGGCGCTTTCTTCAGCGACGTCCAAAAACAGTTTTGCCTTAGCGGACTGTATTTTTTCCGGCACTGCCCGGCCAACGATGATTTCTTCTAATTCGAGGGATTGCACCTCCAGAGCTGGACTCTTCCCTGGATAAACGGGCGTTAGAGTCTTGCCCAGTACAAATCTCTAATCGACTAACGTCAAAGTAAAAGGAAGGGGAATATCAAAACGCGGTACAACAAATTTGCTTATTTTCCTAAATCGAATTATTATTATTATCTACGATTATTCTTTATTATCTGAATATTTCTGATCTCTGTAGCTGGTCTTGAACAAGACCGATTGGGTAGGTTCCTTCGACGACTCCTGCTGCTCCATCGAAAGTGCCCGCCTTATATAGGGACAGTCGTCCCCTCCTTTGCTCGTTCCCTGGGCTCTGCTTTTCTTAGTGGTTTCCCGGAATCGGTGCGCCGCTGATCGTCGTTTCCCTGGAAGTGGTATGTTAGCGCTTGCCTTGCCTTTCCTGGGAATTCGTAATCCATCGCCAACAGGTAGCGCTGTAGTCAAGTTAATATTAAATTCTTTATTTATGGACCAAGTACGCAATATATATAGTTTAGTGTATAATAAAAAAATCGGAAAATTTAATTTCATTTTTTATATAAAAACTCACTTATGCGTTTGTTTGCGCCCATGTAACTTTTACGCGGCTCTACCGATTGAGATCAAATTCACACAATATATGTTACCGAAACGATGGTCCATAGTTATATTAGGATTCGATAGGTAGCGCTGTAGTCAAGTTAATATTAAATTCTTTATTTATGGACCAAGACTCATATACGCAATATATATCGGAAAATTTAATTTCATTTTTATATGTAAAATCGATGGTGCGTTTGTTTGTGCCCGTGTAACTTTTAAACTGCTCAACCGGTTGATAAGTACGGACCAAATGCAATTTATTAATGACCAAATGTCGGTGCTAAAAATAGACGGACCATGGTACAAATATGTATTTATAAATGTACACGCCTTAACAGAATCTACCGACGAAGAAATGAAGGACACGTTCTACGAGACCCTAGAGGAAGTATTTGATGGGATCTCATCATTCAATGTTAAAATCCTCCTCGGGGACCTCAATGCGAAAATTGGAAAGGAAGATATCTTCCAACCAACTAAAGGTAAAGAAAGCCTGCACGACGTTTCAAATGATAATGGAAGTCGAATTATCACGTTCGCAGCGTCAAAAGATCTGGTAGTGAAAAGCACGATGTTCAAGCACAAGCAAATCCATAAAGCCACATGGATATCACCCGACGGCGTAACGCGTAACCAAATAGACCACTTCCTCATAGACAAAAGACACTACTCGAATATCCTTGACGTAAGATCATATAGGGGCTCCTCGATAGTATAGTGGTTAGTATACCCGCCAGTCACGCGGGAGACCGGGGTTCGATTCCCCGTCGGGGAGCCTCTGGCGCAAGACTAATGACCTTGCCCGGAAAAAACAAATCATTATTGAAAATTTAACAGGTCTCAGGACTTGCTAAATAAGGCCAAGACCGGCTCCCGGTTGTAGTGCCGATGATGATGAAGATCATATAGGGGAGCAGATTGTGACTCCGATCATCTTCTAGTGATGGGCAAAATCAGGAGTCGGCTCTCAGCAAACCCACATTGGCAGTCACGAGAGACGAGCAAAAAACTCGACATTGATAAACTAAAAGACTTACGCAAAAGGGCTGAATATCAAGAGGAACTAAAGAATAGATTTAATATCCTAGAGAATGGGAGTAGTGAGGAAGAGGAAACCAATAATCTGAGCACTAAATGGGCATCGATCAGAGACACAATCACACAAACGGCCCAAAAGTATTAGCATTTAAGAAAACAATTAAGTCCAAACCTTGGTTTGACGATGAGTGCAGGGCGAAGATCGAAGAACGTAAACGCCTCAGAGTGATCCACTTAGAAAGATATAAGGAAGTCAACGCAGAAAGATACGCGTCAATTCGGAAAGAGACGATGAGACTTTTCAAGCGGAAAAACGCGAATGGGAGACGACTCGGATCGAAAATACCCTAGAAAATGCCAGAGCAAAGAATATCAGAGGTATGTATGCCGGCATAAACTCAATTAGAAATGGCTACCGAGGGAGAGCCAAAATAATTCTATACACACAGGGCTGTCTCGTCACAGAAACAAACAATATTGTGACAAGATGGAAGCAGTACTTTGAAAACCTGCTCAATGTGCGCACCCATCAACCACAAATAAACGCGCCAGACGTACATATAGCCGAGCCTCAGATCCCAGAGCCTTTTTTCGACGAAGTTGTAGACGCAATAAACCGATTGAAAAACAACAAAGCTCCCGGAGTGGACCGTGTACCGGCAGAGCTTGTGAAGCATGGAGGAGAGGCAACCGCTCGAAAGATCCACCAACTGATTAAAACAATATGGGATAAGAAAGTCATTCCGGAAGATGGAAAACCTCAATAGTCATCCCCATTTTCAAAAAAGGCGACAGATCTGACTGCGAAAACTACAGAGGAATATCATTGCTCCCAATCGTATACAAAATACTAACAAATGTCATACTGGCAAGAATCACACCGTACGCAGAAGAAATATTGGGAAACTACCAATGCGGATTCCGTCGGAACCGGTCAACAAGCGACCAGATGTCCACAATAAGGCAACTGCTGGAAAAGAGGTGGGAATACGGTTCACCAACTGTTTGTTGACTTCAAAAAAGCCTACGACTCAGTCGCAAGGCAAAGACTCGACCATATTGTAGTTGAGGTGGGAAACCCAAAAAAATATGCCGCCCTCATTCAAATCTGCATGAACGAAAACAAAGGGCGAGTTAAAATAGAAAATCACCTCTCAGAACCACTTGATATCCGGGACGGACTAAAACAGGGGGGTGGCCTCTCACCATTCCTTTTTAACCTTGTCCTCGAGTATGTTATCAGAAAGGTACAAGACGACAACACGGCCGGATCATGCCTGAACGGGGTCACACAAGTGCTTGCGTATGCGAATGACATCGCCGTTCTGAGCGATAATCTCGAAACTGTAAGTAAAAACTGTGAAATCATCATGCAAGCAGCAAAAGAGGTGGGCCTAGAAATAAATGAAGACAAAACAAAATACATGATTACGGCGAGAGCAGGTGGACCCCAGGGAACACATATAAGCGTCAGAGGCAAGACATTTGAAAAAGTTAAAGAATTTAAATATCTGGGAACAATACTGACGGCCAGTAACGAAATGTCAAAGGAAATTAACAAAAGACTACATTCCAGCAACGCTAGTTGGCACACAGTCAGTAAACTGTTGAAATCCAAACTGCTATCACGTAATATAAAGCTCCGTGTCTATAGAACCATAATCATTCCAATTGTTCTATATGGATGCGAAACATGGGCTCTCACAAAACGGGAAGAAAACAAATTCCGCGTATTCGAGAATAAAGTTTTAAGGGGTATATTTGGCGGTAAATATGAGGAGGAGTCAGGACAATGTACGAAACTCCACAACGACGAATTAGAAGAGCTATATTGCAAACCTACAATAGTGAGAGTAATCAAGTCGCGAAGATTAAGATGGGCCGGACACGTAGCGCGAATGGGCGATGATAGGACTGTAGGGGTTTCTCTATCCTATAGGAGAAACAGCCCACAATGCCAACCACAATACCTACCCATTTCCTTGATGAGTTATTTACCTGTAAAACATGTCAAAGGGACGCATAGCTAAACTCTTTATTCTATGCGGATAATGCATAATTGAGTTTAGCTACAATCAACGACATACGGCAACACTATTGCGCTAACCATGGGATTTCCACCGGAAATTCCATTCGTATTGGTTAGCAACAACCAAGTCAAACCAAGCGACGCGGTTGCGTCATAATCCATAGGCTTGGGTATTTATCGAACATTCCACAGAATGGTATTATATCCCCAGCCGACGCGGCGTCCTATTGACTTTTCCCAGATCACCCACTCGCTTGGGATCAATGATCTCTTTATGCTGGTGAATAACCTTAGCTAGGTTTTCCGCTCTCTCGTATTTCTGTCTTGTTATAGTACAATGACCTAAGAGATTATCACTAGGTCAGTAGACCAGCCGTATACACGGCACTGACGCACACACACCTAGCCAGATCAACCCTGGGTTATTGTGTTTTCCCTTTTGATTTCTCCATTCTGGCTACGCCCATTGACGTCGAACGAATACACAAGTATGTTTCGACCTGGATGAGTGTGGTGAGTTGGGGAACACACAAGAGAGCATGGTTACCATTGGCAGATCAATGTGTAAAAAGCAGAAATTACGATTTCCATCCTAATTTAGTCAGTCACTATTCAATCACCATCCAGTGCAGTCACGCCGCACCGCGTTAAAGAGTCAACTTTTGAGTTACCCAGTCACCGTGTCGAGAAAGTAGTGCTTTGTCTTAAAATAATATTTATAAAAAAAACAATTTACTAATATTAATACTAAGTTACAAGTTAAATAAAAAAAGAAAACAAAAAAATACCAATAAAAAAATGGATTAACGTCAAGTCAACACCAGTGCATTTTCATTTATTGCCTTCCTTCTGTGAACAATTTTTCGTAGTGACGGTGCGGTGGGGAAGAAGTGAATCGTGTGTCCGTGTTTGGTGCCATACTTCTTACACCCCCACAAGACCGTGCATAGAATTCTTGACGGTAAGCCAACGGGAAAGAGACTGACAGGACGGCCGCGACGGAGATGGGAGGACAATGTTAGATTGGGCCTCGAGGAGATCGGATGGGATGGTCGAACGTGGAAGGAGAGCGCACAGGACAGGGAACAATGGCGGAGCCGAGTCGGTGAGGTCATGAACTTCCGGGTTCCTACAGGCCAATAAATAATAATAATAATAACTAGAAGATGATCGGAGTCGCAATCTGCTCCTCTATACGACCTTACGTCAAGGATATTCGAGTGGTGTCTTTTGTCTAGGAGGAAGTGGTCTATTTGGTTACGCGTTACGCCGTCGGGTGATATCCATGTGGCTTTATGGATTTGCTTGTGCTTGAACATCGTGCTTTTCACTACCAGATCTTTGGACGCAGCGAACGTGATAATTCGAATTCCATTATCATTTGAAACGTCGTGTAGGCTTCTTTGCCTTTAGTTGGTTGAAATATATCTTCCTTCCCAATTTTCGAGTTGAGGTCCCCGAGGAGGATTTTAACATCGAATGACGGGATCCCATCAAATACTTCCTCTAGGGTCTCGTGGAACGTGTCCTTCGTTTCTTCGTCCGTAGATTCTAATGGGGCATGTACGTTTATAAATACACAATTGTACCATGGGCCCTGTAACATCAGAGTTCGACCTCTGATATTATCATTTAATATTTTATGTTATCGGGCAGCTAATGGCCAAGATATTGTATTATTGTCGTTATTAATATATTGTAGCGAGCTTAGGGTTCGCTGGATAAATTATTTCGAATAAATAAGAGCCGTTAAATCGATTTTGAATTAATATAACACTTTATTAATCCGTTAATAACAACCGTTACTTATACCGTACACTTAACGATTTCTTTACTTATCGCTTCCGTACTTATCGCGTCTTTGACTGCTCACTTATCGCTTGCTTCACTTTCTTACTTATTACTTCTTACTACCGCACTTATCGCTTGCTCCACTTTCTACTTTTTACTCATCTCCATGATCTGTGTGCGACGTATTTATACCGCTTCCTTATTCTGATTCGGCGTTTTGTTTCCGTCCGTTCCATAGTCTTGAATGTTCTACTGTTCACGGTCTCCAGTTTTCCATTACCTTATAGAATATTCTAGTACTCTGTTTCGGACTCTCTAGAATATTTTAGTACTGATTGTCATATGCGTCACACTACCCTGCGCCTAGATTAGTTCGTCCCGAACTAAGTTCACTGGTCTTCTGGGTTAACAAAAGTCGCTAGTCGGTCACGATGTACCACCTTCATCTTGGCGTTCGGACTTCGCTGAATCCTATAGGACATTGCCCGCGTGTGCCAATCGTATCATACGATTAATTGCGCCTCACTGCTGTGATCGCTACTTCGCCGAACTGAGCTGTTCCGACGTTCGATTATTTCGTAGTCGGTGCCCCTTGACAACACCGCTTGTGATCATATATCGTGTATCACACTTGTAAAAATATGTATTTGTAAAATGAAACCGCGTAGGTCCGCGGACAGGTGCTCCCTTGTTTTTTGTAGTACGAAGCAGAATGCAGTGTCCTTGGGGAGTGGGTCAAGTGCATGATTGATATATGATAATTGGCTTTGGAAGGTGGGCATGAATGGGTAATTATCGCAACGTATGCGATATGAATTAATTGCCCGTGGAGAAGGCTTTGCTTCTGAATGAATGCGAATTTTAATTGTATGCATTGTATTGCTTGTGGGAAAGGCGAGTATTGCATTGTATGCAGAATATATTGAGGATTGATCATATGAGTATTGGATGCAAGGATAATGGAATCAAATTAATAAAATATTTTAATGTTTGAGAAGGGGTGTAAAGCGAGGTGTGTAAGGTCATTAATAAATTTGACATTTTCTACATGGGACGTAATCTTCTTGCTTATGATGAAGCCGGTTCCGAGGTTATGTGTATCGGTACTTTCACACGCCAGATGGAATAGTCGCATAAACGGTTAATTGATCTTTAAGGTCATCCAATTCTTGGAAGTGTGAAAAAATTACTCACACGGAAACTCTAACGGGAGGACGACGGGTCTCGTAAATACGTAAACCATTTTGGACACGACAGTGTCCCTTTTTGCCTATTATGAGAAAAGTGAGAAGACGACGCAGAACATGCCACTTTTGTGGGTAACCAATTCGCACAATGTAGAAATAACTTTCTTAGTCTACTACACCTCATAGACTATGTGAAGCGGGCAGAGGAGTGCTGGACTACACAATTGAGGAATCTAGTAATGCGAGTGCAGAATAAGCTAAGTGCATTCAAAAGTTATAGAAATCACAGAAAGCATTAGAATTCCTTAGACCAACGTTTCACGATCGTCTCGTCAATGTGTGAGAGAAAGTTAAACTCCCGGTCGTAAAAGATCTCAAGATCTCAAATGGATTGGACAATGATCAGGGTTTAGTTATGAGCGGAATAGGCGCACGGGGATAAGTGGATACCTTTAGTAGAAAAGGTTATGGATTGATACTTGGCGATGTTACGTAAAATGCTATTTTTACCATACTGAGTTGAGAAGCTATCAAGGTCTGATTGCAGCAGAGTAGAATCAAGTGGTGACTCGATGATTTTATATAACTTAGTTGCATTGGCGTATAGAGACAAGCGGCCATGCTTAATGATCTTCTCTATTAGTGGCAAGTATAAAGTGGAGACGGCTTACCTGCCTTCCTTGAGGGACCCCAGAGGCAGCAAGAAAGGGTTTGGATATCATGGATCTGAACCGAACGTAATAAAATCCATGCCTGAGATAGGAAGAAATCAATCCATCCTGAGGGTGAATAATTTGAAGAGGAAAAGATTGTAGGATATTTTGTCAAATGCTTTACTGAGGCCGCTTGAGTCCTTGTTGACCTCATTACCGAGCTCTAGTGCTGAGAGTGTACAAGAGGTGAACTCTTTTAGGTTGGTTGTAGTTGATTGGCCATTAACAGCACCGTGAAAAGCCGCAATCAATCCCGCGAAGAGTGTAGTAAAAGATACTATGCTATGTTTTAGGACAAAGTTAAAGTGCTGTTTTATACATCAAACCATGCAGTCAGAGATTCAAACCCTGATATCATAAAAAACAAAACGAGAAAAACATGTCTCTCAAGATAGTTTTTCCTATTTACGTTTTGGAAAGATATTGTGTATCCAGTATTATTTACGAGGGTGAAACTAATATAAACGGTAATTTTACTTTTTTTGCTTAGCAACAAGTGGCGAGCTTGTGCGTGGCAGTTGTTTGGTTTATGAAGAGTGGGGGAACCGGCTTGGCTAGAAGCCGCTCCTGACTTTGTAGTCAGTACAGCGATGAGTGAGCAAGAGGTGCATACGTATGTTGCGCATCGGATTATTATAAAATTGTTAACAAATGAAGGCGTTAAACCCTCGGAAATTTTTTCTCGATTGAAGGCACAGTTTGGTGATGATATACTGTCTCAGAATCGTGTGCATACGTGGGCTAGACTATTTAAAAGTGGGCGAGAGTGTATTGAAAGCGAAAGTCATGATCGACGTCCAAGGACAAGTCGTACAGATGACAATATTCGTGCTGTTAGTTAATTTTTATTTTGAAGTTGGAAACAAAAATTTTTATTTTCACAGAGTCTACACTCTGTCTCTGTTACTCTTTACTTATTTGTCTACAAGTATTTACACCTTAACATCAAGATTCCAACTCGCTGTGGAAAAAATAATGGGTGGCGAGAGGGCGACTATGGCGAGACAAGGACAGATGTGTCCTTCATCTTGTCTCTGGCTTCTGGTCATCTTGCGATAACCAGGATCACCCACATCCGTGAGTATGTTAGGCTCGGTCTCATGATATCTGAAAAAGGGGGGGGAGGTATCTAAGGATAGTGTGGATAGGGTTAGGTCAGGTGTTCTCTAACTACTTGGATGGAGGGATGGTGGGAAAGAAATCGTACAAGACCGATAGGTCTTGAGTGCGGTAGTAAACGCAGATCACGTCTTTGGCGTCTGATGATGTGCGCTTTGGCACTCTCTGTGGATTCGACGAGAGTGGTTATTTATACTCAGCGTTATCAGGAGCGTAATATCCGCCGATTATAGTTTCTTTACTGGATGTCCAGTTATCACCTATGAGTGGCTGAGATGCTATGCGTCATGCAGTTATCGCTGGGTGTCTGGTTATCGATCTTCTTGGGTTGAGATGCTATGAGTCATATTGCTATCGGAAGTGTTAACTCGTTCGAGAGGTTATTGAAAATGATCGCCGCTTAACTATTGGATAAATCTTGTCAGAAGTGGGTATCAGCTATGGAACTGTTCAATCCATTATCACTGATTATCTCAGCTTAAAAAAATTACTGCTTGATGGGTTCCGAGGTTATTGATCGTAAATAAAAAACAGGCCAGGTTGGAGATCACTGGGAGACTTCTGGATCGATTTTTTCAAGCGTATCGTCACCTGTGATGAGACGTGGGTACATCATTATAGACGAAAATGGCAAGTGAGGAGTGGCGAAGGAAGGATGAAGGCTGCCCAATGAAGACCAAAACCCGTCTCCCAGCTGGTAAAGTTCTTGCAACGATTTTTTTCGACTCAAAGAGAGTTTTAATCATTGATTTTCCTCGTGAACAATGAGCAGTGAATGTAGCCTACTACTGTCAGATGTTACAGTCGGTAAAAGCCGCATATCGAAACAAAGGACGAGGTATGCTCATTCGAGATGTCATCCTTCTTCATGACAACGCCAGGTTTCCCACCGCGTCCTTGACAAGGGATACTTTGGAAGAAATGGGCTCAGAAACTCTCGAACACCATCCTTATAACCCAGGCTTGTTTCCCTATGACTATTTTTTGTTCGCTCTCTTGAAGGAATTACTTGGAAGACAAAAACATGGAAAGTAATGAAGAAGTAGAGTTACACGTGCGCAATTGGCTAACAACTCGCCCTAAATCTTTCTACGAACAAGGGATATTAAAGCTTACAAATCTGTGGCAAAGGTGTGTAGATCACGCAGGAGACTACCATATATTGAAAAACGCTGATAGTATAGTGTTAGCGTGTAACATTATTCAATAAATGTATAAAAAGAAATTACCGTTTATATTTGAATATTAAACACTAACAGCCACCCGAGAGTATGCAATGAAAATTTCAAATAAGAATTTTCGACATTAGGCATTGGCGTTTCTTAAAAGTATACAATATTGTTGTTGTTATTCTTGTTCGAAAACAGAGTCAAAGCTAATGTTCAATGGATTCGTGTCTGCAGCCAAGGAATTTGTTGTATCCTCTTATCTGGAACAGTTTTGATACGGCACGTTGCGAATGTTGCTTCATGTGCATTTTAATTGTTGTAGAAACTGCGTAGTTTCGCAGAATGTTTTTGTTGATCTATGTTTTGTAGTAGCTAACAAGGCGGCGGTGTGGTAGAGAATTCGTCATCGGAACTCTTGAACCAAGTGAACCAGCATTTTCTCATCTAAACTGGTTTTGATCATGTGAGCATCATTATTTTTATGATGACGCTGTTGTTACTGGTGCAATAATAATTGTTGATAGTGGTCAACTACCACCCAATATTGAAGAGCAGCATGTGGTAGCAGTGATAGGTCCGAAAACTATACTAGAAAAGAGATGTGCTATTGTATAATGATGGCGCGAACTTCATCCCAATGTTGGTGTGCAACTGCACTTACGCATTTATACGGCAATAAGCAGAACAGTCAAAGCTTCAATTGGAAGCCGACGACGACCATCCCAGACTGTTGGAATATGAGCGAAGTTATATTCCTTGAATGTAACTATCTATTAAAATCCGTATTATTGTATAGAGATATTTTTCCTTTTTTTACATTTTATGTATATTTTTTAGTTTATTTTTTCTCTTAGTTTCTTAAAGTACATGCTAGACATGTGTTATTTATTTCTTATTTATTGTGTTATTTATTTTTTATTTATTTATTATTAACAAGTTATTTAAAATTACATATCAATATATTAGCCTAATGAGCCTAGCAGTCGAGACTATTGGCCAAAAATGTTTAAATTCTAGCTTATCTATATGAAATTGTAGCTTACTGGTCCCCAGCGGACATTTTTAGCTAAACATTAGGCGATGAATTTTATAAATTATAGCCTTGCGTCCTTATTCCTTTTCTGCCTATTAATATATTTATTAGACAGATACTTTTTTTAAAAAGAACATTTAGAATAAAAAACTTTGCGATTTTTTTCTTTTTTCTTATACACCTAACTTACACTATTTTTTTATAATTATTACTAAAATTCACCTTGCTCCGCCCTAACCAAAGAAAAGCTAAATATATGTAAGCTTATTATTGATTTAAGATGTTAGTTAGTTGAAGAACTCAGATTTTGGAAGCGAGTGCAGAAGGAGATGAGATTGTAGTGCTCCGGAAAGCCCTACAAATTCCTTACCCCATAGAAACAATCTCCTTCCCCCACATACAAATCCCTACACCCAAATCAACATTGAATTCAATGTCAACCAAATCGAACCAAACGTTCAAACTCTCAAACTTTGAATTCAATTCAATTCAAATTCCTAAAATATCCACAGCCCGTGCATGTGTCTAAACAAAGGCAGGCGCTGGTTCTTGCAGATAACCGCTTCCTGGAACGTGGAGAGATAGTCCTGGGTCTATCTTGTCGACGATTTTAACTCTTCCCAGAGTTTGTTGCCCATCTCGAAGTAATATTATACGACGAGTGACAGAATCGCCAGCTAATGTTGTTGTTAGATCTTTTGTAAAAAAAAAAGATTTTTTCTTTTTTGGGGAGTCTAGCTCCTTTATTTTTAATCTTCACTTAAACTACTATGTACACGTTTGAGCCACTCTCTCTGACTGACTGATTGACTTAATCTACATTTCCTATTTATGTATAATTCTTATCTTTGTGACATATGCTGGGATTATGTTATCTACATTTTCTTACATTGATATGTTATCTGTGGGATTTGTGTTTTGTCATGGGCTAGGATTGTGTTAACTCACGCACAGCACAAACACACACACGCCCACCAAAGCGCAGATCACCAGACGCCAAGGACGTGATCTGCGTTTACTACCGCACTCAAGACCTATTGGTCTTTCTTTCTTTCCCACCATCCCTCCATCCAAGTAGTTAGAGAACACCTGAACTAACCCTGTGTCACACTATCCTTAGATACCCCCCCCCCCCCCCCCCCCCCCTTCTCTTTTTCAGATATCATGAGACCGAGCCTAACATACTCGCGGATGTGGGTGATTCTGGTTATCGCAAGATGACCAGAAGCCAGAGACAACATGGAGGACACATCTATCCTTGTCTCGCCAAAGTCGGCCTCTCGCCACCCATTTGTTTTTTCTTTAAGTGTATTGATTATTATGACAAATTGTTTAAAAAGTTTATTTTTAAAAACTAATTATGTTTCGTACCATGTGTAGGGTCCTGTGACTATTCACAAATTAATATACTTTACTTTTGTCCGAAGAGTGTGCAATGACGTTAGGAATTTATAGATGAACGTTTCTTAGAAATGAAACCATAAATTGGTCGAATGAAACATAATCGGGTTGATTGGTCGTATAATTGTTGCTTTGTTTTTGAGACAAAAGAGTTTCGCATGTAACAATCATCATCATCATCGGCACTACAACCGGGAACCGGTCTTAGCCTTATTTAGCAAGTCCTGAGGCCTGTTAAATTTTCCATAATGTAACAATAAATGCATTTTAAAAAGATATAAAAAGCAGAGGTTTTTTTTTTTTTTTTTTTTTTTTTTTTTAATTAGACTTCTCTCGGGAGAGGCGAACCTATAGCGCCGAGTGGGCGCCCCGAGATGCCATCAAATAACTGTTGCAGTTCTTTTTGAACAGTTGCAGATTGTAACGCTCCGGGAATACTCGCATGGGAAGGGAGTTCCACAGCTTCCCCGCTCTGTAACGGAACGAGTTCTGATGCAGGGATGTTCGCGCCGTCGGGAGATGAACCACAAACCGGTGCGATCCGTCGGATTGTCTTGTGGAGCGCATATAAGCCGAATTATGTGGATCAATACCAAGAATCTCCGAAGAACAGCACCCGTGATAATATCTGTAAAACAGACAGAGGTCGACTACGTGCCTTCGATGTGATAGCGACTGTAGTCCCGACGTCAGCGCCGATTCCCCGATCAGGTGGATAGCTCGTCTCTGTATGCTCTCAAGTAGGTCGATGGTATGTTGAGGAGCCGAGCTCCAAACATGAGAGCAATATTCGAGCGCGGGTCTAATTTAGGATTTATAGAGGAGAAGAAGTTGGGCCGGAGTAAAATATTTCTTGGCTCTAAAAAGATAACTCAGTTTTCCTGAGGCTGATCTGGCGATACCCGATACGTGTTTATGGCATGATACATTCCCACAGACCGTGACGCCGAGCAATTTCAAGCTTTCCCCAGCCTCGAGGGCCCGGCCATTCATCATCAGCTGTGGAACCGATGATCCACTTTTCTTTGTGAATGTTGTATACTGGGCCTTCGTTGCGTTGAAGTCAACAAGATTGGCCCTTCCCCACTGCAGCACCCTATCTAGATCCTGATTCAGAAAGTCAATCTGTCTACATCTCAACTGGTGCGACGTTGATGCACCAATCGGCCGATCATTCGAAAAGGAGGAAACAAGCGTACTATCATCCGCAAAACTGAACACTTTGTTATCCGTTGTCTCCAACAAATCATTTATGTGAAGCATGAACAAGGTTGGAGCCAAAATAGAACCCGGGGGCACCCGCGAATTAACAGGATACAGATCCGAACACTCGCCGTCCACAACAACCCGGATCGATCAATTCTCATATAACCGAAGTTTGCAATTCCCTGTGCCAGACGCGGTCAAAACCCTTGGAGATATCTAATGCGACCGCCTTTGACTCACCATGCTGTTCAATCGCAGATGTCCATATATCGGTTATAAGTGTCAAAAGGTCTCCCGTGGACCGCCTGCCACGGAATCCGTATTGAGGATCATTCAGAAGTCCGTTGCGCTCCAAATACTTAACTAACTCTGTATTGATGACTTTTTCCATTCCTTTCTATATTTTTCCATTACCTTAGATAAAATAGACAGTAATGCTATCGGACGGTAATTTTGTGGGAGACACTTTTTTCCCGTCTTTGGGATTGGCTGAACTCGAACGATTTTCCATCAGGCAGGAAAGGTCCTCCGTGCATAAGATAAGCGGAAGAGTCTGCCAAGGACCGGCGATAGTTCTGGAGCACAGTTCTTAAGGACTATTGCTGGTATTCCGTCCGGGCCGGTTGCCTTCCTACAATTCAGTTCACGTAGAATGCGTTGAATAGTGCGCGGACGAAATCTCACATTCCGCATGGAAGACCGTACCGGCGCGATCACAGGTGGCTCCAAAAGACCGAGATCGAGGTTTGAATTCGCGGAAAATAAATTCCCGAACACATTAGCTTTATCCTTTGAATTCGTGACTAACGTCCCGCTGTCTGTCACCAACGGAGGGAAAGAGGAGGATGCGAAGTTACCGCTGACAGCTTTTGCCATTGACCAGTGGGGCTCCGAAGGAGCCTATTGATCACCCTGTCGTTCTGAGTCTTCTTCGCGGCATCAATCGCCTGGTTGCACGCGCGTCTGATTATAACAAAATTCGTTCTGTTAAGATCGGTGGGATTGGAGCGCCATTGTTTAAAAGCTCTATTTTTCGCCGCTGTAATCAGCTCGCATTTTTTGTCAAACCAAGGTTTATCAGACGAACTTCGTTTGATGGAATGTGGAATATACATTTCCATTCCCAGAAGAATAATCTCTGACACCGACTCAGCACAAGCGTTAACATCAGAGTTTCTGAAGCACAAATCGGACATTGGAAAGGATGCGAAGAAATCTCGTATTTCGTCCCAGTTAGCAGCCCCATACTAGCGGTTATTCGCTTGATATGCAACTGCTTGCGCGACAGATACCAAACAGTGATCTGAGTTTCCGAGTGGCGCAGAAACCTCTACGGTATAAATACTCGGTTTGGATGTCAAAAAGAGATCCAGGGTGTTCGCATAATCGCCTCGGGCATCCGGCACTCGCGTTGGCTCCCCCACGAGTTGTCAAGTTGTGGATTATAGCAAACATCTCCGCCAGCCTCCTAGCCTCGTCGGATCTGTTAGAATGTAACAACCGGCCGGAATTGTGCACATTAAAATCGCCAAGGACAACAATTTCAGAAGCTGGGTGGTTGATCTGTATCCAGTCGACGGTATGTTAAAGATGTTCGAAAAATGTCGCCGGTCGATCGTCATTCGGGGAGCGGTAAAGGCAACAAAGAAATTTAACGGAATTCCTCAGCACGATCCTCAACCATATGATGTCCATATTATTGGGTTCCAATGCCTCCATCCTCTTGCAAGCCACATCGGACCGCGCGAAGACGTAGATCCGCCCCTAAAACGGAATCTCGAATGTAAGTCGTATCCTAAGCAACGAAGATATGTCGAATCAATTGACGAATCGATCTGGGTCTCAGTTAGGGCAAGGATATCAGGTTTCGTTGTTTGCAAATATTGGTGGACGGCGTTTACATTCGTATTGGTGAAACCGATGCCCCTGATGTTACAAAATGCCGTCACCATTCGAGCGTGGGCAGAGCTTCGAGAGCGAACCCGGTTATGCGATGACGAACCCCTTAAAGTTCCATCATTTATTATGATATCTCCATGATGTTCCCCCCGACATAGTCCCCCCCGGAGATCCGAATGGGAGACTAGTTTACCTCCGGAATTCTTTATATCAGAAGGTACCATCATGACTTATCTCCGTGTCAGTCCGCGCCATCAGCCACACATCCAAAACACTGTCGAAGATTTCTCTTGGCGATATCGCTTAATGTACAGTGTGACGGGGTGGTATCTCACCTTGAGACCGACTACCACCTAACCAACCTTTTCTCGAACCGGTCCAACAGTCAAGCTCCGAAAGATGGTCAGGGATTTCTCCCGACCATTTCACGGAGCCTAAAGCTTGATGGGGTGGTATTTCACCGGGCGCACAGGGCGTTGGGACCCCGGCTACCACTCGGCCTTTAGTCGCCTCTTACGACACGCCAGCCTAGCTGTGAGTATATTCTAACGCCCTACTCACAGGATTGAAACCATTCTCTTACCTCTCTTGAAGAGGTGCTCCTTCTTCTTAGGGAAAGAATGAGAAAAAGCTGGTCGAATCAATGCCAAGATGACTGGATGTTGTTTTAAAAACGAAAGGTTGGTTTTGAATTTTTACTTTTTATATTGTTTTTGATGAATTAAATGCCGTTTTTGCTATTTTCAATACAATATTTTTTAAACTATCATTAGCTCCAGTTCGTTGAAAGTAAATCGGCACTCCCCAAGACGTTGTATTCCATTTGCTAAAATTTAAACTTAAAAATGCAGTTTGATCTTAATCTCCTGTAAAGTGAAGTGTACACTGTGTGCATTTTCTTTTGACGCTTACAGTAGACTTAGTTGATTTCTAAAAGTGCATCAACAATGTTGCTTCCTGTTTTCAAAACCGCCTTCAGTCCTTCGTCATGCTTGATTGGCTTTCGAGTTACAAAACCATTAAGAGCAGATATTACACAAACATCGTCACCCTCCGAGAACCCAGCTGTTACTCAAGGATAAATAAAACTAAACACGTCTATTTCAAGAGGGATTCGGTCATTTGCTTCACGCCCAACAAATCCCAAGTGCACACATGAACATCCTTTCCGGATGAACGGCATCGTAACAGCGGATAAACAGTTCTCCCTTTCATTAAGGGAGTGTGATAAATTTAGAGGATTTCCGTAAAGGCGTGCGCGTATTTTTAACATTCTGATGCCCCAAAAAATTAGACAATCGAATGGGCGGCACGCCCTAACGATTGCTGCTAAATACGCCGACGAATCGGAGAAGTATAATACATCTCCATTTTTAGAAACATGCCGCCGTCGTTTAAAGTTCTTTTCCCCCATGAAATAATGGAATTATTAGTAAGCTGCGATGGCATTTGTGAAGCAACAGATACTGATTGTTGGGCTTGCTCGCGGTTCAGGCTTAGGGAAGAATGTTTTATTTATGACAATAATGCGAGGGACTCGTTTTTAAGACACTGTGGGCATTTAGTGATCCAGGTCTTTATTTAGACACCATCTTTCGAATATAATCGTTCACTATAAATTATACCGACTGTTAGAGTTGGGAATGCAAAGAGATTTCAGTGCAAGGAATCAATTGTCCAATGTTGAAATTGTATGTTACAGAGTCCAAGGGGTATTGCAAAATAAATACAATGGCATTACTGTTGCTGTTGGACCAAGACATTCGGTAATTATTGTGCGTACAAATAAGTTTCTGCGGGGTTTTATCGAAAATTGGCATCTGTGCACTTATAGTGAAAGATCTGTTCACTATGCTTTATTGAAAGTATTCTTCATAGTTAGAAATTATTTTTTTATTATACTTTTCGCAGGAGAGGCAAAGCTATAGCCCTCCGAAATACCACCTAATAAGTTTTGCAGTTCCTTTTGAGCGCAGAGAGGGAATTCCACAGCTTTCCCGCTCTGTAATGGAGCGAGAGTTCTGATGCAGAGATGTTCGCGCCGTCGGGAGATGAACCGCAAATCGTTGCGATCCATTGGATTGTCTTGAGGAGTGTATATAAACCGAATTGGACCCCTTACAATACCACGAATCTCAGAAGAACAGTACCCGTGATAATAACTGTAAAGCAGACATATGTCAGCTACGTGCCTTCGATGTGATAGCGACTGTAGTCCCGACATCAGCGCCCTGTCCCCGATCAGGCGAATAGCTCTTCTCTATATGCTTTCAAGTAGGTTTAGGGTATGCTTAGGAGCAGAGCTCCAAACATGAGAGCAATATAACGCGGGGCTAATCTGAGATTTATACAGGAGAAGAAGTTGGGCCGGAGTAAAATATTTCATAGCTCTAAAAAGATAACACAGATTTCCTGAGGCGACCTGGCGATGTTCGATACGTGTTTATGCCACGATACATTCCCATCGACCGTGACGCTGAGCAATATCATGCTTTCCCTAGATTCGAGGGCCTGGCCATTCTTCATCACTATGGAGCCGATAATTCACTTTTCTTTCTGAATGTTGTATATTGTATTTTCGTTGCATTGAAGTCGACGAGATTGGGCTTTCCCCACTGAAGAACCTTATCCAGATCTCGATTTAGAGAGTCGGTCTGGCTACCTCGCAGCTGGTGCGGCGTTGATGCACTAATTTCACTCGAAAAAGAGGAAACAAGCGTACTATTGTGGCGGTTCCGCCAAACCCCACGGTTCGCCTTACTAAAAAAAACCCCATAACTTTCACCCAATCTCATAATTTCGCTAATGCAATCACATTAGCGCTTTAAATGCTTCACACATCAAATAGATCCAATTTATATAACCTAAAAGTACCTGTAAAAGAATTCATACCTTTCATGCATTTCTTCGCATACAATTCCCGTAAGAATCCCTTCCTAGCTTATCAGGAATCCCAATCTCACCAAGTGCATTTCCCCCTAGACGAATTCCTGAAAACAAGAGGATTTCGTTTACATATAATGTAACTATTGAACAGGCAGGGTGAACAATAAAAACAAAACGGGATTGTTGTTTAAATTGAGGATATATATTTTATGTCGCAGTCACCCGCGAACTCTCTTACAGAGAACACCATTTCTTTAACAGTGCGATAGTTAAAAAAGTGAAGTGAATTGTCCTAGAGTAAAAGTATTTAAAAATCGTAAATTCCCTTGAACTCACAAACAAAACACAACAAGGATACACCAGGTAAGAAACAAAAAAAAAAAACATGGCCATCATTCCGGCAATAGGTTCGTAGAACTGGGAGAATGCTCACTCTCAGGCTCTACAGCCAACGTGCCAACAAAAAAGAAAAGACAATCCCGCAGCACATTGTCTTTCAATTTCCCTGCTCTCCCGAACAAAACCGCAATAAAAAACCCACGGTTCGTTCAAATCTACCCAACCGAAGCATCAATGCCACTTACATCCGTCAACGTCTTTGTACTAAAAAGAATCATTGATTCTATCAGTACGCAGTACGAAAAAATTACACTTCTTAGGGATGGTTCTATCCTAATTTTAGCTAAAGACCAAGAAATCGCTGATAGATTCATCCAGTCTACGCATTTTGACACAATCTGTCCGGTCAATATTAGACTGCACCCCAAACTAAATACTTCCAAAGGGGTTGTGTATGCCCCTTGCCTAATTAACGTCCCAGAAGCCGACATTATATCAGAAATGGGTTCCCAAGGTGTGGTAAATGCCTTCAAATTCACAAAAATTAACAACGAAGAACGATTACCCACAGGATTGATGCTGTTTTCTTTTGATCGGCTACAACCACCAACAACAATAGAAATCGGCTGGTACAACGCCAAGGTCAAGCAATAGATTCCAAGGCCAATGCGGTGCCGGCAATGCCAATTACTCGGCCATACGGCAAAATGGTGTAAACGCACAACAGCATGTAATACATGTAATCTGCCACCACATCCCGAAACTGAATGCACAAGAACAATGTGTGCTAACTGTCTAGGTCCGCACCCGGCCTCTTCCTCTACCTGCCCTAAATATATTGAGTACCAAAAAGTACTAGAAATTCAAACAAAAAACAAAACAACTCTAGCTGACGCTAAACGCATATATAGGGAACAGAATACAATACAAACAACAAATAACGATCTTTACTCCGATCAAATTAGAAAACACACGTCTGCGCCTATAACGCCAACCAGTTCCAGTATACTACTACCAAAAGTAATTCAAAATCCAATAGCCGTAAACAAATCTCCCAACAAAGAAACAAATATATTTCCCTCCTCTTCCTATACAGCTCTAAAAGAAATTGAAAAGAGAAAATATCCCATCTCTCAACGAATAAATATAACTAAAACTAAAAATCAATCTTCCTCCTCCCTAGAAACTCAAACACATACAAGCAAAGCCAAACCTACCACCACACAAACACAAAAATCCCAGTTAGATCAAATCGGGAATATCCCTCTACCTGAATATGGAAATATATAATTCTAACCTCTCTCAACAGCCTATTGACTCCGCGGCACGGAGCTCTTCTCACTCAAATCAATTCGAGTGGATTGGAAAACTGAGTGGGATGAGCTGTGTGGCGCGGAGTCAGGAAAAGAACCACCGTTATACCCCTACCTCGAACTCTATAGCAACATCCAATTATAAGCCCGCAGAGTGCTTAATACTTCAATGGAACCTGAATGGGTTTCATAACAATTATCACGAGTTACAGCTCCTTATAAAAGAACTCAAACCGTCCATCATAGCACTGCAAGAAACGCACTTACCTCACTCTTCAAATGCGAAAGTGCCTCGGGAATACATAGCATACTTTAACAATCTTAAAGAAAATAACTCCTGTAAACAAGGGTCCGGGATATTAATACATCGGGCACTAACCTATAAGCATATCAGTCTTAATACCCCTTTCTCGGCCACGGCAGTCGAACTAACGGGCAAACTAAAGCTAACCGTGATCTCAATCTACATTCCTCCTACTCAACCATATACCCTGTCTGACTTGAATAAAATAATTCAACACATACACACCCCCATTCTTCTAATGGGAGACTTCAACGCTTGGAGTACAATATGGGGATCACAAACAACAAATAAAAGAGGGAAAACCGTGGAACAATTTTTACTACAATCACAATTGGTAATATTGAATAAGGGCAATCACACTCATTTTTCCACACACAAGACGTTTACAAATGTAGACCTTTCCCTCGTATCATCCCAACTGTCCCCTAATACAAACTGGGAAATACTAGATAATCTACATGGAAGTGATCACTTTCCAATAAAAATCTGTATTTCAACCGACAACAATAAAAAGGGAAAAATCAAACTCCTGCCTAAATTTAAATCTGACCGAGCAAATTGGAACAAATTTCAAACTATCACCACACAATTCCTTAATCTACATAACACAAAATCCAACATAAATCAAGAAGCTGCCGTTATCACAAAAGCTATTCGAACAGCCGCCAATGGCTCCATTCCACAGACAACGAAAAGGTATCACAAAACCGCCGTACCATGGTGGAATCCAGATCTGGCAAAGCTACGGGCAGAAAAGCAATTGGAATGGACAATTTTTAAAAGAAGCACCCAACCGACCAACATCTCTTAAGGTACAAAAGGCTTAACGCCATGTTCCGAAGAACAGCCAAAATCGAAAAATCAAAATCCTTCCAGTCCTTCACGGAAAAACTAAACCCAACATACACCCCCAAAAAGATATGGGCCAACATAAAAACGCTAACAGGTAACTATAACCCATCTACTATCAATTTAATACATACAGGATCCGACGCCCTCACATGTCCGGACAAAATAGCCAAATACTTCACCGAGACTTGGGCAAATATGTCCTCCAACTTCAACTTCCACCCAGATTTCCATACTGGCAAAAACCAAATAGAGGCGCATCCAACGCCCCCAAGCAACCCAAGTAATTCCTATAATACCGTTATCGAACTTCCCATGACACAGATAGAACTAGAATCTGGTCTTCATACCGCAAAAGGTAAGACACCAGGCTTTGATAGAATTGACTACCAAATGGTAAAAAACGGGCCAACGATTTTGAAACAACGCCTTCTAAATCTGTTTAATGCCATATATACAACTGGCACCATTCCTCAAATGTGGAAAGTATCCACAATTATCCCTCTACCAAAGCATAATAACAAAACTGATACAATCCACGGCTACCGCCCCATTTCCTTACTGCCTTGTTTAGGAAAAGTATTGGAAAAAATTGTCGCTAAGAGACTAAACTGGTACCTAGAAAAATATAATCTGATAAGTACCAAACAAGTCGGTTTCAAACAAAGCAGGGGAACAATGGATGCGCTTCTTCATATAGATAACCATATTGTTGGTGCACTTTCCTGCAAGAAACATACATCCATTTTATCAATAGACTTCGAAAAAGCATTCGACCGCATCGGTCCACACGTCATCCTCCACAAATTACAAAAATGGAAAATAGGACATCATATGTATAACTTTGTTAGATCCTTTCTGAATATTAGAAAATTCAGGATCAAATGTAACGGCGTGTTCTCTGGCGTCCATAATATAAATACTGGAATCCCCCAAGGATCACCGTTATCAGTAGTATTATTTAAGATAGCGTTTGAAGAGTTAAATAGCATTATCTCTAAACATAAAAATGTAAAACATTGTCTCTACGCCGACGATCTTATATTATTCACAAATGTAAACGACCTAGAAGTAGCTAGCAAAACTTTCGAAAATATCCTATCAGACGTACAAAAATGGTGTAACTATTCAGGCTCAAAAATTTCGAGCGTGAAATCTAAAATATTACATATATGCAAAAAGAAACATTGTAACAAATCTTTATTAGTAAATTTTGAAAACACTTACATTAGGAATGTAGATACACTAAAAATTCTCGGCCTACAATTCGATTGTAAATATAATTTTAAGAATCATTGTCTAGCCCTTAACAAAAATCTAGTGTTAAGGTTAAACATACTGAAATATTTGTCATCTAAAAACGGCTCAGCCCATACTAACACACTAATAAACATTACTAGAGCTCTCCTACTGTCAAAAATAGACTATGGCCTACTAATATACGGTAATTGTAGCAAAACAACGTTACAGACAATTAAATCTCCCTACCACGCAGCAGCCCGCATAAGTAGAAGGGCTTTTCGGACCACCCCAATTACGAACATCCTAACAGAAAGTGGACTCCCGGCCATAGAAAATAGGATAAAAACTCTGTCGTCCAAACTAGCCGCAAAGTTTCCCGCAATGGCCTCAACACCCATTTTAGAGGACATTAAACGAATACTTAAGAGAAAACGCCCTCAAAAATATACTTCGGCCTTAGGACACTCAATAGAACTGGCAAAAGAACTGCTCGCCACACCTACACTACAAAGACAACGAGCACATTCTCTCCCGTGGCTAATACCAACAGATTGTGTAATAGAAGACCTATCACAGCTCCCCAAAAGCACGACTAACCAAGAAGTATACCAACAACACTTCCTATTATTACGAAACAAACACCGGGAATGGGACCTACTCTTTACCGACGGTTCCAAAACAAAAGAAGGTACAGCATTCGCCGTAGTAAACAGAACAGATACAGTCATCAGAAAAGGACTTTTACCCGAATTCTGCTCCATCTTTTCAACCGAAGCAACAGCAGTGCTGGAAGCAATCAAATTAGTTGAGAAAAATAAAACACTAATTTGCACCGACAGCCTGTCCGCCATACAAGCAATACAGAACCCGAATAACAAAAACCAAATAATCCACATGATTCAGGACAACTTAATCCGGAAGCAATCCAAAGTAAAACTGCTCTGGGTCCCTGGTCACAGTGGTATAAGGGGAAACGAAGCAGCTGATATCGCAGCCAAATTGGCTATAAAGGAGCCATTAACAACTTTCTACGTGTACAACAATAAGGACATAGACAAGTACTTTGAAAGGGAACTACGAAAGATAGAACAATTGAAATGGTTAAATTACAACCATACATATGTAGCAATAAACCCTAATAGACAACCCGTCACCTACCCGACAACATCGCCCGTGCAACAGATCAAACGCTTTCTCCGCTTTCTCCTGCGCCTTGGACGTACACGTATAACCAACCAGTATCTCATCAATAAAACCAACCCACCCACATGTCACATCTGCAGATCTAACTCCACATTGTCATCCAAACACATCTTCTTGGAATGCGAAGGCATAAAAGCCCTCGCTCACCGACATCTTCAAGACGACATCAGAAACATCATCTCCGACCCAACCGCAACCAACATAGCCAAGCTCTACCACCTACTAACCCTAGTTAAGCTTCAAAACGTAATTTAACAACAAAAAAAAAAAAAAAAAAAAAAAAACAAATGTACACATAAAACAAATATATATAAATATGCCAAACTAGCCGAAAGCCTTAGTTGCTAGCGCTATTAGATTTAAGTTATTATGTAATTTACTTACATGGTAATAAATAAATAAATAAATAAAAAAAAAATATTTTATGATTTGTATTGAACACGTCCGAACGGCACGAAAGCTGGATCCTAAGAAGAAAGAAGTGAAAGTTGAAAAATGTGAGTTTGGCGTTTCTTGGTGTGGATGACAGTTGTGTGCCTTAAGGGCCTGAATGCAATGAGAAGAGTGAGTGTTTTCATGAGTGTGATAGTTTAGCTTTGAGTGCGTACAATTTGAATCCATTTTTTTTTAATTTGTTTAACACTCCCACTAAAAAGTTAACTTCAAATTGATTTCACAGTTACGATGTTTTCTGTATGTGTTGTGAATTGCGTGATAAAATATTGTTTGAGTAGTTGTATGTAGTGACGTTTTAGTTCCTCTAGTGGAGTTTTTGTAGACTCATGGCATCTTGTATGTTGAGCATCCTTCTTTGTTCCTCGAAAAATGCTCTCGTCAGGGGCTTGGTCATCAAATCTACTTGCTGGTTTTTGGAGGCGACATGCTCTAAAGCAAAGATTTTGTTCTCGAAACTGTCGCGTATGAAGTGATATTTCACGTCAATATGTTTGCTCCTTTTGTGGAACTCGGGGTTTTTGATGAGCTTGATGGCGCTCATGTTGTCGATGAGGTGGGTGCTCTCCAGATCTTGGCACAGGTTGAGGTCCTCGATGAGTCTCTTCATCCAGGTGACGTCCTTCACAGCTTGAGTTGCAGCGACATATTCTGCCTCAGTGGTAGAAAGTGCCACCGTCTTCTGCTTGCTGGAACTCCATGACACGGTTGACTCTCCAAACCTCAGAACAACGCCAGACGTTGATTTTCGGGTCTCGACATCTCCTGCATAGTCTGCGTCACTGTAGGCCTGGAGTTTGTTTGTCTGCTCGGCTGGAAAATAAAGACCATACCCACTTGTACCTTTCAGGTACTTGAGTATCCTCTTTACCGCACTCCAGTGGATTTTCTTCGGGTTCTCAAGATGCTGGCTGGCACTGTTGACTGCAAAGGTGATGTCTGGTCGGCTACCTACGGAGAGATACATAAGGCTTCCCACGGCTTGTCGATATGGAAATTCTGGCGCCTCCCTGTCACCATTTTTGTGCATTTCTGCACTCATTTGATGATGATGGTCTGCCGGAATTGCAACAGCATTTGCGTGCTCCATGTTGAAGCGCTGCAGAATTCTCTTGCAGTAGGCCTCCTGGTGGAGAAGAATTGAACCATCTGTCATCCGTTCAGCCTGTAGTCCAAGGTAAGTGCTCAAATTTCCAAAGGTAATATCGAAGTCCTGGCGAAGTTGGTTTATTAGTTCCACAATCATTTTCTCATCTTTTGCAGCAATCAATCCGTCGTCGATGTGAATTGCCAGCATCAACTGATTCTCAGGATCTCCGTTGGTGAAGACACAGTAATCAGCTCTGGTTGGACGTAGTCCAGCTTTGGCCAGGAACTTCGTGAGGTGTTTGTACCAGCATCTCGACGCCTGCTTGAGTCCATACAAACTTCGGATGAGTTTGCACACTCGGCTACTACCATCTTCATAACCTTTTGCTTGCTTCATGTAGATGACTTCTTCCAGCTTTCCATAGAGAAAAGCTGTTTTAACGTCGAACTGTTTGAGGGAAAGATTTTGGGAGGCTGCAAAGGATAGAATGAGGCGAATGGAATCAAATCGGGATACGGGACTAAAAGTCTCATTATAATCGACACCAGGAGTTTGACTGAAACCTCTGGCAACAAGCCTGGCCTTGTATCATTGGATGCTACCATCAGGGAATTGTTTCACCTTGTAACACCATCGATTGTCGATCACCTTTTGATCTGGTGGTGGTTCCACCAGAAACCAAGTGTGATTCTTCTGCAGCGAATTGATCTCCTCATCCATGGCTGCTTTCCATTTTTCAGAGTCCTCGGATTTGATGGCGTCATCGTAGCTTTCAGGATCAAGTTGGCCAGTCACTGAAATCAAAACAGAAGGATACCGAACCGGTTGGCGAACTTGGTTCCTGTTTCTCAGGTTGTAGTTTTGCAGTGGTACAGGTTCTTCGAGTGGCTCTTCATCATCCGTTAGCGCATACAAGGGTTCTTCAGCTTCGCTTCCAGAATGTTCACCACCCTTCACCAAGTTCACGATCTCTGGCTCCTCGTCAATTTCAGCAACTTGAGGAACACTCAAGGTCATTGTTGCTGGCTCATTGCTTGACTTGTCTGCTGAAAATCTTTGTCCAGTGAATTTCACATCTCGAAAGGTGTTTACCTTGTTTTCAGTAGGAAACCAGACTCGATACCCTTTCGTCGTTTCGTCGTAACCTACAAATATGCCCTTTTTGGCTTTGACATCCCATTTCTTTCTCTTTTCCTTGGGGATGTGAACGAAAACTTCCTCACCAAAAGACCTGAGTGAGGCAAGGTCTGATTTCTTTCCCAGCCAGAGGTCGCAAGGTGTTGCTCCATTTTTGCTGCTGGTTCCAGTCCTGTTCAAGGTGTAGGCTGCGTAGAGGGTTGCCTCTGCCCATAGCTTCTTTGGGAATTCTCCTGCATGAAGAATAGTCCTGGCCGACTCAATAATTGTCCTGTTCTCACGTTCTGCTGACCCGTTTTGCTCTGGTGTGTAGGGAACCGTTGTTTGGTGTATCACACCGAGATCACTGGTGATTTTCTCCACGTCCCTGTTGGCAAATTCTAAACCGTTGTCAGTCCTGATGACCTTGATGCCTTTGTCCAGGTGTTTTTCTGCTTGGAGAAGGAATTTCTTCAGACACTGGGCTGTTTCCGACTTCGCCTTGATGAAAAACAAAGTTCTCCAGTGGCTGAAGTCGTCTTTGATCAGCAAGAAATAACGAGCGCCTCCTATTGATGTGTCAGGCATTGGGCCGCACAGATCAGCATGAGCAAGCTCACCAACTCGTTCGGTTTTTGAGGTACTTTTTGGAAAAGGGAGCCGGTGCATCTTGCCGAGGGTACAGTCGTCACATTTGACTTTGTCGTCCGTAAAGGGTAAGTTCATCCTCTTCAAAATCTTTCTAACCTGCTCGAAATTCTGATGAGCTAACCTTTTGTGCCAGGTGAGGAGTGTTTCTTGTTTGACGACGACGTTTGCCTGGTGCTCATTTGCCAGGATTCTAAATTTCATCTCGAAAAGTTGATCAGATCTTTCTCCCACTGCAACGATATTTCCATCCTTCAATAGATGGCAAGTCTTCCTGTCTGATTTTTGAGACATGCCTTTGTCAAGGGCTGCTCCTAGGGAGAAAAGATTGAAACCTAGATCTGGAACATGGAGAACGTTACTCAGGTATTTCAGCTTCCAGATTTTTCCGTCGAAAACTTCGACCTCGATGTCTCCAGATCCCACAGCTGCGATTGTTTTGCCATCACCAACTCGAACAGATTTTGGCTGCTGAAAATGGACGAAATTTGAAAACCATTCGCGCCGATGAGACATGTGGTCCGTAGCACCAGAGTCGAGGTACCAGATGTTGGAACAATCCAGGTTGTCCGAACCGAGAGTCAAAGCACTGATCAGCGCGTCGTTTTTCCTGTTTGAGTGGCCCTCCTTTTCTGCCTTTCTCTCATTGGCTGCTTTTCTCTTGAAACAGTCTTGCTTCCAGTGGCCCGGCTTCTTGCAATAATGACAGGATTTTGAGGATTTCTGCTCGAAGTTCTTTTGTCGTGACTTCCCAGCTATAAAAGCCACGTTGTCGCTTGCATTTGCAGGCTCTAGCCTGGATTCTTCGACTGAGAGTCTGGAAATAAGGTTGGTAAGATTTCTCTTATCGGGCTGTGTTGATTCCCATGCACTGATGAAATGTTTGAAGGTGGAGGGAGAGTCATTGAAATTTTTGTGATTATCTGCTGGTCAGAAATTTTCTCACCCATAACCTTCAATCGATGTGCAAGGTTTTCCAACTTGGCAACGTGTGTAGCAATGTTGTGAGCTGATTCTTTCTGAACACTGTACCATTGTTGAAGTAGCATGTGAATGCTGGTGTCCGACTTTTGTTCATAAACAGATGAAAGTTTGTCCCACATTTCCTTGGAAGTCGTGCAGTTGATGATGTGAAGTAGCGGTTCCTCGTCGACTGATATGGCGATAGTACGCTGTCCAAAAGTGTCCAGTTTTGTCAATGAGGCACGTGCTGGTCGATGAGCTTCGGTTATGTTTTCCTCTGGAAATTCCTTTTCTCCGCTGACGATGTCCCATGCTCCACTAGAGAGTAGAACGATGCGTACCTGGAACTTCCACGTACTCCAGTTCTCAATGCCTTTGAGTTTGGTTATCCTTATTGATTCGTTCTCCATCGTGGTGTTGTAAAATTTCACTGTTGCACGAGGGCGGACTTACAACACGAGATTTTAAGCGAAAAGAATTTAAACAAACCAAAAATATTTATCGTTCCGCGAACCTGGGCTCATAACCTATTGAACAGGCAGGGTGAACAATAAAAACCAAATGGGATTGTTGTTTAAATTGAGGATATATATTTTATGATTTGTATTGAACACGTCCGAACGGCACGAAAGCTGGATCCTAAGAAGAAAGAAGTGAACGTTGAAAAATGTGAGTTTGGCGTTTCTTGGTGTGGATGACAGTTGTGTGCCTTAAGGGCCTGAATGCAATGAGAAGAGTGAGTGTTTTCATGAGTGTGATAGTATAGCTTTGAGTGCGTACAATTTGAATACAATTTTTTTTAATTTGTTTAACAGTAACCATCATATAAGAGACCATACACATTGCGTCGCCTATTTCCCGTCCTCACCAAGTGTATCATAAATAACCATACATACACATTGGCTGGCGACCTACAACCAAGAAACCAAAACAAATATACGCATATCACGTCTCTTGGCCCCAATTAAATCCTACGGCATAAGCAAATGCAAATAGGTATGGTATACTTGGCAGCGCTGCAATAAACACCAATTCACGGTAATCTAGCTAAAACCCATTAGCACATTTCCACATTGCACTGCCGACTATTTATTTAGCAGCAATGCACATCTCAGACAAAGACCCAAACGTTCCCTTTGTCTTTTCATATTTCGGGATCTGCTTCTCATCGGCAGCAGTATAAGCAAACACAAACCCAAGTAGCATCCAATGAGATTCGACTTGTTTGCTTAGCCGAATTCACTTCTCATGGATGCACATTTTCCCTTTCTTTGTTAAGATCCGTGTCCCATGAAAGAACCCATGTACACACATGCATGTGTACTCCAACGATCTTCACCCCAAACGATTGAATATCGTTGAGTCCAATTACATCCGCCAAACGTGCTGGTCGTGGTCGTCATCCCGCTCCCCGTTTCGTGCACGGGGACGCGTATACACCCCAAAGTCGTGTTTTAAGTGTGTCCAATACGTATCGCGTTCCAAAATTTAACAGTCTCAAACCGTGGTGTTTGAAATAAGTTTAGCATATAAAACTATGTGTAAAAATTCAATAAACAGTATTGTGTAACTGCCCGTGTTTAATTCAAATCTCTAACTGTATTTTAATTCCTCTCAACGAAAGTGAAATAAAATAAAAATCAATTACAAACAATAGATTAACCTCGTGTTTTAATTACTATTTGTCGCGCAATTTTGCACAAGTTGGTGGACGGTGTTTTGGTTTCCTTCGGTGGAACATTCAGTGACGATTCGGTTTGGCGGAACCTTGTCTGAACTGCGGATTGTTAGTGGGACGAAGTAGAACTCGCACCCATGCCGGTGCCACGACTTCGTACCCCATACTATCATCCGCGAAACTGAATATTCTGTTATCCCTTGATTACAAGTAATCATTGATGTGAAGAAAAATCAAGGTTGGAGCTAAAATAAAACCTTGAAGTACCCCGGAATTGACAGGATACAGAACCGAACACTCGCCGTCTACAACAACCCAGATCGATTGATCCTCGAGGAAGCTCTTCGTCCAGACGCAAAGCTGCTGTGAAAGTAGTTTCTAAATTACATGCCAGACAAGCTAGGCTGTACTTATGATTATTTGAATGACAAAGAAAAATTTGGAAAACTTTGTGTCGAATTTTTTTTGTATTTTTCTTAAAATTTAACCTACATAATTGTTTTTGTTTTTTTAATTTTATTTAAAAGAACTTAACTTAACTTAACTTAAATCTTATACTACCCTAATTCTAGAAAAGCTAAGTCTGTGTGAGCTGGCTGATGATACTGTTATTCTACCAAAATTGGTATCACGCTGTCCAATACTATCAGGTCTCTGTGGGAGATAGCCCTACTGAAGCGTAAGAGCTCTGTGGGAGACGAAGTCGTGGCACCAGCATGGGCGCAGTGTTCTACTTCGTCCCACGAACTCTTCACTTAATAGGCGCACTCAGTCAATGTCGAACAAACAAACCTCCACAATGCAACGTTCACAACAGGAAAAGGAAACACACACTCAAGAAATAAGACGCTCGGTTATTGTTCGTAAGAAAAAGCTGGTTTATTTATTCTTTGTGATTTTAACATTTTAAAAGAGAGTGATGATACAGAGAAAAAAAAACTTCTTGCACTTTACATATATGGCGCACATGCATTTAGTTGACACCTTTTGGTGGGTCCGGAACGTCTTACACAGAAACGACGATTTAGAGTTCATTGTTTTAATATAAAGTTACTTTTCTCACACATTTACAATTACTTTTCGGTAGCTCAAACGAACTGCGGCACAAACTCGCCAAAAAAAATTAGAAACCGACAAGTTCGACACAACTCCTGCGACTCGACCGGAAATATCTACGCTCCTCCTCCGCGGTACGGAGGGCGGGAGCTCGTGCGCGCGACCAGCGTGGTCAGCAGATGAAATTCGACTCCACGATATTAATTCGCTGACAAGGGAATTCGGTCAGTGAAACTGGCTCTCTTAATTAAGGGGTGCGTTTTCCTATACCAAGAGAGACGTAAAGTCTCTCTTTGGAGTAACCAAACCGATCTCATAGAGGAGATCTTCACGATACACAAGTGTGTGTGTACGTCGGTTCTTTTCATAGATCAAAGCCATGATGAAGAACCTGAAACACAAAGAAAGGGAAAAGGATCGTAGAGATCTTTGTTTATGTGAGAAGGTTACTGGGAAACGGATCCAGAACTATATAGGATAAAAGAGATTTATGACCTGGGAGTTCAATTGAGTAAACATTAGATGGTAGGTGCATTTGGGATACTAGGATGATTGAATCGTTTGCGTATCGCCAGAATGCCTGTTGAAGGACAGCGGGTTTTGTTTGCACTTAGTGCATTGGTAAAGCATTAGTCTCAACGCAGATGGTGCTAGTTACATGCATATGCGTTGGACTGTTTAACGCTGGCTATAAGGGGTCACCAGCCAATGTGTGTGTAGATAGTTTTTGTACACACATCGTGGCTGGGAAAATAGACGGCAAAATAATTATGATCCCTGTTATGAAGGTTGCATTGTATGTAAACCGAATCATTTGTTTACACGAATTCGTATAGGGGGAATTTGTCTGGCAGCGTAGATGCCGAAATTGGTTTGGAATTCCTGATAAGCTAATAAAGAAATCTTACAGAGAATTGGTATGCAAAGAGAATGCATGAACGGTAAGTTTTCTTTACAGGGACTTAAAGATCATAGATTTGATCTCTTTAATGCGTGAAGCCGGTGCCTGATGCGATTGCATTGGCGAAAACTCATGCGTCTTGGGATGAGGTAATGGGGGTTTTTAGGTAAGCGTACCGTGGGGTTTGACGGCACCGCCACAGCTCTTCTTCGGTACGCGTTATTTCCCGGTCGCAGCACAATCGCCCGTCTACGGATGATCTACTTACATGATAGATCAGCGGAATTCCGGATCTATCCTGTATAAGCCCTTTCATGTCCAAATCAAGGAACGCTTCTGGTGGAACAAAAGCGTTGCGACATAGTACAGGGTATTTGGATAATAAGCCCCGAAAATTAGGTCATTGGACGAGCTTATTGCTCTCGCAATATGTCCTCTGATTAATTTTATCATAAAATTATCCACCCTATTTATGTAGGCTTCATTATATAAAGTCTCATTTGAGTAGTACTTTTTGTAGTCCGATTCTGGTGTTCGATATAATCTGAGACAACTTCTGAGACACTTCCTTTCGAACACCCGAATCTTTTTCATCAAATTTGGACCAATGTTAAACCATATTGGACAACCATATATGAGCATTGGCCTGATCAGCGTCATGTAGCATATGACTTTTACCCTACTGTCAAGTTGGCTACTGTGAAATAGCCTCCTTGTCCTAGCAAAAGTTTTCCTCGCTTTGACCGAAGCAGCCTCTACATGTCTGTTGATCTAGCCAGATGCCGACGTATTTAACTAAACTCTTGGTTTCCAGTTTATGTCCATGCGGTCCCACGATAACTAGCTTTCGCCAGTTTTTCCTTGTATCGTTTTTCATTTCATTTTTAAAACATTTTTTATTTTTCTTTTTATATTCTTAATTTCTAAATTAAAGGCTAGACAAAAAATGTTTAAATTCTAGCTTAATTATTTTATATAATAACTTACTGGTCCTTCGCAGACAGTCTAAGCTAAACATTACTTAACATTTGTATAATTTGCCTTTCGGCGACAGAACTTTGTGGCAGTACTGATAATTAGTTGAAATACAAAGAAAAATTTGAAAAACCTTGTCAATTTTTTTTGTTTTTTTTTCTTAAAATTTAACTTACTTAACTTACCTACTTTTTTTTTTTTTTTTTTTAATGTAAAAGCACTTAACCTAACTTAACTTAAATCTTATACTACCCTAATTCTAGAAAAGCTAAGTCTATGTAAGCTAGCTGATGATACTATGATTCTATACCGACTTTGGTATCCAGGTCTTTATATGCCATTCAACCACCAGAACTGTTGACGCTGTCTAATACTATCGTCCCGGTCTCTGCGGGAGATAACCCTACTGAAGCGCAGGAGCTCTTCTTCGGTGCGCGTTACTTCCCGGTCGAAGCACAATCGCCCGTCTACAGATGATCTACTTACATGATAGATCTGCGGAATTCCGGATCTATCCTGTATAAGCCCTTTCATATCCAAGTCAAGGAACGCCTCTGGTGGAACAAAGCCGTTGCGACGCACGCTCTCATAGTACAAGGTTTTTGGATAATAAGCCCCGAAAATTAGGTCATTGGACGAGCTTATTGCTCTCGCAATATGTCCTCTGATTAATTTAATCATAAAATTATCCACCCTATTTATGTCATCATCATCATCATCATCATCGGCACTACAACCGGGATCCGGTCTTGGCCTTATTTAACAAATCTCTCCACCGGTCTCGATTTCGAGCCGATGTCATCCAGTTTAGTACTCCCAGGCTCTGGGCGTCCTGGTCTACGCCATCCCTCCATCGCAGACAAGGTCTGCCGCGCTGTCTCCTTCCATACATCCTGCCACAAAGGACTTTCCGGGCAGGCTCCTTCGCTTATTCGAGCTAGGTGTCCCGCCCACTGGAGTCTACCGAGCTTGATTTTTCTTACAATATGAGCTTCAAGGTAGATTGCGTACAACTCATGGTTGTAGCGTCTCCGGAATCGTCCTCCCTCACATACGGGGCCAACAATTCTCCTTAAGACCTTTCTCTCGAACGCGGCCAAGGGTTCAGAGTGCCTTTTATTAAGCACCCAGGTCTCGGATCCATACATGAGTACTGGTAAGACCATGGTCTTGTACAGTAGTAGCTTGGATGTTCTGGATAAATTTCGGGATTTAAAGAGCCTTGATAGACCATAGTAGGCTTTGTTGGATTTAATCAGCCGTTCGCGTATTTCTTCTTCCATATTGTTATCGGCTGATACTATTGACCCAAGGTAGTTAAAGGATTGCACTACTTCAAATTCGTGCTCCACTACCCTGATAGTTTGACCAACGTTAGGTCTTCTCATCGCAGAAGTTACCACCATGTACTTGGTTTTTCCCTCATTAATGTGCAGTCCCAGTTTTTGTGCCGCCTGCTCGATCTGGGTGAAGGATTCCTGTACCGCCGATTCGGTTCTACCGATGATGTCGATGTCATCTGCGTAGGCAAGTATCTGGCTGGACTTGGTGACAATAGTCCCTCTTGTTGTAACGCCAGAGTCACGGATTGCTTTCTCCCCTTGTCGGAGTCCATTATAGATGTTTATTGGTTTGGACAGCAATCCCGCTACTTTTACTTGACTAGTTACGTTGGTCATGGTCAACCTACAAAGTCGTATCAATTTATTTGAAATGCCGAATTCTCTCATGGCATTATATAGTTCTACCCTGGCTATGCTGTAGTAGGCGGCCTTGAAGTTTATAAACAGATGATATAGTGGAATCTTAAATTCCAGATATTTTTCCATCGCCTGCCTAAGGGTGAATATCTGATCAATTGCTGATTTGCCTGGGATGAAGCCACACTGATATTGACCAATGATGGCTTTAGCGTATGGGGATATCCGGTCTTGTAGGATAGTGGAGAGCATCTTATAGGCGGTACTCAGCAATGTTATACCCCTATAGTTGCTGCACAGTGTGATATCTCCCTTCTTATGTATGGGGCAAATTATACCACGACGCCAATCTTCCGGCATCTCCTCTTGCTCCCATACGTGCACCACGATCTCGTGAATTGCGTGATGTAACGCTGTCCCTCCTTGTTTGATCAGCTCAGCTGGTATGCCATCAGCTCCAGGGGCTTTATTTGATTTTAGCTGTCTAATGGCTTTTAGTGTTTCCTCAATGCTTGGTGGCGGCAGCATTTGATCTTGGTCTTGCATTGGTGGAGTCTCCAATTCTTCTGTGAGCTGACCATTTAGCAATTCATTGAAGTGCACTTCCCATCGCTCCAGAATACCTGCAGTAAGTGCAGCAAGGTGTGTACCGCGTCATACTACGGATTATTTGGTAGAACTTCCGCGCCTGGTGCGGACCTCGCTCTCTACTTTTCTCTATTTCACAGACAAGGTTTTTTTTCCCAGGCACTTTTCTTTTGTCTGTGAAGTCTTTTTTCAGATCTTCTGAGCTCTTTGTAGTTATCCTCGCGTACCCGCGTCCTATGAGACTGCTGCATTGCCCGGTATGCAGCATTCTTACGTTCAGTCGCTAGTTTGCACTCATCATCAAACCAGTCGTTCCGATCTCTACGACTACTGCCTAAGATGGAGTTGGCAGTACTAATGACAGTATTCTTAAGGCGTGTCCATTTCTCTTCTACGCCCGGCATTCTGGCCACAGGACTTACTCTCCCTCCGTCGAGCTCTTCGAGGGCGAGTGTTAACGCATGACCAAAGGTGTTGCTGGTGTTCTCGTTGCGTTAGGCAGCCGTGTTGATTCGAACCTGATCCGCGGATGCAATACGTCTCCGTAAGGCAATCCGCGCTCGGAAAACTGTACCAACAAGATAGTGATCCGAGTCGACGTTGGCACCTCGGTACTTTTGTACGGTCATCAGGCTCGAAGAGTGGCGGCGATCTATCAGCACATGGTCAATTTGGTTGCGAGTGGCTCCATCAGGTGATACCCAGGTGGCTTTGTGGATATCTTTACGCGGAAACCTGGTACTCGCAACGACCAAGTTTTTCGATGCTGCCAATTCGATGACTCGTAGTCCATTGTCATTAGTGTTCTCATGCAAACTATGGGAACCTGCGTAATGCCTGAAAACCGGCTCCCGACCTATTTTCGCATTCAAATCCCCAAGAACGATTTTCACATCGTATCTTGGGCAGGCATTGAGGGCCCGTTCGACGTTCTCATAGTATTCTTCTTTTTCGTCGTCAGGGGACTCCTCTGTAGGTCCGTGAACGTTTATGAGGCTTATGTTCTTAAATTTGCCTCGCACGCGAAGAGTGCATAGCCTTTCATTTATTGCATTAAGGCTGATGATGGCAGGCTTCAGTTTTTGGCTGACTAGAAAGCCTACCCCGAGCGCATGGTGTTTTGCGTGACAGCTGTAATAAATGTCATACTCTTTTCTTTGAAAAACACCACTCCCCGTCCATCTTATTTCTTGTAATGCTGTTATGTCAGCCTTATATTCGGACAGGGCATCGGCTAGCTGCTGTGCAGCTCGAGCTCTGTATAGTGAGCGTATGTTCCATGAAAAAATCCTTAAATCATTTAGCCATTTTCGTTTCCGTGGTCGTTGTCGTGTATCCGGTCCATATCTGAAGCTTGTTAAATTTGCCATAATAATTCGTTTTTACGGGCATGGTTATTGGCCTTGCGCCAACCTTTCTCAGGATGTCGCTGCATGCATTGGTTCACTACTTGGCGGGCGCCAAAGTAGCTATCCAGGGGTGTCATCTGGAAACTGCATGTCAATTGGATTGAACGGGGACAAGGATCGTCCTGGCCTTGGCCGGGTTGAAAGCAATCAGAGACTTTGCCTCGTGTATTCGTTCCCATCCCCCCGGCTTTGCAGAATACACCTTCTATAATATTTCGGAACTGTTTACAAATTCGAGAGGCAAGACTAAAGCGTTTGCGACGATAGTGAAGAACGTGGGATTTGAACTGACGCTATGACAGTTAGAATCGCTAAAAATTGAACCAATGCTTAACACATCACGCTACTGCCGCGTGAACGAATTCGATTTCGAAACTCATGTACACTCAACTGATGTGGAATTACTATGGTATTGCTTGGTATATGGCTGATGCATTTTCTTATTCGATTTTCTTTCGGTGTTCTTCGCTATTTGCTTGTATATTGTGTTCGTATCTGTTAGAAACGCCACGCCACTGGCTTATAACGGCAGAGTGACCAATAAACTCCTTCAGTGCCCAACTGGTTCGCGCTCCTTCTGGTCAATGGCAAAAGCTGTCAGCAGTAACTTTGCTTCCTCCTCTTTCCCTCCGTTGGTGACAGACAGCGGGACGTTAGTCACGAATCCAAAGGATAAAGCTAATGTGTTCGCGAATTTATTTTCCGCGAATTCAAACCTCGATCCCGGCTTTTTGGAGCCACCTGTGATCTCGCCGGTACAGTCTTCCATGCGGAATGTGAGATTTCGTCCGCGTACTATTCAACGCATTCTACGTGAACTGGATTGTAGGAAGGCAACCGGCCCGGAGGGAATACCAGCAATAGTCCTTAAGAACTGTGCTCCAGAACTATCGCCGGTTCTTGGCAGACTCTTCCGCTTATCTTATGCACGGAGGACCTTTCCTGCCTGCTGGAAAATCGCTCGAGTTCAGCCAATCCCAAAGACGGGAAAAAAGTGTCTCCCACAAAATTACCGTCCGATAGCATTACTGTCTATTTTATCTAAGGTAATGGAAAAAGTCATCAATACAGAGTTGGTTAAGTATTTGGAGTGCAACGGTCTTCTGAATGATCGTCAATACGGATTCCGTAGCAGGCGGTCCACAGGAGACCTTTTGACACTTATAACCGATATATGGACATCTGCCATTGAACGGCATGGTGAGTCAAGGGCGGTCGCATTAGATATCTCCAAGGCTTTTGACCGCGTCTGGCACGGGGCATTGCTGAGCAAACTTCGTTCATATGGACTTTCCCAACAGCTTTGAGACTGGACGAGGAGCTTCCTCGAGAATCGATCGATCCGGGTTGTTGTGGACGGCGAGTGTTCGGATCTGTATCCTGTTAATTCGGGGGTGCCCCAGGGTTCTATTTTGGCTCCAACCTTGTTTTTGCTTCACATAAATGATTTGTTGGAGACAACGGATAACAAAGTGTTCAGTTTTGCGGATGATAGTACGCTTGTTTCCTCCTTTTCGAATGATCGGCCGATTGGTGCATCAACGTCGCACCAGTTGAGATGTAGACAGATTGACTCTCTGAATCAGGATCTAGATAGGGTGCTGCAGTGGGGAAAGGCCAATCTTGTCGACTTCAACGCAACGAAGGCCCAGTATACAACATTCACAAAGAAAACTGGATCATCGGTTCCACAGCTGATGATGAATGGCCGGGCCCTCGAGGCTGGGGAAAGTTTGAAATTGCTCGGCGTCACGGTCTGTGGGAATGTATCATGCCATAAACACGTATCGGGTATCGCCAGGTCAGCCTCAGGAAAACTGAGTTATCTTTTTAGAGCCAAGAAATACTTTACTCCGGCCCAACTTCTTCTCCTACATAAATCTCAAATTAGACCATGTTTGGAGCTCGGCTCCTAAACATACCCTCGACCTACTTGAGAGCGTACAAAGACGAGCGATCCGCCTGATCGGGGACTCGGCGCTGACGTCGGGACTACAATCGCTATCATATCGAAGGCGCGTGGCCGACCTCTGTCTGTTTTACAGATATTATCACGGGTGCTGTTCTTCGGAGATTCTTGGCATTGTTCCACGCAATTCGGTCTATATGCGCCCCACAAGACAATCCGACGGATCGCACCCGTTTGTGGTTCATCTCCCGACAGCGCGAACATCCCTGTATCAGAACTCGTTCCGTTACAGAGCGGGGAAGCTGTGGAACTCCCTTCCCACGCGAGTGTTCCCGGAGCGTTACAACCTGCAACTGTTCAAAAAGAACTGCAACAGTTATTTGATGGCATCTCGGGGCGCTCACTCGACGCTATAGGTTCGACTCTCCCGAGAGAAGTCTAATAAAAAAAAAAAACTCCCGATCTGCGTGCGACGTATTTATACCGTTTTTCCTCATTCTGACTTGGTGTATCGTTTTCGTCCGTTCCATAGTCTTGAATGTTCTATTCCAGTTTTCCAGTACTTTCTCGAAGGTTCCAGTACTGATTGTCATATGCGTCACAATATTAACAGTTTTCCTGGAAAAGGTCAGAAAACCAGGATTTTTATTTTTTAATTTAATCTAATCTAATACTTAACTTAACTCTAACTTATTCTAGCTTAACCTAATTTATTTTATAATAAGTTAAATATGTAATGTGAATTGGGGAATATAGGGATTGATGGTTAAGGAAGTAGGTTGGCGTGGGATATGGTCAGTTAGTGGTCTCGGGTGCGGTAACACTTTCCGGTTGTTCGTTAAAACGCAGAATGTTGGAGAATGGTTGTGTTACAGTATTTGAACTGATTGGGTGCCAGCTCGGTGTTATGGTACACTACCTCGTTGGAGTCGTTAACCAATCTTCCAGAGGTGAAGAGACTTCTAGTACGGAGACAATTCAGATAGTGAGCCCTGTTATCTAGAGGAGTTGGTAGTAGTGAAGTTATTATGGGGTTGGCATTATTTGGGAGGTTTTCAATAAATTTGATAGACAGCTCTAGGAAGCGTCTGTCGAGACGCTCAATATTAGCGGCATTGTATAGCAAGCTGTTATTGCAATACTTGTAAGAGTTGGGTTGTCGGTTGAGGCCAGTGACCAGCCTGAAGCATTTCCTTTCGAAAGTGCGTAGCTTCTCCATTTGGGCTGGTGTTATATGATACCACAGTGGACACGCATATGTGGGTGTGGGTCTGATTATTTGTTTATAGATGAGCAGTTTGACTTTGTGAGAGAGACCGTTGGGTTTCCACATCACTCTTCTACAGAGATTCAGTTGTATTGTGGCTTTACGTAAAGTATTTTTAATGTGAGTGGAGAATGAAAGGTCATTGGAAAAGGTTATTCCCAGATATTTTAAAGTTTTAAAAGGTTTTATCTGGGTGCTATTTAGTTTGAGTCTAATTTTGTTGTGGGTGCGCCTTGTGTTGTTTGTGCAATGCTCATTTTTACCCTTAAACACTATAAGTTGGGTTTTATCAGGATTTAGGCGAATTTTCCATTTATTGAAGTATGTTGATAGATTTGGGAGGAAGTTATTAATGCGGTTTCTTGCCTTTTTTACAAACTTTCTGCTGGAGTAGACTATGGTGTCATCAGCGTAATTCAACATTACAGTGTTGGGTAATTGAGGCTGCGGTATGTCTGAAGTATAGAGGAGGTATAATAGTGGTCCAAGAAATGAACCCTGCGGAACCCCTGCGGTTATATTATACGATTGGGAGATAGAAGAATTTATTTCGACCATGAATTTTCTAACAGAGAGGTAGGAAGTAAGAAGTTTGGTAGTATGAGTGTTTAATCCAAATATGTAGTGCAGCTTGTAAAGCATTCCTGAGATCCAAACACAGTCGAATGCTTTAGATATGTCGAGAGAGATACAGACCGTCGAGCTTTGGTTTTGAAGATTAGTTGTGACATCGTGCGTTAGTTTTTACAGAGCATGACAGGTGGAGTGTTGTGAGCGAAAGCCAAACTGGGAATTTGGGATAATAGTGTTGTCTTTAGCAAATGAAAGGAGATTTCGATATATCTTGGATTCCAGTATCTTGTTTAATGTGTTTAATAACGATATCGGACGGTAATTGTTGGGGTTGTTGGAAGGACTGGACTCATTGATAGGGACTATAATCCTGGTTTTCCAGTTATCTGGGAAATGTGATGCGTTAATTATGTGGTTGAGAAGAACGGGAATAGGGATTAGATTTGACGGCAAAAGTCTTTTGTAAAGAAGGTTTGGAATTCCATCTAAGCCTGTCGACTTCTTGTTGTTGCGTGATGTTATAAATTCAGATAATTCGCTTGCTGTTATGAAGGTCGCATTATCCAGAGGATGAGACGCTTTGTTTGTTTCGTTGAATTCCGCGATGAAAGGGGTGAAGGATGGGATCATTGTGCGTGAGATGTAGTCGTTTACAGTACCTTGAACATTGGAGACTCAGAGGGAGTCATTTTGTTGATAGATTTTATAAAAATGATTAGCTAGACAATTTGTCAATACTTGATTGAACTGGGTGATTGTTAGTAGGGTTGATAATATAATCGATTCGGGGTTTGTATTTTCGACCCGTTAGTCTGTTGATATTTTTAAATAAATCACGATTGGGTTTAATATTATTAAGTATAGACGTATAAGCCTGGTCGGCAAATTGTTTTAGTTGTCCATTTATCAGGTTAGTCAAGAGTTTGATTTGATTTTTAATAAAAGGGGAGTAACTGCTATGTAGTTTTCGTCTAAGCTGTTTTTTTACGCGTAACAGTTTTGTAAGGATGTTGGGTAAAGGTTTTCCTAGGTGATTATGAGGGATGGATGTAGGTGTGTGGCTGAAGAGGGCATTTTTTAGTATTTGCTCTATTCTTAAGGCTGCTTGATCAATTTTAGCAGGGAGTAAATTTGAAGTCTCTTGCAAAGTATAGTCTGTAAAACTGGCAGCAATGTCCCTGTTGACTCTGTAGGGGAGTACTAGGTCGATGTGCCGGCGTACGACACGGTGTTCTACCTCGTCCCACTACTAATTTCGCCGAAGTTCTTAACCAAAAGTTAATCACCGCTGCACTAAAGAACGATCACCACTAGGACGAAGTTCCGCCGACAGATATATCGCCATGGCACCGGAAATTGTCACCAAGTAAACTGTTCGCACGGGAGTAAGGAAAAACACTGTCCACTGAATCTTCCTCTGAAAATCGTTCACTCCGCTAACAAGCTGTATACAAGTATGGAAACGCACTGATGTATTTTATTACTCCAAGCTTTCTTTATTTATATTGTTCATTTAATGGTTCGATTAAGGTAGATGGAAAAACAAATAGGACTCTGAATTGCGCACTCAACTTCGGATTCTGAACTAAAATAATTTACTTTTTGGTTTTCTTAATAATGCCTAACACTTTGCACAAATAAAAAGATTAGCGAACCGCGATTGAAATTTGACTGTTATGACTCGACACACTCAGGGGTGTAGACAGATATGCGACTACAGGATGGATGCGTCCCCGCGAGGTCGCGATGAGCAGGAGAAAAAAAAAAACACAACCGACGTGTCTGGTGGTTAGAATACGACCCAAACGATATCCTCTCCAATAAGGATATCGTTTTTTACCTACCACCAGGGAAACGTAAAGTCTCTCTTAGTGGTATAGGAAACCAGATCTTGTAATAAAGGTCATGGTGGTATGTGTGGGATCGTTGAGATCAATGCTATTCACACGTGCAGTGGAACAACGAAACAGGCAGGCGGCAAGGACAAAAGAAAAGGCGACCAAATGGTTCGCTCTTTAATGAGGGTCATGTTTATACGATGCCTCGTCGCTATTTTCGACGTTAGGAGAAAAAGGTGCTAAAAGCAAATTGGATGTTTATGGCATCTCTGGCTGCAATAGAAACCGGGTTCATATTTGCATTAGGACATGCTGGAGAATTTGGTTTCAGCGTCTATTGCGCTAATTATATGCAGCTGCTTGGGTTGTTTGTTGGTAAGACAAACAAAAAAAGGTTGCCAGGCAATGTGTATGAAAAGGTATATGACGCGGCTGGGAAAATAGACGGCGCGATATTTATGGTCCCTATCATGACGGTTACATTGAATGCAATCCGAATTATTTTGTTTACTGGAATTTGTCTGGTACCGCATTGGTTTAGAATACCAAATAAGCAAACAAAGAAATCTTACGGAAAATTGTATGCGAAGGGATGCATGAAGGTAAGTTTTCTTTATAGGGATTTTATGATTACAGATGGTGATCTATATAATGCGTGAAGCATTTACAGGTACTAATACCGTTGCATTAGCAAACTTAAGGGAGTTGGGTAGTAGTTATGGGGGTTTTTCAGGTAAGTAGACCGTAGGGTTTGGCGGAAACGCTACAACTCTTTTCCAGTTTGTCCTGGAGAAATTCGGGATCGGATTGAATGAGTAACATGGTTCGAGGGCTGGGATTTGGACAGTGGTGTGGACGGACCCATGATCGGAAGGGAATTGGAAGGATACTGTAGGGAGGTTAGGTGAGTAGACGTCTATGGGTTTTAGGAAAAAATCTGTGGCGGTTCTTGCGAACGCCACTACTTACCTGCTTATCTACCACCAGGTAACTCCCTTTTCATAAGCGTCCTGCTCCGATAAAGCGTGTACTTACCTGCATTGGCATTTCTAACAACCACAAAAACCTGTAAAGACAATGTCTGCTGATACAAAAAGTGTATCAGCAATAACAGGCATTCCCCAATGAGCAATACGGGCGACCCTTGATATAAATACGTACCAATGATCGAACCACACACAATAGCGCCCACCACTGTGCACATAACGAATAATGTACACACAGGCAGGGGTACAGTCTGACGACCAACATGGATGACGGCTCTTGCGTTGACTTGCACGGCAGAGGGCAATGGCGTGATCACTTCCTTGGCCGTGTGAGATACACCACACTAAAAGAGTTGATCTCTGTACCATTGGTACGAAGAGAAATGACTGCTGCTGTGTTGGTGTGCGAAAAACCAACCCCAAAAGTACCCGAGCACAGCCAGCGGACTCAGTTAGCTAGCGACCAGAGATCAAGTAGAGTCTTGCACAGTGGCATTGGTACAGCGCCAAATACAGAAAAAGTAAATACGCGTCGGCGAAAGGAGAGAACTCGCGACCGAACAAACGTTAAGCTGGTGCATGGCATTGGTGCAGCGCCAAACACCGAAAAAGTAAATTCGCGTCGGCGAAAGGAGAGAACTCGCGACCGAATAATACACTAAGCTGGCGTTACTACTGGACTGGTCTTTATACAGCGCCAAGTGATTGAACAACCTCAATCCTTTGAAATAAGTTACTATAGTGTAAAATAAAAGTTATTTCGAATTGTCAATATTAAGCTAATGTTTATTGGTGAAGACAACATTAATCTAATGTTTAACTTGAGATAAGTTACTATAGTGTAAAATAAAAGTTAATATCCTTAATTTAAGCTAATGTTTATTGGTGAAGACAACATTAATCTAATGTCTAACTTGAAATAAGTTATGTAAGTCCTTATAGTAAAAATAAAAGTTAATAACGGACTTGAGTGAGCTTGGTTATTAGGTATAAGTTAAAGGTTAGATAAAGATACCATCCGAGGAGGAAGATAGTTTTCATAAACATCACCACAGCGGCAAACGAGCACCCCCAGAAGGACGAGGGAGAGTTTGGGGACGTCTTGGTGAACCTGTGTCGGGCCGGCACCCTACCGAGACGTTTAAAAATACCCATAAATCTACTGTTGATTTAATAGTATTGGAGATACGTGTTGGATGTAATGGACAGTCCGTATAGATATATGGATGGAGTTGAAGGAGTGCTAGCAGTTGGCAACCGTATTTATTGTACTTAGTGTCGGTAAATGAAGTATGCCGAGCATTCCAGTCTCCTCCTATTATGAACGGTGCAGGTAGAGACTGTTGGATTATCTCAGTGATGTCGGAACTAGGGAAGTTTGGTTCCCGAGAAGGGTGAATGTATACGGACGACAGTACAAGCACTTTGTTGCTTTTGCAAAAGATTTTAATTGATGTGTACTCAATATTATTTATATTGGTGAACCTAATTTCGGAAAATTGGAATTTCTTGTGTATTAGAATTCCAGTACCTCCACGAGGTCCAGTGTTTCGTGGATTAGAAACAAGTGTATAATTCGGAATAGATACTCGGGAGTTTGGTTTGAGCCACGTTTCTGAGAGGAGGAGGATATCTGGAGAAAACTTGTCAACGAACAATCGGAGGTATTGTCTGCGAATATTGGAATATATGGACTCTGTGTTGAGGGAAACTATGGTTAAATTAGCCATTAAGGGAGAGGATATGTGAAGTTATAAGAGATAATTTTTTTTTCTATTTCTGAGCTGTGCTTCAGCGTGGGCAGCATCTTCTGTAAGTTACTTATATATCCTGTGATGTCCAGATTAAGATCGTTACTGTTGGATTGGTGATTTCTTGTCATGTTATGGGAATCCTTGATAACCTTAGCGTATGACATTCCTGGACTTGTAGGATTTATTGGTTGAGGTGATGTTGTTTTGGTTGGTGAAGGTTTGCTCGTTGCCATGGGTGTTGTTCGCCTTTGGAGAATCCTCAGCTTATGAGGACATTGCGAGAAGTTGGCAGGGTGGCTTAAACCTCCACAGTTACAGCATGTCACTGTGATTTTCTTCGTTTTAATGGATCCATCGGGGTTTGTTGTTTGGATTGTTCCTGGTTCCATCCCAGGCGGGCTGACCTTACATTCTCCAGGTTTATGTTGTTCTGCGCACTTTACGCATCGTACGCTTAGATGACATGCGGCCGCCAAGTGTCTAGAACATTGGCATCTTTTGCAATGAAGGACGTTTTGTTTATGTGGTTCCTCAATCGCAATTTTATGCGTGAATAGATATTTTATTTGTTTGAGCCGGGTGACATCAGTTGGAGGAATTTGTATAATACGTAAATGCAGAGTCTTGTTCGTCCGCATGTATGGTGTTTGGAAGTAGTCCAATCTGTTTATTTTCAGTTCCGGACAGATTCTGAATATTTATGCTGCAAGTTCCTCATTAGTCCACGCTGGATCGATATGTCTTATTATGAAAGTCGCTGGTTTTAACTGTGCATGTTGAAAAGTGGAAAATTCAAGCTTATGTTGCGCAAGTTTTTCTACCGCTTTGTTGTGATCCGTTAAAGTGGTTGTTGTGATGGAAGTCGAAGCTCCTCTTGTGTTTGTGGTGAAATTGCGGTGGCCTAAGGTACTTTCGACCATCCTAATTAGCTCCATGATGTTTGTTATATTTTTAATATAGGTGCGTGGTTGCTTTATATTTTTGGCGTGTGTGTTAGTCATTTGATTCCTGGCTGTCGTCTTTTTGTGGGGAGATGATGTTTCGGGGGACGATAATTGTTGGTTTGGAGATGATGGGGCTAGTTCGGGGTGTTGAGCAGGCGTTTCTTCCATGCAGACGTCATCTCTGATTTTTTCGGTTGATTTTAGGGAGCGAATTTCCTCGTGGAGTTGTTTCATCTGGAGTCGAAGTGTATTGATATATACCACGGCTTCCAGATACTTTTTTTGGTAGTCCATAGCTTGTGTCTTAATGGTTGTTGGTTTCTTTGTTGCGCTCAGTAAATCGTCGGTGGCTCTTCTTTTACGCTCTATGATGAATTGTTGTTCATCACTGGGGCCGTCGCCCAGCATGCATGAACGTTTGCTCGCTCTGAAGTACTCGATAAGAATGATAGAATCCTGAGGCACTCTGGAATAACTAGAATAGAGATTCGAAGACACGCCATCTACAATCCATATTTTCGAGGAAACTTTTTATCCAATCCAAGTTGTTAGAAAAGTTCCTGTGAATGAAGGTTACTTAATAACGCGGTGTATCAGGCGCAGCAAAAAGCCTTGAAAATGTTTAATATCATGTGATGGAATGCGATTCACCATGTTTTCAATTGCAGATGTCTAGATGTCAGACACAAAGTTCAAAAGGTCTCCCATAGATCGCTCACTACTGAATCCCTATCGGCGATCATTTTGGGGTCTGTTGCATGAAGTATTTAATCAACTCGGCATTGATGACCTATCTTATCACCTTAGGCGCGGCTAAAAGCCATGAAAATGTTTAATATCATGTCAGACGCAAAGGTCAAAAGATCTCCCATACATCGACAGTAATGCTACTATTACTATTTATTGGCCTATAGGAACCCGGGAGTTCATGATCTCGCTGACTCGGCTGCGCCATCCTTCCCTCTCCTGGGCACTCTCCTTTCACGCTCGACAGTAATGCTATCGGTCGGTAATTTTGGGGGACAGACTTTATCTCCTTCTTCGGAATTGGTTGAATTCGAGTAGTTTTCCAGTTGGTAGGAAAGATTTTCCGTGCATAAGAAAAACGAAAGAGTTTGCTAAGAACTGGCGACAGTTCTGGAGCAAAGTTGTTTACGACTATTGCTGGTATTCCATCAGGGCCGGTTGGTTTCTCACAATACAGTCCAGGAAAAATGCGTTGAATAACACATGGGTGGAATTTCACATCTGACATTGAAGATTGTACCGGCGCGGGCACAAGTGGTTCGAAAGACCAGCATCTAGAGTTGAATTCGTGGAAAATAAATTCGCGAAAACACTGGCTTTATTTTTTGAATTCGTGACTACTGACCCACTGCTCGTCACTAACGGAGGAAAAGAGGAGGAAGTGAAATTATTGCTGTTAACCTCCATCATTAACTACAATAGAAGGGACGCGAACCAGTTCGGCGCTCAAGTAGTTTCTTGGCCACCCGGTCATTCGAACTTTCTTTGCGGTATGAATCGCCTGGTTGCATACGTTTCTGATTCTGACAAAATTCGTTCGGTTGACCTGCGCGGGATGAGAGCGCAATTGTTTAAAAGCCTTATTTTTTGCCGCTGTAGACTGTTGGCACTTTTCAGTAAACCAATGATTATCGGATGAATTTCGTTTGATAGAATGTGGCATGTGAAGTTCCATATCGAGAAGAATAATCTCTGTTACTGACTCTGCGCACCCGTTAACATCGAACCTTCCAAAGCTCACCTCTGCCCACCGAAAAGGACGCGACACCGAAAATATCATTCTAGTTGGCAGCAGTATCTTTATACCTGGCGAGGCTGCTTAGGTTTGTTAGTCGTTTGAGATATACACTTCCAATCACTAGGATGAGGGCACACATTTTGCAATTGATTTTCGCTCTTTATACCTGTTGGAAATTTTGTATCCGGAAACATATACTACCTGTGAATAGGTACGTATTTTCCCAAAAGAGATTCATAAAATTAGAGGGTAATTAAGAAACGACCGTTGGAATTTCCCAAGCTCAAATAATAAACTACTTAAAATAGGGAACAAACAAGCGCGTCATTTGGATGAGGCCATTGCGAATATTTCGTTGCAGGAGTGCACATGAGTGATTTTTTTTAAAACTTTTTCTTAGAATATTTAAAAAAGTGTTGAAAAGAACTGTTTTTATTTAATTTGAAACACAAATGGGTTCCGAAAAGACGTTGACAGCGACAGGAAGAGGACAAATGGATGCTTACAAGGGTTTAGGACTCTCAGGCCGAGATATAGTAAGGAGGCTTAACAGAAGTGAGACTGTTCTAAGCAGTTACCTTGTGGATCTACAAAAATATGGGAAAACGCAAAAAGGACGCACATCTGAAGCAACAACATCACGAGAAAACCGGTTGATTCTACGGCTTGCCTCAAATTCGACTCTTCCAGCGACTAAAGTAAGAGCCAAAAGCGGAGTATCAGCCAACATAGTAACGGTCCGAAGGATAATAAAAAATAGTGATACTATCAAGAGAAAAAAATTGAAAAAGAAACCTGTTTTGAGGCAAGTACACAGGAGCATCAAATGAATTTTGCAAGAGAACATGTCGCTTGGACCAGTGAATGGAAACGCGTGGTCTTTTCGGATGAAAAAAAGTTTAACCTTGACGGTTCCGATGGTTTCAACTTTTATTTTTCATGATCTGAGGAAGGAGGAGCTTATTTTGGCACGACATCACAGCCGTACTTCAGCTGTCATGATGTGGGGAGCTATTACCTACTATGGCACAATCGAGTTGGAGTTTTTGTGCACAGCAATGAACGGAAACAACTACAAATGTTTGCTGGAACGGTCATTCCCAAAAATTAAAAACATTTTCGGACCCCTGTCTTGGATTTTCCAACAAGTCAATGCCTCCATCCACACTTCCAGGGTTAGAACTTGGATTCAATCAGAAGACGTGGAACTTTTGCCATGGCCGCCCTATTCGCCGGACTTAAACACTTCGTAAACGTTTGGTTATGGCTATCTCGTAAAGTTTATGAAGGCGACAGACAATTTGAAGACAAGGACACCTTAATCGAAGCTATTCGTGATTGCTGGGACCAAATTTCCCTAGACTATTTAAAAAAACTCGATGATTCTATTCCAAACCGTTTTATAGAGGTGATATCCAAAAACGGCGGGCATATTCATTATTAATGTAGAAAAACGTTATAAATAAATGTTTTAAAACCATAAAATGTAAACATTTCATACATTTTTTCCTTCTTTTCTAAAATTTTGTATGTGGCCTCATCCTAGTGACGCACTTTTTTATTCCCTTTTTAAGTAGTTTATTATTTGATCTTGGGAAATTCCAACGGTCGTTTCTTAATTACCCGTTACTTTTATGAATTTCTTTTAGGAAAATACGTTCCTATTCACAGGTAGCATATGTTTCCGGGTACAAAATTTCCAACAGGTATAAAGAGCGAAAATCAATTGCAAAATTTGTGACCTCATCCTAGTGATTGGGAGTGTAAGTGATTGCGCAACGGATTACTAACAGTGGTCGGCGGAATCCTTTTCACGGTATAAACACTTGGTTCGGATATGGATCAAGGGTGTCTGCAGAATCACTCCGGTTATCCGTCAGTAGGACAGGCTTCACCATCAGCTGGGCCAAAATGCGGTTCCCAACGAACGTTTTTGCTAGCCTCCCAGCCTCGTTGAATCTGTTAGATTGTACTAACCAGTTGGTGTTGTGTATGTTAAAGTTGTCAACAACGACAATTTTAGAAGCTGGATCGTTGATTTGTATCCAGTCGACGGTAGGTGACAGATATTTGAAAAGTGTCACTGGTCGATCGTCATTCCGGGAACAGTAGAGACAACAAGGAGAATTCACACAAACATTTTTAGTGCGATTTTCATCTAAATGACGTCCAAGTAATTGGGTTCTAATGCTTCTTCCCTTTGTCAAACTAAGTTATATCGGAAGAAGACATAGACTCTACCCTTAAAGCGAGATTTTGAATGTAAGTTGCATCATTAGCACCGAAGATATGTCGAGTCAGTTGGGTCTCGAATATGGCTAGGATATGAGGTTTCATCATCATCATCATTGGCACTACAACCGGGATCCGGTCTTGGCCTTATGTAGCAAGTCTCTCCACAGGTATCCGGTCCTTATTCGGGACTTGTTAAATTGTCCATAATAATCTGTTTTTCGGGCAAGGTTATTAGCCTTGCGCCAGATATGAGGTTTCGCTGTTGCAAATATCGATCGAGGACGTTTACATTCGTATTGAAGAAGTCAATGCTTTTGACATTACAAAATGCCGTTACTATTTTAATGTTGACAATATTTCGCGGACGGACCCCATTACGCGGCGACTAGTTGCTTATAGTTCAAAACATAAACTCAACAGTTTATACTATTTTTTTTTTTACTATTTTTTGGCCTGTACGAACCCGGAAGTTCATGACCTCACCGACTCGACTCCGCCAGTGTTCCCTGTAATGTGCACTCTCCTTCCACACTTCACCTGCCGATCCGATCTCCTAAAGGTCAAACCTAACATTGTCCTCCCATCTCCATCGCGGCCGTCCTACCGATCTCTTTCCCGTTCGTCTACCGTCAAGAATTCTACGCACGGTCCTATCGTTGCCCATTCGTGCTACATGTCTGGCCCATCTTAATCTTCGCGACTTGATTACTCTCACTATTGTAGGTTTGCGGTATAGCTCTTCCAATTCGTGGTTGTGGAGTTTCCTCCATTGTCCTGCCTCCTCGTCATATTTACCTCCAAAGATACCCCTTAAAACGTTATTCTCGAATACGCGGAATTTGTTTTCTTCCCGTTTTGTGAGAGCCCATGCTTCGCATCCGTATAGAGCAATCGGCGTTGTTGTGGTTTTATAGGCCCGGAGCTTTATGTTACGTGATAGCAGTTTAGATTTCAGCAGTTTACTGACTGCGTGTAGTCTTTTGTAAATTTCCTTCAACATTTCGTTACTGGCCGTTAGTATCGTTCCCAGATATTTAAATTCTTTAACTTTTTCGAATATCTTGCTTCTGACGTTTATATGTATTCCCTGAGGTCCACCTGCTCTCGCCACTAATGTATTTTGTTTTGTCTTCATTTATTTCAAACAGTTTATAGTACAAAACATTTGCGTGTGGGTCGCCCCAAGGTAGTTTAGATGGGCTAGCTTACCTCCGGTATTGTTTATCTCAGAAGGTACCGCCATGCCCTATCCCAATTTTAGTCCGGGCCATCAGGGAAGCTCCTCAATAGTATACTGGTTAGTATACCCACCTGTCACGCGGGAGACCGGGGTTCGATTCCTCGTCGGGGAGCCTCTGGCGCAAGACTAATGACCTTGCCCGGAAAAAACAAATCATTATGGAAAATTTAACAAGCCTCAGGACTTGCTAAATAAGGCCAAGACCGGTTCCAGGTTGTAGTGCCGATGGTGATGTGATGATCAGGCAAAACATCTGGAACATAGTCGAAGATTTCTCCGGACCGTATCGCGGAACGTTCTGTGTGATGGGGTGGTATCTCACTTTGGGACCGACTTACCACCTATACCAACTTTTTTTTCGGACTGGTCTATCGCTCAAGCTCCGAAAGATGCCCAAGGATTTCTCCCGACCTTTTTTCTGAGCCTATAACTTGATGGAGTGGTATTTTACCGGGCGGCAGGGCGTCGTAACCCCACCTACCACTCGGCCTTCAGTCGTCTTTTATGACAAGCACAAGTTGTAAGTATATTCTAAATCCCAAATCACAAGACGCATGTAACTATACAAATTTACAAATAGTAGGAAAATAATTATCCAAACTGCATTATTCCAATATAATTTTTTTTTTAACGGACATCAGTTTTTTTTTTTTTTTTTTTTTTTTTTTTTGTTGAAGGAATACTGGAAAAGTATAGAAAAACAAAAGAGATAAGTAGCAATAGCATGCTACCAGCGATAAGTATAACAATTAATGCAGATAAGCACCCCAAAACAACTCCTCCCATGTCGGGCACACAACATCCGTTGGGAATCATGGGCCGAGTTTTCTTCTTTGTAATACCATCAACTTCCCCAAAAGACAGTCGACGAATTACCATTCGCATGAGAGTAACTTCCGTCTGTCCACGCCACACACGCTGTTCACTACCTTGTCGGGTTCAATGAAAGCAACAACATCAACAACAATAACAACAAATAATAACAATAATAAAAATTAAAAGTAAATACCAACAACAGTCACATTAAAAATCTATCCATAAAAAACGCTCGCTTCCCGTAAGTAAATACAAACAGCCAGCCCAACGAACCATCCTTCAACTGTGTGTTTTATATACTCTGCCAGAATCTTCGCCATCCCAGAGATACACGACAATCCACAGCAATAAAATCAAACCAGAAACATAAAGAACAAAACAACTCGCACCCAAAACGACAAGGAAAGAGAAAAAAGAAAGAGATAAACCTCAGAACTCCGTTGTGCACCCGGATCTGACCCGACATTTGCTCGCATCCAAACGGACCACGGCGAGTAAGAAAACACATATGCCCTTACGTTCACCCAATTGATATGCTAAATCCGAAGGCATCGGCACACAGCACACAGCCATAGTTTCAGCCACAGCCACACCACACAGGCGCACAGGCACACAGCAACCGCAGCACAGCATAGCACAGCAAAGCAAAGCAAAGCAGCGCACATCCGTAGCACAACAAATAATCAGACATCCGATAGACGGCCATGGATAGATACATAGCTAGATACATGGATAGGTAGGTAGATAGATAGCTGGGTTGTGATGGGCTGTGGCAGGAACACGAGGCAGTCACTGAGCCAACAAGACCGATGGACATACGTACATCCCGAATATTCCAGCGAGGGTTATTTCTTCGCACCGGGTTGGCTGCTGGTGTCGGTGCGATGACGACGTTGGTGGTGTTGAGGTCCTATATACTATTTTATTTACAGTCGGTCTTCGCATATATAGTTCATCCCTGTTGTTGGCTGTTGCCGGTAATATAGTGTTTTCGCTTAATACACAAGTACCCACATATTCATATCTCGCCAGGCGTTCGCGGTGTGCATAGATCTGGCTGTGAGGACTAGGAGTTCTTCGAGGACGCTGGCTCAACCATCAGTATCACCTCCTTAAGGTGCACACAGCCGATGATAGTGTGTCTGCGGTGCACATATCCTTAATTTTTACGGCGGTACTTTGACTAAATCCCGACACCGAACGCAAAGCCTTTTAACACCTTGTACTTGTAGCTAGTATTTTTGTTTATCATTTTTCACCCACAATTTTTTAACTCGGTTATCTCGTTCGTATTTCATTAAAAAAAAAGAATTACTGCTTTTTTAACTACACAACATAATGTGCATGTAATTATGTACAACAAAATGACTCAATGCGGTATACAATTCTAGTTAAGACTTTTCATACAAGTTTTATCTTAGTTATACAAAATGTATTCGTTAAGTGCAGAGTGAAAATCTATCAATCTAATATCAGTTCTAAAAAAGCCAAAAAGCGTTATTAAATAAGTTACAATGTGTGCCTAAGTTATTAAAAAAGTCATTATTTCTATTACTATTACTATAGTAATAAAAATATTCATTTATATTAAATACAATACCGAATTCGTGCCTCAATCCACAAAGGAAACATCAACTGGAGGATATTCATACATCACATTACAAGGTGAGATCCCTTCATCAAAATGACCACTCGATTGTCCTTTCTCACGTCCGTACTCCTTTCGGTTGTGCTATCATAAACCGCGGCCTTTCATTCCCGTGTATCTTAAGTAATTTATAAAAAACAAACTCAAAATTAAAACATCCAAAGTATGGAAGGAAAAAAAAAACACAACATGCCAACATATAGAATGAACCCTTGGGAAGGATTTGAAGTGAATCAGGATGCGGGCCGATGTGAATATTTTTATTGTATCTTATCGCTGCTTGGTATGCGATGTCCTTTTGTATGTCCGCGGCTTTGCGTGTTTCTCAATCGATCAGTTTCGATTAAATGGACGTGATCACAACAAAGGATCTCTTCTGCTATTTAATGTTTCTCTCATCGACACGGGAAAGGGTCGTATACTATTGTACCATCATCATCATCCTCTACGTTGTTTCAGTTCTTGTCCTTATTGTTATTGTTGACATTGTAGTTGTTGGTTCCTATTTCCCACATACCAGACAACTAGAAAGCAGTTTCTATACAATATCCCACTGGATCTTATTGTCATCAAAGTGATGACTAGGAATAAATTTTTCAAATTACAAATCATAATGGTGTGTGATGCATCTGCCACTGAAGCGACGGTAACATTCACCAACCCAATTAGTGTGACGTTTTATTCTTTTAATTATGTCCTCATCTTGTATGCAATTTACTTTATGTACTTTTTTGTACTTGTTTGTACTTTTCTGTACAGCGATGGACGAAAGTGCTTAAATCTAGTTTGTCTATGTTTTGATTTGCTATTTTTTTACCTTATTCGGGTCATGAGAAATCAAATCTACTCACATGCCTATTTATTATAGGATACGCGACGTTAAATACATCGTTCCTCTTAGATTTTATCTCTTCTAACTCATTTCAGTTCTACACCCACTATTTCTTACTAATCAATCTAAATCCTTTGGTGTTCTAAGGGCATTCATAATCCCTTTTAAGACTGTTATTTGAACAGCTTTTATTGGATGTGCTTAATACGGTCTGAAAAATGAATATTTGCCTCTACTTTTGGAATAAAACATAACGTTTTGACAAGTTCCTAGTACTTAAAAGATCATGGTATTGAATCAGTCTATAAATAGTTAGCTCTTCGCCGTTCCAGTAGATTGGCAACCAATATGGTGAAACAAACGTTAAAAATTCATAAATTTTTTGCAAAATCCCTAAAAGTCAAATGCTCAGACTAAAAACGCCTGATGTTAACTGCACATTGCGCAAGTTGCCAAAATTTCAATGTATCAAAAGCATGACGGTTTGAAACGTTCGCCAAAGGTAGTCCACGATTCGAAGCCATAAACTCCTGAATTTTACTAAATTAATTCCCTCATACATAAAAGGTTCTAAATGTTTTAGATCCACAAATGCCAGATGCTGAATAGAGATTACGCGGCTTACTATAATTTTAATAACACCCACATGAAAGCGTTTGGAAATGTCTGTTGAAACCTAAATACTAGTTTTGGAGTCACAAATTTCTTAATTTTATTAACCTAATTCGCACGAAAACGGAAATTATTTATTTTTTAAGTAGGCACATGAGTAACATACACTTAGCACAACTTGCTATAATTTTATTGAATAAAAAATAAATGGCGATTTGCAAAATTCGTAGAAGCACGGACATTAGTCAAGGCTGTGGTGCCAAGAACTTTTGAAAGTTGCACAATTTTTATGTTCACGAACGTCTAATATTAACTTCACATTCCGCAACTTGCCATAATTTTAGTGGATGAAAAATATGGTAGTTTGAAAAGTTTTCGGAAGCATGTCTGTGTTTTCGATCCACAAACTCTTGAGAGTTTCTCAACTCTTTAGGTCCGCAAACATCGAATATTGACAACATATCTCACAACTTACATATTAATGGATAAAAATCCCAAATCGGTGTGATTAGTTTACGGAAGTTTGGAAACTGGTCCAAGTGTAGGAGCCATAAACTTCTGAATTTTACTACACTAGTTCGCTCATACCTCAACATTTTTAAAGTCCACAAACGCCAAAAACTGCCTACTTATTGCGCAGCTTGTTACACTTTTAATCAGTTGAAAGTGAACTTCATCATCATCATCGGCACTACAACCGGGATCCGGTCTTGGCCTTATTTAACAAATCTCTCCACCGGTCCCGATTTCGAGCCGATGTTATCCAGTTTGGGACTCCCAGGCTCTGGGCGTCCTGGTCTACGCCATGTCTCCATCGCAGACAAGGTCTGCCGCGCTGTCTCCTTGCATACATCCTGCCACAAAGGACTTTCCGGACAGGGTCCTCTTCGCTCATTCGAGCTAGGTGTCCCGCCCACCGGACTCTACGGAGATTGATTTTTCTTACAACATTAGCTTCAAGGTAGATTGCGTACAACCTATGGCTGTAGTGTCTCCGGAATCGTCCTTCCTCACATACGGGACCAACAATTCTCCTTAAGACCTCTCTCTCGAACGCGGCTAAGAGTTCAGAGTGCCATTTATTGAGCACCCACGTCTCGGATCCATACATGAGTACTGGTAAGACCATGGTCTTGTACAGTAGTAGCTTGGATGTTCTGGATAAATTTCGGGATTTAAAGAGCCTTGATAGACAATAGCAGGCTTTGTTGGATTTGATCAGCCGTCCGCGTATTTCTTCTTCCATATTGTTATCGGCTGATACTATTGACCCAAGGTAGTTAAAGGATTGCACTACTTCAAATTCGTGCTCCACTACCCTGATAGTTTGTCCAACGTTAGGTCTTCTCTTCGCAGAAAGTGAATTTCACGCGCATAAAATAAACATAGATAGTTATTCTTCAGCCGAACCACACGAATTTGGAATGCTCTACCTGATCATGTGTTTCCTCGTCGTCGTGATGTCCAGGCATTCAAGACCAATATACATCGACACCTCTTTTCCTTATCCGCTTCCTCTCCATCAGCTCGCACTGTGATCTGAGATTTAAGGGTAGTCCAGAATCACCGTTTGTGGGCGCGTTTGTGTAAAAAAAAAAAGCAGACATGAAAACGGCCAGAAAAGTCTGTCGAAGTTTAAGCATTTATTTCTGAGTTACGAAGTTCTTAATTTTACTAATTTAATTCTCATAAAAACGGAAAAATATTAATTTTTTAACTAGACACATGTCTAATATTTATTACACTTTGTGCAACGTGCTATTATTGGAATATAGAAAATTTTTAGGTTCACAAACGTCTAACATTAACTACACATTTCGCAACTTGCTATAATTCCACTGAATTAAAAACTAAGTTGCCGTTTGAAAAACTCTTGGAAACCCAGGCATTAGTCCAGGTTGTAGAATCGTGAACTTTTGAATGACAAACGTCTAATATTAACTTCACGTTTCGCAACTTGCTATAATTCCACCTGTAAGTAGGGCGTTAGAATATACTCACAGCTAGGCCAGCTTGTCGTAAGAGGCGACTAAAGGCCGAGTGGTAGCCGGGGTCCCAACGCCCTGTGCGCCCGGTGAAATACCACCCCATCAAGCTTTAGGCTCCGTGAAATGGTCGGGAGAAATTCCTGGCCAATTTTTGGAGCTTGGCTGATGAACCGCTTCAAGAAAAGGTTGGTTTAGGTGGTAGTCGGCCCCAAGGTGAGATACCACCCCGTCACGCTGTACATTCCGCGATGTCGTCCAGAGATATCTTCGACGGTGTTTCCGATGTGTGGCTGATGGCCCGGACTGACACGGAGATAAGTCATGATGGTACCATTTTAAAAAAGAATTCTGGAGGTAAACTAATCACCCATTCGGATGTCCGGGGGGACTATGTCAGGGGGAACATCATGGAGATATTATGATAAACAACCGAACTTTAAGAGGTTCGTCATCGCATAGTTGGACTCGCTCTCGAGCCTCTGCCCACACTCGACTGGTAACGGCATTTTGTAACATCAGGGGCATCGGTGTCACCAATACTCGTACGAATGTAAACGCCGTCCACCAATTTGTGCAATCAACGAAACCTGATATCCTTGCCCTGCCTGCGACGCAGGTCGAGTCGTCAACTGATTCGACATATCTTCGTTGCTCAGGATACGACTTATATTTTAGATTCCGTTTTAAGGGCGGAGTCAGCATCTTCGAGCGGTCCGATGTGGGTTGCCAGAGGATGGAGGCGTTGGAACCCAATAACATGGACAACATATAGTTGAGGGTCGTGCTGAGGAATTCCGTTAAATTTCTTTGTTGTCTTTACCGCTCCCGAATGACGATCGACCGGCGACATTTTTCGAACATCTTTCACATACCGTCGACTGGTACAGATGAACTTAATAGAAAGCCTAGTGTTTTGCATGACAGCTGTAATAAATGTCATACTTGTTTCTTTGAATAACACCACGCCCCGTCTATCTTATTTCTTGTAATGCTGTTATGTCAGCCTTATAGTCGGACATGGCATCGGCTAGCTGCTGTGCAGCTCGAGCTCTGTATAGTGAGCGGACGTTCCTTGAGAAAATTCTTAAATCGTTTAGCCGTTTTCGTTTCCGTGGTCGTCGTCGTGAATCCGGTCCCTATCCGAGGCTTGATAAATTTGCCATAATAGTTTGTTTTTCTGGGCAAGGTTATTAGCCTTGCGCCAACCTTTCTCAGGATGACGCTGCATGCATGGGTTCACTACTTGGGGGGTGCCAAAGTAGCTATCCAGGGGTGTCATGTGGAGACTGCATGTCAATTTGGATTGAATATTTTGAAAGGGTTAAAATCCAGGGTAAATTTTACCCAGTTAGTTCGTGTCCACTGAAAAAGTACTACAATTTTTAGGTTCACACACATATAATATTAACTACATATATCACAACTTGTTATGATGTTAGGATATTAAAACCGTGGCGGTTCGAAAAATTCGTGGACGCACGTTCATCAGTTTATATTTTCATGACACAAACTCTTAAAAGCTACTTAACCTTTCAGTTCCAAAAGCGTCTAATTTTAGCTGGTCAATGGGCAACTTGCAATAATATTCATCATCATCATCATCGGCACTACAACCGGGATCCGGTCTTGGCCTTATTTAACAAGTCTGAGACTTGTTAAATTTTCCATAATAATTTGTTTTTCCGGGCAAGGTTATTAGCCTTGCTCCAAATTGCAATAATATTATTGGTTCAAAATCCCAGGGTGGTATGACTGGGTATGAAGACTAATCAAACTTTTGGAGCCACAAATTCCTGAATTTTAATAAATTAGTTCCCACAAATACGGAAAATGTTCAGTCGTTTAGGTCCAAAAACGCTTTATATAAATAACTCATTGGAATAGATATGGGAGGAATTTGAAGAGTTCAAGGAAACCTGGCCACCTAGCAAGATTTTGAAGCCACAATCATTTAAATTTTAGTGAATTAATTCGCGTATAAACGAATTTTACTACGCTTTTACATCCAAAACTTCAAATATTAATTACAATTTGCGCAAATTGCTATGATTTTAATGTTGCTGAATTAAAACCCAAATGGCAATTTAAAAAAAAGAATCACAGATATTAGTCAAGGTTTTGGAGCCACAAGCTCTTCAAGGGCATTTAACTTTTTAGGTCCACAAACGTCTAATATTTATAACACATTGCGCAATGTGCCATAATTCGATAATTATTAAATTAGTTCACGGCAACACGAAAAGTATTGAATTTTTTAGGTCCACCATTTATTTTATGTATTATTTATTGGCCTGTAGGAAGTTCATGACTTCACTGACTCGGCTACACCATCGTTTTCTGTTCTATGCATTCTCTTCCCAAGCTTCGCCCACAGATCCGATCTCCTTAGGGCCCGCCTTACATTATCCTCCCATCTTCGGAGCGGGCTTCCCACCGGTCTCTCTCCCGTTGGTGTTCCGTCAAGAATTTTACCTACGGTTCTGTTGTTGCCCATTCTCGCTACATACCCGGCCGATCTTAGTCTTCGCGACCAGATTATTCTCACTATTTTCGGTTCACAAACTAATACGAGTATGAATTACACTTTGTACAATTGCCATAATCTAAACGGAAAAGAAACGAGAGCGATCTGAATCGCGTGAACACTTGTCTAGGTTTTGGAATCATAAACTTCTAAACTTAACCAAACTTTCACACAAACAGGAAAATTATTCAATCTTGTACGTGCAGAAATATTTACTAGTAACTACACATTGCGAATCTTGCTATAATTTTAAGGGAGTAAAGATGGGAGTTTGCATCCGCAATCTACTGAAAATTGCGGTTCTAGTTATCGAAAAGCCTAAATATTTTATGGCCAAAAAAAACGCTTGATATTAACTACATCTATATGTATCTATTTGGCGCAAGACTAATGACCTTGCCCGGAAAAACAAATTATCATGGAAAATTTAACAAGCCTCAGGACTTGCTAAATAAGACCAAGACCGGTTCCCGGTTGTAGTGCCGATGATGATGATGATATGTATCTATTGTATAAAAAATATTCTCCAGTTGACGAAAAACTCTGTATTCTATGATGGACTAAGCCCGCCATTGCGACATTTTTTATACGCATAGTATGAACTAACTGTGAATGATAACACAAGCAAAAAAATATTCATCCCTCTAACAGCTGGTCGTATATGTGTGGAGGAGTGTCTGTAATCCCATTGCAATCTCTATTAATTAATTAGAGTTTCGTTTAAAAGTTTTAAAATATGGGTCAAGATTATTAAAATGAAATACGAATGGGATCTTTGAAAAGACAGAAAAGACTGTGGTGTCTACAGAATGGGATAGAACGTTATTGTATTTAGTGCGATAATACACAATAATTCCGGGCGATCGCAAAACGGCTCTTACTTAACAACTCTCAAGAAAAATGAAACTTAGTGACCATCCTTTTCTTTATTGGATTTTTGGGTTGAGATAATGAAAGGATACATGGACAAAGGTTTTTACATACGCTACGACAGGAAACAATAGGATAAGAATTTTGTATATACAAAATTCTTGAGAGAGGATTTGCAAATGGGTATTTAATGACCCAAAATGTAAACGCGTAACAAACGAACATGTGGTTCGTTTTATAGCGTTTTTGTGGAAAAAATAAAAGAGGTGTATAGACTAAATTTATTTTTAGTGGACTAGAAATGGGTTGTGGGAGTTTTTTAAAATTATAAATAGGAATTTTTGAAAACACATTCCTGGATGGCCACGAAGATGCAGACGTGTATTTTATGATTTTAGAAAAATTTGGGAAATGCGTCTATGCGTAAGCTCTCTGGTTGATGGGTATTGAAGAGATGAAATACAATTACCAAATTCAGAGTGACGTGATAAGACGAGCGACGTTCAATACTGTTGTTGGAGTTGAATAGGTATCATTATCAGCATCTTGTGGTATGCATCTGAAAGAATTTGTTGTAAAAATAAAGGGTGGTTACATTTTAAGGGCCGATGTTGAATGTGAACCACACCTAAACGTCAAGTGTTTTTCTGCATTTGATTTGACATTTCTCAATTTCAATTTCAATTTCTAACTCAATTTGAACCATGGAAAGATACGCTATCAAGCAACGCGTTAAAGTTATTTAGGCTTATTATGAAAATGGGCGTTCAAATCAAAATGCATATCGTGCACTTTGTGATTTTTTCGGTCAATTTAATCGTCCAAATGTGCGTACAATCGGAAAAATCGTGCAAAAATTTGAGTAAACCGGGTCTGTAGGAGATGTGAAAACACCAGTGCATGCTCGTACAGCTCGTACTGCAGAAAATATTGCTGCTGTTCGCGGTAGTGTGGCTGAAGAGCCGTCACCTCAACTCGTCGTCGTTCCCAACAATTGCACCTCTCACGCTCGTCGTTGGTGAACATTATGCATAAAGACTTGCATTTACACGCTTACAAGGTGCAATTGACTCAAGAACTAAAGCCTCTTGACCATTTCAAGCGTCGTCAATGGTCAGAATGGTGGCAAGAAATAGCAACAGCGGATGATCAATTTTCGAAGAAAATCATCTTCAGTGATGAGGCACATTTTCACCTCGGTGGATTCGTCAATAAGCAGAATTGCCACATTTGGGCGAGTGATAATCCAAGAGTGATTGTCGAAAAACCAATGCACCCACAAAGAGTGACTTGGTGTGGTTTATGGGCTGGCGGCATCATCGGGCCGTATTTTTTCCAAAATGAGGCTGGTCAGCCAGTTACTGTGAATGGTGTTCGCTATCGTGAGATGATAACGAACTTTTTATGGCCCGAATTGGAAGATATGGATGCGGACGATATGTGGTTTCAACAGGACGGTGCCACTTGCCACACAGCTAACGAAACAATGTCTCTTTTGCGCGACAAATTCAATGGCCGTGTTATCTCACATGGTGGCGATGTCAATTGGCCACCAAGATCATGTGATTTGACACCGTTGGACTTCTTTCTTTGGGGTTATTTGAAAGAAAAGGTGAATGTCGATAAGCCAGCAACAATTCAAGAGCTAAAGGATGAGATAATTCGGCACATTAACGGCATAGAACCTCAATTATGCCTCAGTGTCATCGAAAATTTGGACCATCGGATGGAGGTGTGCCGCCGAGGTCGCGGCGGCCATTTGGCCGATATTTTGTTCCATACATAATTGAACCATACCAATATTATCATAATAAAAAGAAATGGCAATAATTTCCTAAATAATTTGTGTTTTATTCAAAATCAACATCGGCCCTTAAAATTTAACCACCCTTTACATAGCTTAGCGACCTTTGAACAAACAATCTCGCATGGGCCGTGCAGTAAAGTACATGTCTAAAAGTTCCTCTCTAAATTTTATGCTGATTTCCGCAAGAACCTTAAAGGCCCCGAAACGTCCGAACAAACCGCTCCGCTTCTCACAGTGTTCTGGAGTATCATAATCCGGTTGATAATTTTTATTCAATACAATTGCGTCATACTTTTATAAAATATGTACAAATGGCGTTATAAACCCCGCGTGGGAGAAACCTTGACGTTGTTGTATAATTTATTAGCAACACTTACTGGCTTCCGGCTGTTGAAGCCCGTGTGTATGGGCTTCCGGCTGATTAGCCCGTAGGTTGTGATTGTGGCTTCCGGCTGGGTAGCCCGTTGGTTGTGATTGTGGCTTCCGGCTGCGTAGCCCGTATGGGGCTTGTTCCGCGGACGCTGGTTGGCCAATTTACAAAGAATGTATTTTTGGTTTTGGGCTTACCTTGTGGTCTTGTGAGTCGACCCCAGTTTCCCGGTCCAGTTGGAGGTGTATTAGGACACGGACAGGGTGTTTCCCCCCTCTTAGCGATGTTCCCGCTGAGCAAATGGTAGGCTGCCGGGGCGTTTGCCACGATATTTGGTGTACCTTCTTGTTGGCAGAGGGGCCAACCGCCTTGGTCAGGAGTTGGTCGATACGGCAAATGAAAAGGCCTTTTGTTTAGGTTTTCGTCGAGGGTTAGTTTATTTACTTGGTTTTCTCACTTCGGCAGTCTAATTCAAATTAATTTTTGCCTACAACGGAACTTCCTTTTTATACCCAAAATCAAATCAGAGTTTCACATTCCTTCCCACGATTCATTTCTCAACTTGAGACAGCCACCTGATGCCAGCCCAGTTGAATGCCATGCCAACGACGATGGGAACTGCAACGTTGCAATTTTGTCGCCATTCACCCTGAGGTGGCAACCTAATGCCGACTCTGTTTGCAGCTCCACCCCAAGGCCATGGGAAAATTTCGATTCAAGGTGATGCAAATCTGATTTGCCCATAGCAAATAGCATGCAGGTGCATGGGTGGAATTTCCTTTAAGGTGGTGGGGTGTTGGGTGATCATCAAGGTGATGAGTTTTTTTTGTTTGCTTGTAGCAAATAGGATGCATGTGCATGGGTGGAATTTCCTTGAAGGTGGTGGGGTGTTGGGTGATCATCAAGGTGATGAGTTTTTTTTGTTTGCTTGTAGCAAATAGGATGCATGTGCATGGGTGGAATTTCCTTGAAGGTGGTGGGGTGTTAGGTGATCATCAAGGTTATGAGTTTTTTAGCAAAAGGTAGGCATGTGATAAAGTTTCACAGCTATACCGAAAGAATTCCGTCGGTTGTAAAAGGAAATTAATTTGAATGCTACATCGAAAGAATTCCTTTGTTTTTAAAGTTGTTAAAACTTTAATGCAACATAAATTATGTTATGTTATAATTAATTTGTGACGGTTAATGTCACATATGTATGCAACAACGTGGTGCGGGGGCTTAAATTATAATGAATCACTGAGGCTATGCTGACGGATGCCTACGCTTCCAACAGGTTTATCCATGTCAGGCAGGCTAGTGAAGAGTACCATACAAATATCTATCACCTTTAATTCAGGGTGTTACGCGTCACCGTGTCCTTTGGCTGGTTTGCAGGAGTATACCGACTGTACTATAACGGCACCTCCCTCTTACCAGGCCGAATCAGAGTAGTAAGTAGATCTTAGCATATCAAAACGGGGCTCTGATATGGCGGATTATTTGAAACTCCAAGACTCATGGGAACAAACCACACTGAATGAAAACTATAAACACAAGAAACATACAAACAACCCGGTAGGCGTAGGTGTGATGAGCCGACAGAAATCATCAAGAACACACCGACTCGTCAAAAAGAGGCGAAGACGACTCAGAGAAAATCATGTACTCTCTGGTTCGTACTGGCGAATAAAGAAGAGAGAGATCTGAATATTTTTTGTTTATTTAAAATATTGTCCTCTATTATAAAGAATAGAACTTCGATTATGTAGGTAGGAAGAAGTCCACTTAAGGGCGTATTATAGACTAGAGGCACAAATTTCAGGCGTTTTTTCGAGCTCTGTAAAAAAAAGAAAGAATGTTTTGACTATCCATTTTTTTATCATTCGTTTACTTATATTTTAAGAACACATAGAAAATGAAAAAAAAAATCAAAACTAGAAAAGTTATCGGCTGGTAAATTGGGTGGCCTAAAAGAGGATGTCTTGGCGTACATGGTTCCAACCCTTCTAGTCACCTGAAACAAAAAATCCAACGGGTCTTAATCAGTAAAGATGTCATTATCGCCGCTACCTCGGAGAAGGCCAAACAATTTTTTTAACAAAATGGCGGCCATTTAAAAAAATTTTGTTTTATCACGTTTTTTTAACGCTAAATCGGTAAACTGAAAGAACGAATCTCCCGCCGAAAGAACGATTTGCTTATACAACACGGGACCCTGATCATAATTCAATTTCATCATTAAGAGTAGGGAGACACACTTTTAGGTCCAGTCGCTCACGCATGCTTGAATAGTAAAGATTAAAAGTGCAAGTGGGGTAATCCCAGTTTACCGGATTAAGCTGACAAAACTATGTTTACCAGTTTAGGGTTAAGATTTTGAAATTTTTTTTTAAATAGTAAAAATTAAAATTTCTGACTTCAGTCTGCTAAGCGAACTCTTTCTCGGTTATGTAAAGGTTTATCAATGACAATACTTTCGACGTAAAATCTTGAATCGTTCGGTTTCCTTAGCACATTGACATTATATTTCTTTATTTGAAAATTATCGTCTTGTTCGACGGTTTGTGAACCTGTTACTACTATTACTATTTATTGGCCTGTTGGAACCCGGAAGTTTGTTAAAGATTTTTTATCAATTATTTCGAGGGTTGGTATACACAAAACTTACCCCCTTTGTTTTTTTCTTGATTCTTATCCTGGATCCCAACGCGGCTCTCTGGGTTTATTGAAATTGTTTTTCTTCCGAGCCTCCTTTCCTTGGTAAAATTCTGCACAACTCGCCGAGAGTAAAACTCACAATATTCATTTAATTTTATCTTCTTTTTATTTGAAAGATTTCTAAGTTCACAATTTTCATTTAGTAATGTCATTCTTTTTATTTGAAAGAGCTTGAATTCTAAGTTCCCAAATTTCATTTACGAATTTTATCTATGTCCGGAAACCGAACCACACACGCACACGTTCTAATCGAACAAATACTTGTGCGGAGCGACCGACCACACTCATTCAACGCACGTTTAACAAGAACGAATCCCGTGTCTTTTCGGCACATACCCTCTTTCGTTCCGTTTCCACGATAGTTATTTCTAGGAAGCGGAATTGGCTAATAGGGGGGGACCATGGCTAATAAAAAGAATATGACTATTGCAACGTGAGTGAGGTTTTAAAATGGGTGTTTTACTTTTATTTAAATTATCTACTATTGTATTTGGGGATATTAGTGATTTGGAGGGAAGGGAAGGATATGTATGAGAAGACACGAGATGTTAATTATTCAAAGGGGGAGTGATAATTAATTGAACTTAATTATATAACAAGTTCATGACCTCACCGACTCGATTCCACCATCGTTCCCCGTCCTGTGCACTCTCCTTCGACGTTTGACCATCTGGTCCGATCTCCTCAAGGTCAAACCTTACATTGTCCTCCCATCTCCGTCGCGGCCGTTCTGTCGGTCTCTTTCCCGTTGGTTTACCGTCAAGAATTTTACGCACTGTCTTAATCCTCGCGACCTGATTACTCTCAGTATTGTAGGTTTGTGTCATAGCTCTTCCAATTCGTGGTTGTGGGGTTTCCTCCATTGTCCTGCTTCTTCGTCATATTTACCTCCAAAGATACCCCTTAGAACAAAGATACCCCTTAGATGAAACCGAAACGAAATATTAACTATACACATGCGAACGACTACGACAAAAAAAGTATGTTTAACGATATCGTCCTTGTCCTCCATACGACACGATTACACTTGAGCGAATTGTACGATAATATAAAGAAGATGAAAAAGAGGCCACAAACAGAAAACAAAAGGCTTTTATAGTCGTTGAAGAGGGCAGCCCGCCTTTACATATTAATACAAAATGGTGGTGGAACTCAGTGGCAACGAAACACTTTACATTACGAGAAAATGGGCGGAGCATGCGTGGCCGCGTGGTTTTGGATGTTAAACGAACGTAATAGAATTTTGATGTGAGATTACAAAATAAGGGCGATAATGGAGAACCGGCTAGATAGAACTACACGGAATACAAATTATAACAATTAAGGTGGTAACACAAATGAAAGAAAATCCTTAAATACGTGTATTCTTCCCAGAACGGCAAAATGTGGCAAAGCCAAGCATGCTGCTACACTAAGCATGTTGCGACAGTATGAACTCATGTATTAGGGAGAGTGATACTTTAAACACTAGTTAATAGTGCTGTCATTGCTTCTATATCATGAGAAAGCCGAGTTCTTTAGTTAGTATGGGTCATAAAAGCCTACCATAGACACATTTCTGGACGTAAGATTTCAATATGGGAGCCTGTGTAAGAATGGAGATGTGTGGTAGAAACCTTGAGGTGATGCGGTGGTTTAAATGACGCTTCCAGCAGAGTCACCCATATCAGATAGGGTAGTGAGGAGTAACATACAACTACCTCCCACCCCTAATCCGGGATGTATAACCGTGTCTATTGGATGGTTTGCAGCCAGGGTTATACCGACTGTAGTATAATCATCAAATTAGAGCAGTAAGTAGACCTCGTGTCAAAATAGTGCTCTGATATGGCGGACTATTTGAAACCCGAAGACTCGTGGGAACAAACATGAATGAAAACTATAAACACAACAAACATACAAAATAAAACCCGGTAGGCACAGATGTGATGAGCCGACAGTACCATAAGGGAAGAATTCATCAAGACAACACCGACTCCGCAAAAAGTAGACGTAGAGGAGTCACTGAGGTCATGAACACGCGGACTCCGACAGGCCAATAAATGGTAAATACACAATAATTAATTATCAGTAGAAGATATATGCGTATAGCTAAATTTAACTTATCCGCGTTCTTTTTTTGTTTTGGTTTTTATGTGCTTCTGTTAAAGGAATTATTAATGTCGTTATAGTCTGAGAAAATATGTCAGAGGCATGCAGGGTTAGTGAAAACAGACAAACAATAGCTAGAAGGAAGTGTGTGCTAGAATGCTTTGGTTCTGCGACTGCTTAGGGTGTTGTGAAATATAGTTTACATCGAACAACAAACAGCTACACAAAACATTAGTTGAATACCACTCAGTAAAAACGTAGGTGAAAATCTTTTAGAGATTACCAAACATAAATTGTCGCAAGTACTCGTATTATCACGAAAAAATGAGTTGGCGTCACATATTAAAGAAATGCCTATAACGGACCACTTGACACTTACTAGCCCAGTAAAAAAAAAAACAAATAGTGAACAAATGCAATTATAGCGTTTTGCGATGAAATAGAGAATAATGTGGGTCGAAATCCTGCTCTAGATATGTTAAAAGTAAAGCATCAACCTATCATACCATGATTGCGTGTACACAAAGATGTGTGTATGTCGCTGCTTAAGCCTTTATTTGCTCTCGTATACGACTCTGTTGATTTCTTCCCCGATCCTCTTTTGGTGGTCTATTCTGCACTATATTAGCGTGCTCGTGCGTGGTTGTTGGAATCGCCCCAGCTCTCCATACACTTGCGTGCATGTCACCAAAAATGTCACCAAATTCAAACAGGTTACCCATTTGCAACGCATTTGCAACCATAGTTAAGAACACAGTACCAAAATTGAATCAGAAAAAATCATTAACGCCGTATATCCGGATATTAATCTAGCGAAGCACCATTGGCGCGCGCGTACTAGTACTAGAGACTATAAACGTACTTTCAACTGCAGTACTCACTGCACCACGTAAGTGATTAATATTTTCCTATCTACATACTCACCATACATCCTCTTAATGATGCGCTAAGAGTCGAGTTTGAGTAGTAGCGTGTACCTCTTACACACTTGAAAATAATCATACAAGAAACCTTAGCGAAGATGTAATTATAATAAACTTGGCGATTTTCATCCCGCTCAAGGTGTGTAATTGGATATTATCCGCTTCCGAGATTTTTCTCTTCCTACAAACAGTAGAAGTAAAAGGTTGTAATATGCAAATGACATATTGTAATCTGTGTACATGAAGTAAAAGAATTTAAAGATTTAGAAACCAGCTACAGGTGCTCTTAGCTAGCGACACAAAACCGACGACACTAGCCGTTAGATCCCACTAACTCGCCTCATAACAATACACCTGTGACTTATTTGGGTGTTTAAAATGCATGCACACTTAAAGGGTTATGGTTATGATTATAATATCGTAAAGTACAGCGTTAATGGCAGAAGTGGCGAGTAGGTAAAGTAGCGCGACTAAATCAGCGATAATAGATACTAGGCCTGAACTGCTTTAGATAATTGCGAAAGGATAGAAAATGCGGTGAACTATAACATTTTCAAACGGTTTTAGGTTTAACATCTCTTTTTTTTTCAGGAGCCATTGAGTATCAATATTTATTATAGGTCATTTCTTAGTTATCCAGTATCTTTGCTATCCAAAAATACTTTATGAAATTATAAACTATACCAATAAAAAATTTAGCACGAATGCATTGTAAACACATAGATAATAGATTTCCCAATAAGGCCAATGTGACATCTTAGTTGTGTTATTGACTCCCAGGTGTTCAATTCTGAAGAACTAAAGCCTAAGTACACAAAAGGAACAAAACTATAAAAGCGATCTCGTTGAAACTATACGTACGTTTTTTACATCGCCATAAACGCTTTAAGGTTTTCTGTAAATCTCGTCTGGAAAGATCACTTGTTAAGCCTTCGCCTTACAACAATATAAATGCAAATGAACGTGGTGCTATATAAATATAAACAAGACCGAGTTTTAACGAAGTATTGCCGCTATCCAATCATTGGTTTTTTAAGGTTGGTAAACATTTCAATACTTAAGTATTGTCCTGTTAACTGACGCGTCAATTGTTGAGCTAATACCGGTCAATAAAACTTGACTAACTATTCCGAGTTTTGTCTTAAAAGTGTTTTTGTTTCTTACTTTTATTTCACATTACATTTTCATTGTTTCTAATTGTTTGCAATGTATTGAGTACAATTTTTATTAGTTAAGCTTTGCAAAGCCTCACACGTAGACTTCTTTGATCTCTTTTCTATTCAAACCATTTGTGAAGTGTTGTATAATTTAGTAACGTATTGCTATATTATATGTACAGAGGAATCAATAATTTAACAACAAACTAATTTTTACAAGCCGTTTGAACGGTATTCAAAAATTACTGACTAGTGTAATCCGAAATCTATGTATGCAGATATATGATGACAGAAATATATTATAAATAATAGAGTGGACATGAATATCAACAATTAATTTTAAAAAGAATCCACCTACGAATAACAAGAAATATATAATGCTTAGTTATAACTAAATATAAATAATAAAAGATATACAAATTATTAAACGTATATGTTATATATTTGGGTGGACCATTTAAATATGTAAATGTATTCAATTAACAATAAACAAATTATTCAATACAAAAGAGCAAATATATATATTTATCATTTTTAAACGCTTTATGCATACAACCGGCTATATAACGAGATATATTTGAATGAATAAATTATTTAATGCGGAAGGAAGAATATAAAAGTGAACATATAAATGAATGGCTTATAAATATAATCATATTATGAAATGTGGTCGAATAACAATAAATGAATTAGTTAATGAGGAAGGATGAATATAAACTTAGAAAGTAATTAAAAGTAGTTAATGACAAGTACTACTTATGCGAAATATTTTGCCTAAGTTCGTATTTGTAGGTGGTAATAATGTACATATATGTATACCCGGCTGTCACGCGGGAGACCGGGGTTCGATACCCCGTCGGGGAGCCTCCATCGCAAGACTAATGACGTTGCCCGGAAAAAACAAATCATTATGGAAAATTTAACAAGCCTCAGGACTTGCTAAATAAGGCCAAGACCGAATCCCGGTTGTAGTGCCGATGATGATGATGATGATGAGGATCCGGTCCTTATCCGAGACTTGTTAAATTGTCCATAATAATTTTTTGGCCCGGAGAAACAAATTATTATGGACAATTTAACAAGTCTCGGATAAGGACCGGATACCGGTAGAGAGACTTGCTAAATAAGGGCAAGATCAGATCCCGGTTGGAGTGCCGATGATGATGATGAATAATGTACATATAACGGAAAGTATATGAATAACATGATTATTAAATGTCATCATCATCATCATCATCGGCACTACAACCGGGATCTGATCTTGCCCTTATTCAGCAAGTCTCTCTACCGGTATCGTTACGTACGGGAATAAAAAGAAGCCATTCGGTGCCAAGTCAGGACTATACGTCGGATGACCCATCAAATCGATGTTTTGGGTGCTCAAAAGTCCAGTTGTCGCAGCCGATGTGTGGGAGCTCGCATTGTCGTGGTGAAGAGTGATCCGTCTTCGGCGGTTGGTTTTCCTGATTTCTTGGAAGACAACTGGCAAACAAATGGTTGTGTACCACTCAGAATTGACTGTTCTGCGTTGTTCTAGTGGTACGGTTGCGACATGTCCAGTTTTTCCGAAAAAACAGGCAACCATTTGCTTGGAAGTGCTTCGTGCGCGAACAACTTTTGTTGAATTTGGCTCATCTTGAAACACCCAGACAGTCGACTGCTGTTTACTTTCGGGCTCATACGCGTAAATCCACGATTCATCACCTGTCACGATGTCATAGACGTGTTTCGAAGCACCGCGACCGTATTTTTTTAGCATTTCTTTCGACCAATTGACACGAGCCTTTTTTTGGGCGATTGACAAATTGTGTAGGATTCAACGCGAACACATTTTTTTGACAGTCAAATGTTTATGCAATATTGAATGTATGCTGGTCCCACTAACGCCTAAGGTTGTCTCAATCTCACGATAGGTCACATGACGATCTTCCAATATCAGTTCGCGCACAGCATCAATGGTTTTCGGAACAACAACTGATTTTGGACGACCTTCACGAAATTCATCTTGGAGTGAACTACGACCACGATCGAATTCACCATACCATCGATAAACACTGGTCCTTGATGGAGCTTCATCGCCAAAAATTGAATTAAGTTCATCCATGCACTGTTGCTGAGTTAATCCACGCCGAAAGTTGTAAAAAATAATCGCACGAAAATGTTGACGATTTAATTCCATTTTTGGGCCGAGATGAATCTTTTAAGTTACTGTAAACAGCACAAATAGCGCTCGTATGTCGAAACGTTCTGAGTGCGTATAACCTCAAAAATGTTCAACTTTACGACAGAGCTGTCAATTGCCGGATTGCAACACTAGGGTTGCCAAATCCCGAAACATAAGAGGCAACCCTCGTATAGTTCTACCCTGTCTATGCTGTCGTAGTCGGCCTTAAAGTCTATAAATATATGATATAATGGAATCTTAAATTCCAGACATTTTTCCATCGCCTGCCTAAGGGTGAATATCGGATCAGTCACTGATTTGCCCGGGATGAAGCCACACTGATACTGACCAATGATGACTTTAGCGTAAGGGGCTATCCGATCTTGTAGGATAGTGGAGAATATCTTATAGGCGGTACTCAGCAATGTTATACCCCTATAGTTGCTGCACAGTGTGATATCTCCCTTCTTATGTATGGGGCAAATTATTCCACGACGCCAATCTTCCAGCATCTCCTCTTGCTCCCATACGTGCACCACGATCTCATGAATTGCGTGATGCAGCGCTGTCCCTTCTTGTTTGATCACCTGGTATGCCATCAGCTTTGGGGGCTATATTTGAGCTGTCTTATGGCTTTTAATATTTCCTCAATGGATGGTGGCGACAACATTTGGTTTTGATTTTGCATTAGTGGAGCCTCCAATTGTTCTGTGAGCTGACCATTTAAAAATTCATTGAAGTGCACTTCCCATCGCTCCAGAATTCCTTCAAGATCGGTCATCAGATTACCCTTTTTATCCTTGCAGTAACTGCAGCGTGGTGTGTACCCCGTCATGCTGCGGATTATATGGTAGAACTTCCGCCCATGGTGCGGATCTCGCTATCTACCTTCCTCTATATCACAGACCAGATTTTTTCTCAGGCACTTTTCTTTTGTCTGTGAAGTCTTTTTTCAGATCTTCTGAGCTCTTCGTATTTCTCCGCGCGTACCCGCGTCCTATGAGACCGCTGCATTGCCCGGTATGCAGCATTCTTACGTTCACTCGCTAGTTTGCACTCGTTATTAAACCAGTCGCTCCGACCTCTACGACTACTGCCTAAGATGGAGTTCGCAGTACTAATGACAGCATTCTTAAGGCGTGTCGATTTCTCATCTACGGCCGGCATTCTGGCCTCAGGACCTACTCTCCCTCTGTTGAGCTCTCCGAGGGCGAGTCCTAGCACATGACCAAAGGTGTTACTGGTATTCTCATTGCGTAAGTCAGCCGTGTTGATTCGAACCTGATTCCCGGATGCAATGCGTCTGTAAGGCAATCCGCGCTCGGAAAACTGTACCAACAAGATAGTGATCCGAGTCGACGTTGGCACCTCGGTACGTTCGTACCGTCATCAGACTCGAGGAGTGGCGGCGATATATCCACACGTGGTCAATTTGGTTGCGAGTGGCTCCATCACGTGATACCCAGGTCGCTTTGTGGATATTTTTACGCGGAAACTTGGTACTCGCAACGACCATGTTCTTTGATGCTGCCAGTTCGATGACTCGTAGTCCGTTGTCAGTAGTGTTCTTGTGCAAACTATGGGAACGTGCGTGCGTATTGCCTGAAAACCGGCTCCCGACCTATTTTCGCCTTCAAATCACCACCAAGAACGATTTTCACATCGTATCTTGGGCAGGCGTTGACGGCCCGTTCGACGTTCTCGTATAATTCTTCTTTTTCGTCGTCAGGGGACTCCTCTGTAGGTCCGTGAACGTTTATGAGGCTTATATTCTTAAACTTGTCTCGCACGCGAAGGGTGCATAGCCTTTCATTTATTGCATTAAAGCCGATAATGGCTGACTTCAGTTTTTGGCTGACTAAAAAGCCTAGTCCGAGTACATGGCGTTTTGCATGACAGCTGTAATATACGTCATACTCGTTTCTTTGAATAACACCACTCCCCGTCCATCTTATTTCTTGTAATTCTGTTATGTCAGCCTTATATTCGGACAGGGCATCGGCTAGCTGGTGTTCAGCCCGAGGTCTGTATAGTGAGCGGACTTTCCATGAGAAAATTCTTAAATCGTTTAGCCATTTTCGTTTCCGTGGACGTCGTCGTGTATCCGGTCCATATCCGAGACTTGTTAAATATTCCATAATAATTTGTTTTTACGGGTAGGGTTATTAGCCCTGCGCCAACGTTTCTCAGGATGTCGCTACATGCATTGGTTTACTACTTGGCGGGTGCCAAAGTAGCTATCCAGGGGTGTCACGTGGAGGCTGCATGTCAACTTGGATTGAACAGGGACAAGGATCGCCCTGGCCTTCGCCGGGTTGAAAGCAATCAGAGACCTGTATGTTTGCTCCCATCCTCCCGGGCAGTCATCTTGGACCCCCCCCCCCCCCCCCCTATTCATTCTTACTATTAATGATAGTAGACTTTAGTATCAAGCACTCCTCTATCTCCCTATACGCGGACGACACCTCTTCAAGACGATCCGCTCTTCTGTCGACTCCTCACTTCTCCAAATGGATCTCGACAGCTTTTCAACTTGGTGTCAAAACAACTGCCTCGAACTAAATATTGTCAAATGTCACTCAGTCGTCTTCTGCCGTAAACGATCGCCCTCCCCGCTACGTTCTTATGTTTGACTTCACCAACAGATAACACCCGTACAAACGATTCGTGACCTTGGCATCTTATGTGAATAGGGAGCTTAACTCGGGTTCTTCAATCGTACCTCTCCTGCTCTCAAACGTCGTCTCCTCTCTTACCCCATCTGAACCTACTCCGCTCACCACCTACTCTCTCCCGCACTCATACTCACACTCTAGCATACGGCTTATCCTCCCCCTTCCCTATCCTACAACTAAGACTATTATTCTATCCATCTTTGTTTAGTTCTCCATTCTATTTTTAAGTTACTTTAAAGTTAGTCTCCGACCCCCAACCGCATGCCTCAGTTTTTAAGGTAGTTCGTAAGTGTATTTATAAGTTTATATATATACTAGTTAACCCAGCAAACTTCGTTTTGCCATATACATTATTTCTAGGGATTGTTTAGGTAGAAAAAAATGACTAACTTATTGAAAGTGTATGAGGATTCGGTATATGAGGGGAAAAGGCATGGAGCACTGTCGATGATAACGGAATATAAAAAAAACAAACCACTAAACATTTATTTTTTAAATTTATTAAATGTATGTACATATCACTAATTATGACAATATTACTAAAAAACAATATCAGTCTCTTAATGCAACAGAGTGTACAATATTTTTTGTTTTCCCATCTTTAGCTAACACAAACAAACTGGATGGTTTGCCCACTCGAGAGCACGCCACGTATAATTGCCCGTGTGAAAAACATGATGTGCTCAAATCTAAACCACAGACAGACATCGTTTGGCCTTGAGACTTATTGATAGTCATTGCAAATGCCAATCTAATTGGAAATTGAAGGCGTTTAAATTGAATTGGTACATCTGTGGGTATAATAGGGATTCGCGGTAGTAATATATTTTCACCTCGGAATTTGCCATTTAAAATTATGGCTTCAATAACATTTTTCATTAATTTTTTAATAACTAATCGCGTGCCGTTGCACAACTGTGGTGGGTTCAAATTACGAAGCAAAATAACCGGAGATCCAACCTTCAGTTGTAAATTATATGGTGGCATGCCTGGTAAATCCAATGAGTTTAAAAACTCTGTTGGATAATTCACAGCATCGGTGGTATCGCAAACTGTATCAATAGATTTGTATGACACCAAGTCTCCTGGCAATAAATCTTGTATCTTAAGATTCAATTCGTTGACGTCCACATTTTTTGCTGCTAAAATTGCTCTTTCTGCCAGCCACTCATGATTTGTGTATTGTCTGTGAACATCGGGAAATATTTGGACAATGGGAGCATCTTGCGAATCAATGATTGTGCAGAAATCGGTCGGTAATTTTATGCATCCAGTTTCATCTGTAGTAACTTTTCCATCGCCGATATCTAATAGTTGTTTTGAGAATGTTTCAGCAGATGGATCTTGAAGCATTTGAACGCGCATATTTACTTTCAGTTGTACTTTTTCAACATTACGCCACAGTGGCGATGATTTTAAGCACGCGTTGATCTCATCAGCGTATGTTAGTAGTAGGGTTTGGGGTGTTCCGGGACAGTTTCTGCCCCAAAGTTCTATTTATAGACATGATGACTCATCTCAGCCGAAAGCTGTATGTCAAGGTTGAGATATGTTTGGTGGGTGGCGAAGGCAGTTTGTGGGAGTGATTCATGGTTGGCGGGGGGTTGTGGGTTCTTATCAAGGTGTAGTAATTGCTGTTGTGTGTGTAGTACGTTTCTTATCAGGGATAGTAATTGCTGTTCTTATCAGGGTAGTAATTGCTGTTGTGTGTGTAGTACGTTTCTTATCAGGGGTAGTAATTGCTGTTCTTATCAAGGTGTAGTAATTGTTGTTCTTATCAGGGGTAGTAATTGCTGTTGTGTGTAGTATGTTTCTTATCAGGTGTAGTAATTGTTGTTCTTATCAGGGGTAGTAATTGATGCTCTTATCAGGGGTAGTAATTGATGCTCTTATCAGGTGTAGTAATTGTTGTTCTTATCAGGGGTAGTAATTGATGCTCTTATCAGGTGTAGTAATTGTTGTAGTTTGTAGTATTCTTATTGGCTGTAGTAATTGTTGTTCTTATCAGATGTAGTAATTTGAGTATCGGGGGTTTTTGTTAATGGATTGTCGGGCTTTTTGCTAATGCTCTGTGCTTTTTTTGTTGAGTCATTGGATAGAGTAATATATATGGGAATTTTGTGTTCGTGTATTTGTATGGAAATGGTTCATCATTGTCATGGAAATTTTTGGTGATTCTTTATAGCGATTCTGAGACACTTTTTGTATGGGAAAAAAAAATCCATGCCCATATATGGTAATTCCGGAAGTGCTCCCCTAGGAAATGAGGTAATCGGAGGGGGGCGGATGATTCATGATCGTTGTCTTTGGGTGATCGATATTTTTTTAATTTTGGGTTGTGATTAATGGTTGTTATCAGTAGTTGGCGATCGATATTTTTTCAATTTGAGGTGTGTGATTCATGGTCGTTTTGGCTTGTTGGGTATTTGTTATCAGGTGTGTACATCTTCAGTGGGTTATGGATTTGTACTTGTTATCAGTATTTTTTCAATTTGAGGTGTGTGATTCATGGTTGTTTTGGTCTGTTGTGTGCTTGTTATCAGGTGTGTACATCTTCAATGAGTTGTGGATTTGTACTTGTTATCAGTATTTTTTCAATTTGAGATGTGTGATTCATGATTGTTTTGGTCTGTTGTATATTTGTTATCAGGTGTCAACATCTTCAGTGGGTCGTGGATTTGTACTTGTTATCTCGGTAAGTGAATTATGTATTAGGTTTGGGTGATTAGCGTTCAAGGTTAATTGTGTGACATGAGCAGATGGTATTTTAAATTTGGGTGTGTGAATAGGTGATAGGTGATTCATGATTGTTTGACAGTGAATATATTATTATTTAGTCATTGAGTTTGAGTAATATATATGGGAATTTTTTGGGTGATTCTGTCTTGAAATGGATGTATGTTTTAGCTGTTTCTTAATATATGGACATTTTTGGTGATTCTGTATGCTTTTAGACTATCGGGCTTTTTGCTATATATATATTGAATATGGGCTATTTTTAGCGCTACAATTTTGAGTTTTTATATGGATATATTATTAATTGCATACTTTAGGGGATACGCATTATTCATATGATATATTAAATTGTTTGTGTTTCTGACTTTTGTTTCGGTTAAAGTTTGCAGTAGGTTAATTGAGGGACAAAAATATAGTAATAGTGTTGTTATCAATTGTTTTAATTTTGTTCAGATGTGGTTCATGGATGTTTGGCTTGTTGTGTATTTGTTATCAGGTGAGTACATCTTCAGTGGGTTGGGGATTTGTACTTATTATCAGTATTTTTTCAATTTGGGGTGTGTGATGCATAGTTGTTTTTTGGTTTGTTGGGTATTTGTTATCAGGTGTATACATCTTCAGTGGGTTGTGCGATTAGTGTTCAAGGTTAATTGTGTGACATGAGCAAATGGTATTTTTGAATTGGGTGTGTGAATAGGTGATAGGTGATTCATGATTGTTTGGCAGTGAATATATTATTATTTAGTCATTGAGTTTGAGTAATATATATGCGAATTTTTTTTGGGTGATTCTATGTTGAAATGGATGTATGTTTTAGTTGTTTCTTAATATATGGACATTTTTTTGTGATTCTAGATGCGTTTGGCCTTTGTTTCGGTTGTCGAGGGCTTTTTCAGTAAATCTAAGCTGATTCTTAATATTTTGGGCTTTTTGCTCTATACTGAAATGCTACTATTTGATAGTAAATCTATGTTGAAATGGAGTTTTTTGTTATATTGAATATGTGCTTTTTTTTTGGGGATTGTCTGGGGTGCTAAAGGCTTTTTTATGAATATATTCACTTGGCAGTAAATCTATGCTGAAATATATATAGAAATACGGGCTTTGAATTTGAAAAAAAGAAGAAAAAATCATCATCAAACCCAATATTCGACGTGGGATTAGCTAGGAAATAAAAAAATCAACATCATCAACTGGTGAGTTACCTTATTTATATATTAATTGTTATTCCTTTTTTGACGCGGTGCTAGTATTTATTTTTGTGTATTGTATCGTGAGTCTAGCAATAATAATAATAATAATCCCGATGATTTTCGCTATTGCTGCATAATGTATGGAAATGATTCATCATCATCGTCGTCGTTATCAGTTGTGTATATGAATAGGTGACAGGTGATTCATGGTCGTTTGACTTGTTGTGCTGTTATCATTTGTAGTAAAATAGAGGCGTGTTATCAGTAGTTGTTCGCGGATTTATATGGAAGTGATTCATTGTCGGTTGGGATTCTTTCTTATCTCAGTATGTGAATTAAGTCTTAGGTTTGGATGATCAGCGTACAGGGTTAAAGTTTGGAGTAGGTTAATTGTATGACATGGTTGGTTGTCGATTTGTCTGGAAGTTGAGGGTTTTTTATATATTATTATTAGTCATTGAGCTGAGTAACATATAGGAATTTTTGTTGTTCGAGGGATATGGTATGGAAGTGATGATATAAGACTTAGATTTGGATGATCACAGCGTTCAAGGTTAAAGTTTGGGGATAGGTTAATTGTATGGAAGTCATTCGTAGTCGTTTGACGTCGTGGTTTTTGGGATTCTTTCTTATCTCAGCATGTGAATTAAGTCTTAGGGTTGGATGATCAGCGTTATTTCTAAGGTGTATTTATTGGTATATTGTTCGAATGTTTTTATTATTATCTAGTGTGGTTATATTAGGCTATTGTTGTTGCTGTATTTAGTTTATTGTTATAATGATGTTATGTTTTATTGTTCAAAGTTTTGAGATCTTTTGAAAGTTCTTTGTTTGCTTATAATCACATGAGGATATTTTTGAAAAGCATAGGTAGTTTTTATATGGATATATTAGTATGTGTAGACTTTTTTGTTTTAGCGCTACAATGTTGTTAATTGCGAATATATTATTATTAGTCATTGTGCTGAGTATTATATGGGAATTTTTTTTGTAGCTTGTTGTTATATTAATTATGTGTATGTATGTGTGTGTATTGATGGACAAATATCTGAATTTCACCTGTTGAGCTGTTGTCAGTTGTACACATCTTCGGTTGTAGTGGCGGTGTTGTTATCAGTAGTTGTTCGCGGATTTGTATGGAAGTAATGGTTAAAGTTTGGGGTAGGCTAATTGTGTGACATAGTTGTTCGTGGATTTGTATGGAAGTGATTCATCGTCGTTTGGTGTAGTGGTTTGGAATTCTTTCTTATCTCAGTATGTGAATTAAGTCTTAGGGTTCGATGATCAGCGTTCAAGGTTATAGTTTATAATTATGTGTATGTATTGGCGTCAGGAGAGAAAGAGAGAAAGATAGAAAGAGAGAAAGAGAGAGAAAGAGAGTATATTTTGGACGAATGAGATGGGTGTATGCGTAATAATGAATGAATTTCGGTATATATAAGACCATCTTGACTAGTTAGAAATCATTGCGTCACTAAACCATCAAAGAAAACCACAAAAAGTTTCCATTGTGGTATATATTTAGCTGAGCAGGAAAATTGTTGCCATAGGATTAAAACAAAAAAAATCAACAACAAAAACGGTAAGTTAACACCTATTATTAATCATTTTTAGCATGTTTAATTTATTTGTTCAAATGTTATGTGTTATATTCGGGGGATTTTAATCATCGAGACAACTGTTTTTTTTTTTTTCTGAAAGCGTAACAAAGCAAAAGAATTAACAGTAAATTTTTCATTACTTTTTTAGAGAAAATATGTCTGCTAACGAGAGCAACACCAGCAACAACTACAATATTAGCAATAATGTCAGAAAAAGACTGAGGCAAGTTTTGGAGGAACGCCAACAACAACGCCAACAACAACAACAACAGCAACAACAACAACAGCAACAACAACAACAGCAACAACAACAACAACAACAACAACAACTAGCTGCAAAGAAATTAAAACAGCAGAGCTTTAAAAGATGCTTGTTTTGTGATGAGGATGTTGAGGAACAGCTTTGGGTTCAACATCAAAGAAAAAATGCCCACAAAGCAAACGCCCAACAAGCTCTTAATGAAAACGTCTCCTTAATAGCAAGCGCATTCCAAAATCGTATCAAAATATTTGCCATTACCAACAAAGATGAGAGTATGATAAATGTGAATACGTTATTTGAAAAAAATATTCCATTGATTAACGAGTTACTACAAGATGAATTGAAAGTTTTGAAAGCTTTTAAATTTAGTATGGAGCTTTTTGCTAACTTTGCGAAACTATCCAAAGAATGTGAAGAGATAATGCAAATAAATATAAAAAGCATGCAAACTAAAATGTACACGATTGAGAAAGAGAAAGACATAAGAGAAAATTTGAACACGGCAATTGAAAATATCAAGGCAAAATTGGAAGAGTTCCAAGAAAAAGATAGCGGATGGGCGTTGTTAACATTTCAGAGAATCGAAATTAACATCAACAAATACGAGCCATTTCGAGCTTTTTCGCATTTTAGTCTGCCTAAACAGATATCGAACAAAAAAGGTTGCATCAATGTGAAAAACAACGATGATTACTGCTTTAAATGGGCCATTTTATCGGCTTTCAGTAATGACACACATCATGCTCACAGACCATCGCACTATAAAATTGACAACATTGCAAGCGAAACAATAGTATACAATGATCAAGTACTTTGTTTCAAGAATATGCAATTTCCTCTGGCAGTCAAAGACACGAGCATATTCGAAGCAAATAATCCAACCATTAGCATAAATGTTTTTGGTTATGAGATTAATGATAAAGGGCAATATAAGATAATTGGACCCTACTATCATACTCGTGAGGAAAAAGCAAAGCATATTAACTTGCTTTATTGTGAAAGTCCCGATGAGAATAAAACGCATTATGTATACATTAAAAACATCTCGCGTTTGTTGAGAAGCCAGTTAGCTAAACATACCACTCGAATGCATCTATGTAACGGCTGCTTACAACAGTTCACCACTGAATCCGGACTGCAAAAACACAAGAGTGAATGCCGCAAATTAATTACAACCATGTCCGAGGGAAAAAGTCAAATGGAGAAATCGAACACATAACAAAATATAATACGGTTTACAAATCAAATTACGAATTGTTAGATATGAGGAAAGCGAAACAAACATATCACATGATTATATCTTAAGAAGCATATATATATATATATATAAATAAATAATACGAATATTACTATTGAAATAACTGTGTGTTTTATTTATTCAATATTAATCAAGTCGATGTATCCATTCTTTTCATTTATAATTTAACATTTAATCACTTCATTAACAAATGGTCTATATATTCTTCTTTTGTGGTTAGTCCATTTCAATAGTCCTTCTTTATTGTTGTTGTTGTTAGGCAAGCGAACAAGATCTCCTACACCTCGTATTTGTTTATATTAATTTCAAGTCGTCATCACTCTTATCTTATTTTCCATCCGGTCCCACGAACTAATGTTGATTTCTATATAGTAAGTTGTTGGTTATTCGAATATTGGTCATTCATTTTCCCCCCATGAGTCTTAGAGTATCAAATATAGCCCCACCATAACATCATATGACAAGACCTGTTTACTACCTTGATTCGACGCGGTATCAGAGAGGGGTGGTACGAGCCTAGCAAGTCTGAGCCTTAGAAGAAGACAGCCTGTTTGAAGAGAGACCGCAAGAATGTTCTCGAAATCCAATTTCCTCTGTAATATTCAAAGGAATTCCCGCACTGTTTGGAATTCGCCACTGTTTGGAACACATAAAGTTCTATCACCCTAATCGAAGAAACCGCCTGTTTGGAATCGCCCCTTAGGTGGTTTGCAATCAAAGGCAACCCGCCTGTTTGATACCTCATGAATCGCCCCTGTCTGAATCGCCCTGATCGAAGAAACCGCTCATCTGTATGGAATCGCCCTGTTTAAAGAACCCGCCTGTTTGGAATCGCCCTGTTTGGAACGCCCTGTTTGGAACCACCTGT